>CP136894.1:14337500-14887500 GCA_034359265.1 Canna indica | reverse complement strand
AGCCAAAGCCCTGCCACGGCTGAGCGACATGAGCGGATGGCGAGCGGATGGCTGAGCGGACCGTCCAACATGACATTTTTTCGTTTGCACAGTCGAGCGACGACCCGGCCACAGCCCAGCCCAGCCCTGCCCAGCCATAGCCCTGCCACAGCCCTGCCACGGCTGAGCGACATGAGCGGATGGCGAGCGGATGGCTGAGCGGACCGTCCAGCATGACATTTTTTCGTTTGCACAGTCGAGCGACGACCCAGCCACAGCCCAGCCACAGCCCTGCCACGGCTGAGCGACATGAGCGGATGGCTGAGCGAAACGTCCATCTCTAGCACCTACCTGCGGACCTCGGCCATGTCTTAAATCTGAAACAAATAGCAAAGAGAGGAATCAAGTGTCATTTTCAAAATCCACTTTGCTAAATAGTCTGAAATTCTTTTCAAAATAAATTATTGTGAATCCGAAACAAATTAAGATATCTCAAAATATAAAATATTTAAAAAATAAGATCTTCAACCCTTCCTATTGGTTGAAAATCGAAAGACCACTATTAGCCTACAATTTAGAATCGCAAGGTCGCTTAGGCCCGTTATAGGCCACTTAGGTCTTCGAAGAAACTGGAAATAAAAAAAAATCAAAAATCATTTAAAATATATTAAGAGCGGGAAAAATTAATTAATTTTAAGCATGTATCATAAACACCATCTTGAAGCATACAAGTAGAGAAAAGATGATGATACCAAGTGATTTAGATGTCAATTCTTAAACCTAAGGCATCTAGTCTAGGTGAAAACTTTGAAGTTGCAACCATGTAAGGATCCTTCTTTCAATTTTTTGGTCAACTTCAACTCTTCAATTTCCATTACCCTTGTGTGGTGGCTCCCCCTACAAAAGAGCATGAAACTTTTGGTACCCAAATGGCTTTGAGTCCTTGGGGATTAGATGGCCTAGGAATCCAAAGTGTCCGATGCACGGTACACCACTATTTTGTTCTTAAATCTCCGAACATCCTCCAAGTCAATACCAAAACCATTATCAGCATCACGCCTCCTGACCAGATCCATAGTTAGTGCACAAAAGGCATCCTCCTCCTGCACTGCCCGTAGCATATCTACCAACGTCGACTGCACCCTCAGGTGGGCTACCAATGCACTTGAGCCTGACACTGACAAGACTGCCCCACCATATAAACACATGGCCAAATCCTGGGCCAACGGCCAAATCCTAACTGCCAAGTGCACTAGACTGCCCATAGATTTTCTACTTAAGGCATCTGTCACTAAATTAGCTTTTCCCGGATGGTACATGATCGTACAGTCATAGTCCTTCGAGAGTTCAAGCCACCTTCTCTACCTCAGGTTCAACTCCTTCTGGGTAACCAAATACTTGAGGCTCTTATGATCAGTGTATATCTGACAGGCCTCGCCATAAAGGTAGTGACGCCACAACTTCAATGCAAACACCACCACTGCCAGCTCAAAATCATGAATCGAATAGTTCTTCTCGTCAACCTTCAGCTGGCGGGATGCATACACTATCACCCTACCATTCTGCATCAAGACATAACCCAAGCCTACTCAAGAGGCATCACAAATAACAATAAACCCTCCTGACCCCGAGGGTATAGCTAGAATCGGCGGCGACGGTCAAGCAATCCTTGGGCTTTTGAAAGCTCTCATCGCACTTACCGTCCCAAATGAACTTAACTTTTTTTGAGTCGGGTGGGTCAATGGCGCCACAATCCTGGAGAAGTTCTCCACGAATTTTCGGTAATAACCTGCCAATCCTAGGAAGCTATGAATCTCTGTGACATTAGCCGATCGCTTCCAATTCTGGACTGCCTCTATCTTTGCGGGGTCCACCTTTACCCCATCCCTTGACACCATATGGCCAAGGAACCCTACACTCTCCAGCCAAAAGTCACACTTCAAAAAATTGGCATATAACATGTGCTCCTTGAGAGTCTCCAAAATCGTCTTCAAGTGCTCAGCATGCTCCTCCCTGCTCCTAGAATATATCAGAATATTATCAATGAATACAATCATAAATCTATTCAGGTATTTCCTAAACACCTGATTTATTAGGTCCATAAATGTTACTGGTGCATTTGTCAGCCCAAAGGACATAATCAGGAACTCAAAATGTCTATACCTCGACCTAAAAGCAGTCTTAGGGATGTCACTATTCTGAATCCTCAACGGGTGGTACCCTGGCCGTAAGTCAATCTTAGAAAACCACTGAGCCCCTGAAGCTGATCAAACAAGTCATCAATCCTAAGCAGTGGGTAACGATTCTTCACTGTCACCTTGTTAAGCTGTCGATAATCAATGCACATTCGCAAGGACTCATCCTTCTTTTCATGAAGAGCACTAGAGCACCCCAAGGCGAAACACTCGGGTGTATGAAACCCAAATCAAGAAGTTCCTGCAATTAGGACTTCAACTCTCTCAACTCAGCTGGCGCCATCCGATAAGGTGAAATGGAGATCGACTTCACCCCAGGCTATAAGTCAATATAGAACTCGATCTCCCTCTTTGGGGGGCAAATCTGGCAACTCTTTAGGGAAATCATCGGAGAATTCGCATACCACTGGCGTCCCCTCAATATCCTTGGCCGCATCTTCGCTTCCCTCTGCCACAGACACAAAAGCCAAGAAGGACTAGCAACCGCCTAGAAGTAGTTTTCGGGCCTCGAGAGCTGAAGTGGCCACCAATGAGTCTCCTCTTCCCTCACCCTGGAAGGTAAATTGGGGCAATTCGGGCTTACTGAAGGTAACAGTTTTAGCGTTGCAGTCCACTGAGGTGAAATGATCCGCCAACCAGTCCATGCCCAATATCACATCAAGTTCCAGCATCGACAGGAGCGTCAACTCGGCCATCAGTACATGCCCATAAACGACCACCTCGCATCCCCGAACGACTGTCTCTGCCAGCACAGCATCGCCCATAGGCGTAGACACCACAAGCGGCAAATCAAGCATAGATGGTTTCCTCGATAATTTAGCAGCAAATAATGCAGAAACAAAGGAATGTATAGCACCTGGAACAAACAAAACAAAAGCTATAGCAGAACCAACAGTAAGGTTACCTATCACACTGCCCCGGATGCTTCAGCGCCCTCTCGGTTCAAGGCAAATACCCGTGCAACAGACCTCTCTGAACCATCGGCACGCTAACGTCCGCCCTGAGTCTGACCCCTCTGAGCTACAGAACCCACTAACATCGGTGCCTTTCCTCTGGTCTAATCAGGTTGCTGACCACCTCTGCCAAGACAATCCTTCATGTAGTGCCCAACCTGTCCACAACCAAAACATGCCTCTGATCATCCAAAGCAAGCTCCCTAGTACTTCATCTAACATCGGTAGGGGCGGAGCCAATGTACTGTTGGGGGAGGGGGGCAATTGCCCCCCCCCCCCCCACATTGGTCTCCCTCTTAGAAATATATAATAATTTATATTGTATGTATTAGTATTTAGTTTTATTTGCCTCCTCTAAAAATATTTTTTTATCATATAATTGCCTTTGTGATATGCGATTTTATATTTTGCCTCACCTGAGATAATTTCCTAGCTTCGTCCCTGGACATCGGGAAGCATTTCTGTTTTGACTGATTGCATAGAATGATGAACTCGAATTTGCTCCTGCAGCCTGTGCAGCAAGAGTATTTTGATGAATTTCATTTGAAGCTTGTGAGGATGATTACATATCTTCAGTGTTATGATGATCTTGTACAGATCATAAGCTGATTTCTAGAGAATATAAATGGCTTTAATAAAACTAGAATGAACACCATTAATGGCTTTAATAAAACTAGAGAATATAAATGTAAAAGATCATAAGCCTGAAGCAAGAAAGAAAGGTCTTATGATTCTCATTGGCATATATCTAAGATTTCTAACACCTGATTTGTAATAAGAAACATGACTGATCAAAATTTCTTCTTCTTAGAGCATGAGAAGTTATTATGTGTAATTCAACGATACAAAAAGAATCTGTATGATTGCAAGAAAAATGCAAGCAAACCTTACTAGTTACTAACCCCATGACTAGGACAAAGATTCAAAGAATATTCTTTGTCGTTACAGAATTATGAGATAATCATGATTTAGATATAAATAAGAAGGTTGTGCGGTAAAATGATTCTCGGGCTGAATCAAATTATATATAATTAACTTTTCTTCGTTGAACATTTTCTAGCTCATACTTTATCAAAAGGACATATATTTCTCTAGCATCCCTAAACTAAGACAGTCACATAAATACTTTATATCAAGATGAACTCTGGTGAGAATAATTTTAAAGAAGTAACTAAGGTGATGTAGTTATACTCTTCAGGTAGTTGAGCGCTAGAGATGAACTCCAAGTTCAGACCTGCAACTTCACTAAAAGTATACACGGACAGTTCTACAACTGGAATAGAAAATTGAAGATATAATACTGAGGGAAATGAGGTATGGTTAATCAGAAGCATTTAGCTAAGGAATTGAGAAATTCCCAGTCCTCAGCGGTCTTAGCTTCCAATCTGTTATTCCGTAAGCTCAAAGAAGAAAGATACCTTAGCTTCCCTATATCTCCGGGTAGTGTTCCACTCAGTCTATTATATGACATAACAATTTCTCTAAGCTTAGAATCATTTGCAACCGAGATGAGAATGGGACCTTCGAGCAGGTTACGAAATGCTTGAAGCACTTCAAGATTGACGAGTGTGTTTTAAGAGATGTTACTGGTGGGAGAGGGATGAGAAGTGAAATATGGTGGAAGGGATCTCACATGTTAATCTATTCCTTGTTAAGAGATGTGTTTTAAGCGTTGGAGTCTTCCTAAACTCAAGGGTAAGGTTCCGCTGAGTTGATTACGAACAAGATCAAGGTAGGTTAGAGAAGAGAGATTTCCCAGGGAGGGAGGGATGCTTCCACTGATATTGTTGTCATGGAGGCTAAGGACGAGGAGTTTGTGGAGTGGTCCAAGCTCTGCTGGGATTTCCCTGGTGAGTTTGTTTGAACCTAGACATAGGCGCAACAAGTTGGAGCAATTGGCGAGTTCGGCAGGAATTTTACCTTCAAAAGAGTTTTGCCAGAGGAGGGATTCGAGGTGGGACAAGCGGCCGAGCTCCGACAGCAGATGGCCTTGCAGGTTGTTGTGGGAGAGGTTGAGGGTGCGAAGGAAGGTGAGGTTTCCTATGTTAGGGGATATGATGCCTGCGAGACCAAGGTTGCTTAGGTTGAGAGAAGTAATCCTCCCACCCGCAAAAGTGCATATTGGAGATGTCCCATGAAGGAAAGGAATTCGAAGGCTGGAACTCGGCCTTGATGGAGAGAAGAGCCAAAAGGTCATCTTTGTCACTTGTTACCTTAGCAAAAGTCACAGGCGTCGAGACAAGCATGAATAACTGGAGGATGAGAGGGGCAGTTCGGGAGAGGAAAGCCATCGCTTAGGAAAGTTGGTTTAGGAATTTCGATTGAACAAAAAAGGGAGAACTTTGTTGAACCTGGAGCCAGAAGATTGCTGTACCTGGCAGCGACTGCGGCGATCGGCGATCAGCGATAGCTAGTTGCAGGCGATCGGCTAGAGGTAGGGCTGGTTGCAAGACACGAGATCGGCGATGGCTGGTTGCAGATGATTGGGATTTGATGGGAAGATGAGAGAAATAGTAGAGATTGGCGATAAATGAGGGGAAAATAGTGCGGGAAGGTTGCGGGCTGCGAGAAAATTGAGGGAGAGGAAAAATACGAGAGAGAGGGAGAATAAATTATATATAATTAACTTTATAAATTATAAATTATAAATTATAAAGTATTAAAATTTGATTAAATATAGTTTTATGATTATCATATAATTAAGTTTTAGTTATAAATTATAAATATAGTAGTAAAGGAAAATTCTAAAGGCAAATTTCATTTGAGAATTTAAAATATATTTAATCAATTATTATTATTTCATATTGTTAATAGTTTTATTATTAAATTTTTATTTATTTAATAATAATTTTATTAAGTAAATAATTTTGAGAGGTGAGGGGTGAGAATTTTAATTTTTTTAATTTTTTTACGTGATAATATTTTAGATTTTTAAAATATATTTAATTAATTATTTAATTATCTAAATTTATTTTTAAATTAATTTTTTATTTATTTTCAAATTTAGAAGTGGGAGATAGGAATTGTTGAGGGTCATCTTGTTGTCCTCACAATACATATTTTTTAGTGAGGGTCATATTAGAACCTCACTGAATGTAGGAATTCGTGAGGGTCACAATGTCCTCACAAAATATACTTTTATGACCCAGTGAGGGTCATATTCGTTCCTCATAAAATGTAAGATTTCGTGAGGGTCATGATGTTGTCCTCACAAAATATACTTTTTAGTGAGGGTCATATTCGGCCCTCATAAAATGCAAGATTTCGTGAAGGTCATGATGTTGTCCTCACAAAATATATTTTTTAGTGAGGGTCATATTAGACCATCACTAAACTTAGGATTTCGTGAGGGTCAAAATATTGTCCTCACAATATATACTTTTTAGTGAGAGTCATATCCGACCCTCACAAAATATTTTATTTTTACTGACAGGTTTCCATGAGGGTCATTGTATTATCTTCACTATATATACTTTTTAGTGAGGGTCATATCCGACCCTCACGAAAGTGTTCTTTTCCTGACGAGTTTTTGTGAGGGTCGACTAGCGACCTCCATAAATAGGTTGATTTAGTGAGGGTCGATACGTGACCCCCACCAAATCTCTTCACTAAAAGACAGTTTTCTTGTAGTGCTCTTTCCGGAGCGCCTCATCGACAACCCGAGTAAAAGAAGTGTCCTCCGTGTAATAGATAAGTCTGGCGATCTACGACCTCAGCCCCTCAACAAACCTCTTGACCTTGGCGGCCTCTATGGCTACCAAAGTGGGATTATACTTCGAGAGTCGGGTGAACTCTTTCTCGTAGTCCATTACAAACATTCTGCCAGTCTGGCGCAGTAGCTCGAACTCTCTCGCCCGCTTATCCCAGATGCTCATTGGTAAGTATCGCTCCACCATAGCGGCTCTGAACTCCTCCTAAGTAGGGGGTGGTGCACCTGCTACCAAAGTGGATGATCAAATACTAACAAGTGCATGATCAAATACTAACATCTCCAAGAATGCTAAAATACCAAGTGCATGATCAAATACTAACAAGACTCGACTACAACCCGTAACTAAGATTGCTATGAGATCAATGTAGCTCCTCTGCACTCCAGCCGCGCCAAGTGCTCCAGCCCACCTCACTGGTTAGGCTCTGAAGAAATAGAAAGAAAACAAAGGTGAGTCCAAAGGAACTCAGTGAGCGGTTCTACCAACCCCCACCACAAAAAAACCAACAACAGAATAATGTATATATGCGCCTGTCTCATACAAGAAAATGGAAGACTAGTGATATGGCTAACTAACCGGCCACTTGGCCATCTCATGCCCAAAGACAACCTACTCACATAACCGTGAATATACAATAGGCCTATCTGCTTACCCATGCCGTAAGACATACAAGTCACCCACAAGGATTATGAGGATAATCGAGTTTTACCCATCCGAACTTATCCCATAAACATACCCTTAAAGAAAAATACGTGAATAATCGGGATTCGCCCATCCGAACTTATTCCAAAGAGAAACGAAAATAATCGGGATTTGCCCATCCGAACTTATTCCAAATAGAAATGGGAATAATCGAGATTCGCCTATATTCCTTTAACACGGGTTGGGATTTACCCATCCAATCTTTCGGGCCCAAGCCTGCAATCCGGCTCCTACACGACCCTCTCCGCCATTTGTAAAAAATATGGCGCCAACAAGACCTAAGTCAAGTGTCCTCCACGGTGTTGTATGAGTATTCTTACAGGGAAAATGCCACAATACACTATGCCCGTTCCCGATGCCTAGACCTACAATATCATCAGCCCATGAGGTTTTGTTTCATGCAATTAAATTCTTTTGTTGTCTCTTTAACAGTTTATTCTGTCCCTTGAATTTTAATTCTATAATTTAAATTTAAATTCTAGAAAATAGATATTATTTTAGGGGTTTTGTTTTTAGCCTACTGTTAGCCCACTTCTGGAGTACCCAGGCTGAATTTTGTTTCCAAAGTGTGCCATGTGTTTCCATACTATGTTTTCTAGTTAAAATGATAGGTTATACGACTATGTTCAGTAATCGTCACGCATCACAACAACAATTTCAAATCTCAGAATTATTAATGATAATCCAGCATGAAATTTCAACATGTTTTAGATTTCAACATGTCTTATTAATTAACACGAAAATCACAGCAATAATTATTTCTAAATATTGCCAAACCAGATTACATTCATCACAAACAACAATTAAAAAGTCTATCTTCTAAACATAATTTAGCATGCATCAAATCCTTACATCAACATCAAGATTCATGCTTTCATAATTTACAGAACCATCAAGAACATAAAATCATGCCATCAAGATCAAATGTTTTCTTATGAAATCGTAAATTTAACACCCTGAGTTTCATGATTTTGACATTAAACATGATTTAACATCAAAAGAACATAACAAGATTCATCATCAAGGAATCTAAACCTCATTAAACATCACATGCTCTCTTAGGCAATTTCACAAACATCTTGAGGGCGACCCATTACCCACCTTAGCCGAGCACCCATAGGACAATCCTAGGGCTGCCGCACCACAAAGGGGGGTCCTCGGGCCTCCTCTTTCAGAAAACAAGAACAAGAAAGAGGGATAGGAAGGAAGAACCACTCACTTGATTAGGAAGAAGAAGGGAGAAAGAAACTTTCGAAGATGGCCTCCGAAATCCGGCACACGAGAGGCGGCGGCGACTTGGCTCCGACAGAGGGGGAGGGGGGGGCTTGGCTACCCTCTTCTCCAATCAGCTTGTGTAGCTCCACAAGGGAGCCACCTAGCCCTACGGGGGGGATTTTATAATCCCCTCCCAAACCCCATCTATACCCTACCCCTTTAGCTAACCCGCATTCGCCTCAAACCCGGATACAAAACCCACTAACCACAAGCATCAATAATACATGCTCAAACATATGCAATACAAATTTAATTAACAAGTAAATAAAACACACAACTTATGTTTCTACTTACCCAAGCTCTCAAGCTCGCACCAAACCATGACTCAACTCGGCTCAACCTCGAATCAGCCCACTAGACTGGCAACACAAAATGAATAATAGAAAATAGTCATAATATCTCGGATATTACACCCTCCGACCCATGTCACATGGGTCCGTCGTCGGTGTGATTCACCAACGTATCTCGATCCATAATCACTCGTACGCTAGGCATACTACTCGGCCAAAAATTAACTCGTGCGCGATGCGCACTACTCGGCCCATCCGGCCCAATATCATCTCGTGCGCGATGCGCACCTCTCAGCCCATTCACCCAATATCATCTCGTGCATAGGGTGGAAATAGGCCAAGCGGCCTCCTAGGGGCCTGTGGCTTGGCCTATTTATAAATAAAGCACGGCTCAGGTCTACTTCAAAGCCTATTTTTCTTATCAGGTCAGGCCCGGGCTCAATTTAAAGCCTATTGAGCCTGATAGGCCGGCTTGGACCTACTAAGGTGATGTGCAAATATATTAGTTTCATGTTTGTTATTATCAAAATAGAGATCGAAGCCTAGGGACAACCCTTGGGCTAACTATTTGTAGGCATGGCCTATTTTTAGGCCTGCATGATTGGTGGCCTATATTCGGCCTTGTATATATGCAAGGCCTGATTGTGGATAAATGCCTATTTTTTGGCCTATTTAATATTTTAGCATGTTCGCCTGTATAAAATATTTTAAATCGCAAGTTTTATAAATAGGCCACAGGCCAGGCCAAGCTAATGAACAGGCCAAGCTTAAGCCAAAAAAAAATCCTATATAATAGGCCACAAGCTAGGCTCAGGCCAATTTGTTACTATACATGTCTGGCCTATTTCCACCACTAGTCGTGCACGATGCGCACCACTCGGCCCATCCGGCCCAATATCGTCTCGTGTGTGATGCGCACCACTCGGCCCATCTGGCCCAATATCATCTCGTCCGAGTTTAAGAATTTTTGCGGACAATGAAAAGATTATTAATCTGCCGAAGGATTTCGACTTAGAGGAACAACCCAACTCCTAAATTTCCTTTCTTTCCCATGTCTCAGGAAACATCGGTCTGCATTTGAAATTTCATCCCTTCTACGGCCAACTTCCTAAATTTTCACTCGAGGGCTATACCCTCGTCCCAACATGTAAGAGTTCAACTTTTCCTACTATTCACATGGTTGAACTCCTAATATTTACAGCAAGCTAGGGAATGTCGAACTGGGCTCGCAACCCGACTCATTTAACAAATACAATGACAATTCCACCCTACATAACCCCATTTGTTTCCTATTCGTACACTATTGTTCATGTCACAATAATAATTACTATGTTCGCAAAACATAGTGTACATGAACTCTACACGGCAGCCCCTAATCATGATCTCTAAGGATTTTAGGGAGAATCCACTCACCTTCAACCAAGTTCAAAGGAAGAGAAGCCTCGCGATGATTCAATTTTGTCGAAGCTCCGATCCCCGACTGCAAAGATCCACTCGAGCTCTCCTCCTCTGCTCACCACCTAGGGATGCGTGCAGCTCCTCCTTGGAGCCGTACGGTCCCAGGTAGGCCTTTTATTATTTTTATATACCAAAAGACTATTTTGCCCCTCTCCAGTTCAGTCGACCCAAATCGCTAAAAACAAGTCCGATTCAAGCTCCGATCGCACCCTCGGTCTTGGCTCGGACCCAACTCAAGCTTAACACACAAATTAACTCATAATTAAGGATAATTCCAAAGTGCAAGAGTCTCACCTCAAGTTATGCGCTACCGCTCAACTCCACAGGCGCTGTTGAACGTCACGATCAATCCGCTGAAATCAATGCACGCAAAAATGTTTATTAAATTGTTTTAGCGGGTATTACACATGACAAGCTCAAACATAAACCTCATTATTAAATATTATTTAAAATATATGCTTATGTAGAAAGATAATGAACATTATTTGCATTTCTCTTTCGAACATAGTTCTTGTGATTTAACCCTAGCTTGACATCCTAGTTATTGGTGAGCATTTATACTTGCATGATTCATCATTAAAATGCATCAAGAGGAGCTAGGAGCTTGATATTGGAGCTAAGTATTAGTTGTTAAATTTATTGCTCAATTTTTGTTGGATTTTTATATGTTTTGTGTTTATTTAAATGTTGTGTCTACTGCAAATAACTCTAAAAACTAAAACCTAAAACCAGAAAATTTGAAAATCTAAAGAACTAAAAAATTAGCCTTAACAAAGTCATCGGCCGATGTTCAGCCGGTCCTCAATCGACCAAGGGTTGATCGGGGATCGATCGAAACGTTACTGGAATCTCCAGTAAATGTTCGGTCGAAGCTCAACTAAGCCTCAAACGATCGAGATTTGGCCGGAGTTCGATCGAACTGACCAACGGATCTTTTTCGATCCATTGAACAACTAGTTTTAAGCTCATGCCTTTGTGAGCAATATATTTACTCTTGAAATTTGCCATATTTAAAACATATTTAAAAAATCAGCATGACTTTACAAAATTTTAGTTTACAACGTTACCATTGAACACACATTTGAGCACATAAATTTAGTATTCAAAATCAGGACTTAAATAAAAAACAAAGTGGTTCAATAGTCAATAGAAATCTGGCCACATCGTCAGCAACAACCTCAAAAATTTTAGCACGAAATCCTCAAAACTTGGCTCACCTTTACACTCAAATCTCCGAGTAGGATCAAGCAAAGAAACCAAAATTTACACGTTCCCTTGACAAGGGAAATCCGGCCACAACAACCAAACTTTTAGCATTTAAAATCATATTTCTGAAGCCAAACTTTTTATCGTTCATACAGAATCCATCAAACAAAAAACAAGAATTCAAACAACTGCCTTAAGTAGCAAACTTAGAACTAAAATAAAAACATATGCAAACACATGTAGTTGTTTATGCAGTTCAGTGACAAAATATGTCACCTAATCTGCGGGGTACTCACCGAACAGATGTCCAACCCACTATCAAAAAGTACAACTTCTAGCTCTAGGATTTCACATGCCGAAATCCAGCTATCCGTACTATAGTTAATTAGAAATAACAAAACCTATTACTGTTACAAGTACATACCGACTTGCCTCTCTATCACGTCTCAGCCACAGAGTCCTGTCCTCCACACAATCATTGTCTTGTAATGAGTTAGCAGCCCACAATCACGTCTCGGTCGCCGTGGCAAGGCCGTTAGTGAAAGCTTGTTGCTAAGCCATTGTTGTGGGTCATCAGCAACGGCTTTGAGGTTGCGGCCCAGAAAATATGATACACTTTCAGTACCGGCAAAGCATGCATCTCCGCCATCATCTGACTTTGACGCTCCATCATCTCACTCTGACGCGCGACCCTCTCCTCCAGTATCCTTATCCTGCTGCTCTGATCATAATTAGTCCTAGAGGTGGTCGGCCGCTCACCAGTAACCGAAGGGGTCGGTGCCCGAAGTGGGCCGAGCACGGCTCGCACATGATCACCATCTGCAAAGCCATATATGTGACCGTGGTCCCAGCCACCTGCAGCCTCGACCCACTCTCCTGCGTCAAAGTCCTTAGGGGTGCGCCCGCGCTGCATCACCGTCTGAGTGTAGGTCTCCTACTCGAGTTTGATTTTTTGTTTCATATTTTTCTAAAACTTAAATTATAAAAAAATAATGAATAATTTAAACAAATATACTTACCATAATGATTATAGTGCGGGTGTTGATGTACTCCCCCACCCCATGTCCTCGACGGTGAGTCCGCTCAAACACCTCCATAGGGGAGGGTCGCTGGACAGTCCCGTCATCCATCACCGTCATCTACATTTACAAAATAAATACATTATTTATTACACAGAGTAACAAATAAAATATATAATTGAATTTAAGGTATAATACTTACCATACGATGACCATGCACTACAAATTATATTGAGCCGCCAGTGTGACGCGCTCCATCCCCGGACATGCGATTTTTAGCCGCAGTCCTAGAAACCTCCTGCCAGTGATCCGTCGACCATAACGCCATGGGTTGGTCCCATATATTCGGAGTAATCCAATCGAGGCCGTATCCCCGAGTCTCCACGATGTTTGTGGTCCATCGCCTGGGACCGGGCCTGCCCCAGCTGGCCGTTGTACCTCTGCAAGAAAATAACCTCTCATGCAGTGTAAATGAAGGACCTCTGGTCCTCAGCCCATATATAGTGAGCCTGCAAAACAATAATATCAGTACCAATATTAATCATCATGTATAAAAAAAAATTTAATACGTGCCTCAAACTCGCGCCATAACATATCGACATGCTCACAGGGCACATGAGACCACGTGGGTCATGCCCCATGCATGTATCGTTTGATCGTAGAAGATATGGTCCACGGCACATCGTCCTGCTCGAACCTGCACAACAAAAATAAAGTTCAATATTATATTATGACATAATGAATTTGTAATAATTCATAATTCATGATACATTACCGCTCCCAAATCACACTAATGAGTCTACGTGACTTTGTAGCTGGCGGAGGCTGCCACTTGTTAGGCCCGCATGGCCGCCTGCGTCTCGATGAACTAGCCTCGGCATCATGAGGATCAATGGTAGGAGTATCATCGGTAGGAGGATCAGCAGCAGGAGGAAGTGCTGGAGTCTGACCGATCAAAGACTCCAAAGCTCTCGCCCGATGATAACAACGACCCACCATATATGTCGAATAAGCATATAATTAGATTATATATATAGTAGAGATAGATTTAATAGAAGATAGTTTACAATTATTCCTCATCATCTAAGCAATAGTCTTCGAATTCTTCTTCTTCATCATCTTCTTCATCTTCTTCATCTTCAGCTTTCTCAACTTCATGATCATCATCATCAACATATTCAACTTCTAATTGAATTAATGCTGTGTCCGCATCATCGAGTATTGGAATAATACGGTTTACTGTGGAAGGATCATCTTTTTGATAGAAATCATCTGTCACATTAGGTATCGGCTCATTTTCTCCCGCTATCGGATCAATTCTTCCTCTAGCTTTAGTCTTACAAACAACACGCCAATCTGCTTTATCTTTATTTCTAGCCAGATACTTCGCGTAATATACGTGTTCAGCTTGTGATGCCAATATAAAAGGCCCATTTGCTGCCAATTTTGATTTGTAATTAACATCAACAAGATATAATTTTGGATGAACTTTCATGCCCCTTTCTGTTGTATCTAACCAATGACATCTAAATAGGATAACTGATTTCAAGCCGAAGTAGTGCAATTCTATCATTTCTTCCACCAGTCCATAAAAATCCATATCACATTCAACATACGTTGTCCCTATCACGCAGTCCCCGACATTCATCGTCTTCTTTGTAAATGCAAATTCAACCTTGTGAAATTTATACCGATTAACAAAATATCCGCTATAACACGACACTACTCGCAACGGTCCACTAACAAATTCAAATATTCTTTCATATATTTTAGCTTTGTGATCTTTGTTGTATGCCCGAATTCAAGTAGAGAAATCACGATTCCGTAATCTCTTAAATTCTTTATCGTTGTGAATAAAGTATTTTTACACCATCTCAATTTCAAATATTTCAATGAATTGTTCAATCTCTGGACAATTGAGTAATATGTACAATTGTGCCAAATGATACTCTTCGTCACTTAAGTGTCGAGATGGACGAGAACCAAAAGCACAACCAAAGTGACAAAATATATTTAAATGTCTATCTGAATGTCAAACTCCCCCGTCGTCGTTACGTGGAAGACGATCAAATCTTGTCTGTACAGTCAATTCAAAGTAAAATGAGCAGAATGTTGAAATTTCTTGGATGATATACGATTCAGATATTGATCCTTCAACAGCTAGACATTCTTTACTTTTTTCTTCAGACGATTCATGTAACTTTCAAATAAGTACATCCACCGGTATTGAACAGGGCCACTAACTCGTGCCTCGTATGACAAGTGTATTAGTAGATGCTCCATCGAGTCAAAGAAGGCAAGAGGAAAAAACTACTCCTGCTTGCATATAATTTCAACAATATTACTTTCAAGTGCTGACATATCTTCGACTTGAAGGACATTTGCACAAATGTTTTCTAAAAAATATACTTAATTCAGTCAACGGACCCTAAATAGTATCAGGTAGAAGATATCAAAATGCGATTGAAAGCAATCTCTGCATGAATACATGTCAATCGTGGCTCTTCATCCCTGATATTTTATAATCATCGACGTTCACAAATCGAGATAAGTTTGAGGCATATCAATCGGGTAATCTGAGTTCTTTTATCCATTGACAAACATCTTTGATCTATTGTTTATTTAACACATACGGAGCCTTCAGCTTCAGATACCGCCCATTGACCTCTTGTAACTCTAACTCTGGCATCTTACAAAGTATTTTTATATCATGTCGGGCCTTGACATTATCTTTAGTTTTTTAAGAAAATATCCATCAAAGTGTTGAAAATATTATCAAACACATTTTTTTCAATGTGCATGACATCCAAATTATGCCGAATCTCTAGAAGTGCTGAAACACGTGCTAACATTTGTTCACCAGACAACATTAGTGGTGGCTCATCTCTTTCGACTTTGCCCTTAGTAAATTTATTACGATTCCTTCGATACTGATGGTTAGCCGGTAGGAGTCGACGATGACGATCAAAGAATGAGATTTTCCGTCCATTCTGAAGACTGAATGATTTAGAGTGTTCCATACAATACGGACAAGAGAGTCGGTCGTGAGTGCTCCAACCGGACAACATGTCGTAGGCTGGGAAATCAATGATTGTCCACAAGACCGCAGCCTTTATATTGAGATTTTGCTTCTGGTGACAATCATAAGTGTACAGCACCTTCAGTCCACAATGTTTTCAATTCATCTATCAAGGGTCTGAGAAATACGTCGATTTCTTTTCGCGAACCCTTAGGACCCGAAATAATCATGGAAAGATAAATAAATTCATCTTTCATACACATTGATGGTGACAATTTATAAACTATTAGCAATACTGGCCAAACTGAATAAGGAGTTGCAGAATGACCTAACGGATTAAAACCATCAGTGCATAATCCCAATCTTATATTTCTAGTATCCCTAGCAAATGAAGGATAACATGTATCTAAATATTTCCATGCTTCACTGTCGGATGGATGAGTCATTACTGTATCGTCACGACTTCTTGCATGCCAACTCATGTAGGGAGCCATCTTTTCCGACATGAATAATCTTTGAAGCCTCAGTGTCAGTGAAAAATACCAAAGCACCTTAAACGAGATATTTTTCTGTCGGACCGAGTTCTTCTCCTTATAACGAGGATGTTCACATATTGGGCATTTATCCAACTGCACATTTTTCTTTATAATATAAAATACAGTTATTTTGATGTGTGTATTTTTTTCATACCCAAGCCCTAATTTTCTCATCAACTTTTTAGTCTTATAAAAAGTTGGCTCAAACTTGCTATCAGTAGGCAGCATTCCATTAATCAATCCTGCAATCTGATTAAACACAACCCCGCTGATCTTACAATCGGCCTTGATGTTCAAGAGTTGCGTCATTGCCAAAAACCTAGTGTATTTAGGATAATTCTCATACAAAGGTTCATCGGCAGCTTTCAACATATCGTAAAATTCTATGACTTCTTTATTCAGCAATTCAATCTCTACTGTAGGTTGTACTTTTGATGGCAATTCTGTGACATCAACACCTGTAGTATTTGGTGGCACTAACATTTCAGTAACTGGCTGATGGACATTATCATTTAGTTGGAATTGACCCCCAAGACTATCAAGTATCATTGTTCTATACGGATTAGATGGACTGGATAAAGAAACACCAGTAGAGGAAGATTCACCATGTGTTTGAATGATAGGATTGCTCGACATCCCGACTTCATGTGACTCCCCGTGACAAGTCCATATAAAATATCTTGGTGCAAATCCTTTGCTATACAGATGCAGAGTGATAGTTTTCCGATCCAAAAATCGTGCATTCGAGCATTCATGCAGAGGAAGATTCACCATGTGTTTGAACAACAGGATTGCTCGACGTCCCGACTTCACGTGACTCCCCGTGACAAGTCCATATAAAAATATCTTGGTGCAAATCCTTTGCTATACAGATGCAGAGTGATAGTTTCCCGATCCAGAAATCGTGCATTCATGCAAATGCAGCACGAACATCGAATTTTATCACCGGCGCTAACGAATTTTCCCTTCGAATAGGTAAAATTTAGGAAGTAAGTTACGCCTAAGTGAAACTCATTCGTTGAAGCTCCATAATGAAAATGTCGGTACATCCAACTTCGATCACCCGACATGATTCTGTCAATCAATGACAAATCTTCAGTCAATGTCTTTATAGGTGAGATGGTCCTATTCTATTCGGGATTCATATTATTCATATTACACTAAGTATTTCTTTTAACCGCTAACTTCATTCTAAATTTCGGCAGCATCTCCCTACAGTACTTCGAATACGCATATCATCTGGGCACGTACCGGAGAATAAGAGAGATACAATAGCCAAAATTTAAGAATGAGTTAACGATTAAAAGAAAAAACTAAGTGCAATAGAAATAACTATGTTCCCAAATTGTCCAATTAGGGACAATTCAAGGGTTGTATGTTGTATAAAAGATCATCTACTTCTTTTACACGAACATACAACCCTCCGAACGGATCCAAGGTTTTGCTAAATCATATCCGACTCGTCGATGCGTAAGTGAAACGTATCAACTTGAATTTTTCGATCATCTACTTCTTTTCTAAATTTTTCAATGCCGGCTCGAGTCCACGGTGGACGATTTCGACATGAGTCCAAAGTAGACGATTCTAATTAATATAAATCTAAATATTAATATTAAAATTAATCTAAAATAAAATTAATTAACATATATAATCTAAAACTAAAATTAAATCTAATTAACATTAAAATACATTAATCTAAACATTAAACATTTAACATTTAACCTAGATTAATCTAAACATGAAAAATTAATCTAAAATATGAAAAATTTATCTAAACAGTAAACAATTAACATAGATTTTTAAACTCTAATCTAATTTTATTAGGGTTTAATTAAACCCTAATAAACTTTTGATTAGGGTTTAATAAAACTCTAACCAATAGTGTTCCGTCGCCATTGTCCATTGTCCAACATTAGACACTGGACATTGGTTCGGCGTCCGGCGGCTAGCGGCTGGCCCTAGTAAAGGAGAAGAGAAGAGGGGAGCTAAAACCTAGAAATGGTTCGACGTCGGGCGCGATCGTGAGTAAAATAAACTCATCAACAACGGCTCACTTAGCCGTTACAAAGTCGTTGCTAATAAATACAACACATCACCAACGGCTCACTAATCCGTTGTAAAGCCGTTGCTGATAAGTATTTCTTTTTCGCACCGTGAGCACCCCATCGACTAAAAAGAAACATATACAAAAATTGTAAGTAAGTCGTTGCTAATGTCATAATATCATTAGCAACGGCCAACGCGGCTGTACGTAAGCCGTTGCTGATGAATTATTTCATTTGCACATCACGTTCGTGCCATCTACTTGTTGGCAACGGCCCGAGCAGCCGTACGTAAGCCGTTGCAGATGTGATATATCTACAAAGGCCGCAGCGGCCGTTGGTAAGCCGTTATGATTGCAATGGCTTGGGCGGCCGTTGCTGAAAACCATGATTCTAGTAGTGGAAATAATATAATAGCGACAGCTTAGCAAGGGCACAAAAGCTGTCGGTGCTATAAATAAGTCAGCAGCCACGGCTACCAGCGATCGTCGCTTATTAATAGATGGCACGAACGCGACACGAAAATAAAAATAAACTCATCGACGGCTTAGAGAGGGCTACGTCGCCCATCGGTGGTATAATTAATAAATATCCACGGTTCACCGACGGTTGGGGGGCTGTGGGTGATAAGTCTTTTATTTGAGTTCACACCCGACCCTTCCTCTTCTTTCTTTCTCTCTTCTCTCCCGCTGCCCTCGCCGCCCGCTCAAGCCGCTGCCCTAGCACCAGTTTGTTGAGCGGTGGGACACATCTGAGTGGCAAGAGGTCTTCCGAACAACGTCGAGAAATCGCATGTTCAGGGGGGACGGCATAGGGGCACGCCACACTGGTGGCTCCGTGTCTTTTGCGGTGCATGAGCGTCGTATTGTATGTATAATTTCCTTACTTTTAATTAAAATATTATGATACTAATGTATTTATTTTCTAATGTAAGACACGAGATGAGAATGATGGCACCACCCAACACCCCTCTCTGATGCAGGTGTTTGAGAGCACTCATCGACGACGACGAGGAGCAGGGGACTACGTCGATAATAGGACCTTGATCATCATGATAAGTATTTATGTCTATTTTATTGACACAATTTTTATTTATAGTTTATATATATATATATATATATATATATATATATATATTATTTAAAATATAAAGTGGCTGGAGAACCGTGATCGAGTGCGGAGGCACGCCCGATGAGTTTGACGCGGGTAGATGGGCCAAGGCCGTAGGTGGCTGGGAGCATGGCCGTGTTTATGGCTTTGCAGACAATGGCCATGCACGCACCGTGTTAGGGCCACTTGGGGCACCGACCCCTCCTGCTGTGGGTGAGAGGCCCTCGACATCGCGGATGCAGGACCAGAGCTGGATAGCGGCCTTGGAGTCTGAGCTAACACAACAGAGAGCGACGATAGAGGAGCAGAGACAGGCAATGGAGGAGCAGCGACTTGCGATGGAGGAGAAGAGATGCATGAATGACGAGTTGAGACAAACGATGCAGAACATGCAGGCCCTCCTCACTCAGATTGCATCTCACTCAGGTCTTCTACCGATGATGTCGCAGCCGTCGTCCTCCTCGACCAAGTCGACGCTACCGACCCAGTCGCTGTCGACTCCACTGCCTCCACCGCAGCCATGAGATTTTGGTGTATTATATTTTGAAACTTGTTAGTCTTCGTTTGAGGCTTAGATACTTGATAGATGTTTATACTTTACATTTCATATTTTGATACTTGGTTGCCTCCGGTTTGAGGCTTATAGTTGTTTATATAATTATAGTTGTATATATGATATTTTGATATTTGTTTGCCTCTGGTTTGAGGCTTAGGTTGATGATATTTAAGTAAAACTTGTACAGTTGGTTGAAAATGTATGTGTATGATGTTTTATGGTTGTAATATGTGATTGTAAATAGATTGTATTGTATAAATATCATTGTACACAGGAATTTTCAAAATTTTAAATTTTTTTAGTTACAGGATATAACTTCAGCCACGGCTTACCCATGGCTGCTCGTTACTACGACGTGGCTGAAAGCATATTGTAAATAGCTGATGGCTTGGGCAGCACCAAATATCACAGTGGCTAATAATATCACCGACGATTAACAACCACGGCTGATGTGTTTAAATCAGCGACAGCCACCCAGCGCCTTCACTGATGTGTTTAAATCAGCGATAGTGCACGTGGCTGTCACTGATGATTACTTGTGATGGTAGAGGTCGGTAGTCATAACTTATCTGAGACACGCACATCAGTGACGGTGTTTTGCAATGGTCTGCACCGTCCGTGATAGTCATCAGCCACGGACTGAGTCATCGGTGACAACGACAATTCTAGTAGTGATAAATAGGCATCATAAACATATGATCATTGAAGTAAACAATAACGTAACCCTCGAAAATAAAGAGTAGAAAAACTCTTCACAAACTCAACTGAACGCAAGTCATAAATAATGATGATTAAATGACCAGAAGTATCAAAAGACTCATCATTAAACCAGAAGTTCATCAGCCATCATATTCGCACCAAAAACTATCCAGAATACCATAGACTGTAGGTAGATGAAAACTATCTCTCCACAGTTGAAACTGCCATCATCTCCAGAAAGTCATTTACAGAAGGAGCAGTGGAAAAAATTGTCCTAACACAGTTGAGACTGTCAATACAAAAGTTGAGCTTCTCACCAAAAAGGCTTCTTTTGCCAAATATAGCCAGCATACAAAAAGCCAAACATTAACATTCTCCACCTTATTTAGCAAAACCCAAACAGATCAAACCAGAAACAAATGAATGAAAGAAGAAAGTTTCAACTAAAATATAATAACTGTTAGAAAGATTATTTAGAAGTTAATAGTAGGTATCCATCAATCATGATCATTGTTTAGTAAACCACACAGTCAGCCATAGTCACATGATCATAGAGGAAAAAAGATTACACCCAGTAGATCATTCACAACCACAGTCTTAAGTATCGTAACCACCAACCAGAACAGTAAAAAGTATCACCACCACATACAAGTATCACAAGTATCACAACCACACTCAACAAGCAGTTAAAACTGCAGTCAGTAACTGCTTGTTCTCCCCCTTTTTGACACTATAAGCCAAAGGAGTTAAACAAGATACTGTAAAGTTCAGTCAGAACTTTTAGATGAATCAGAGAAACTTCCAAAAGAAGGGGAGGTATGTCCTGCGGAAAAGAACTCTATAATTTTCTTCTCAATTGTGATTACTTGCTGTTTAAGCTTGGGCAGCTCATCCAAAATCTCTTTCAAAGTAGTAGATGTGGTGGCTAAAGTAGTTCCAGGTGCAGTCTTCACTTCAGACCTTGGACTTAGTAGATTTCTTCATGAAGTACTAACCCTCTTAAGAATTTTGTTATGACTCTTTAGAGATGTGCCCAATGGTTCCAGAACTTCATTAGAGGAGCATTTAAATCCTTGTTTCTCTAGAATTTCATATATCAAGTTTGGAAAAATTAGAAACATCCTAGATTTAGAGAGAAGCCTGCTCCTAACTTAGATAATCTACGCAAAAATAAGACTACCAAGGTTGAATAGAACTCCATTTGAAATCTTATAAAGTAAAATTACCATTTCCTTACTCAGAAAAGTAATGTGTGAAGTAGGAACCCAGTAATTTCTAGCAATGAGGAACAAGACTGCATAAAAAGTGTTCAAGGAGGAAGATCTGATGTCATGGCTGACATTCTAACTAAGAACATCATCATTTGAAACCTCTTTACCAACAATATTCAAAAATTCGTGTGTCTCATCAGATTCAACAGTAGTAGAAGTAAACTCAGAGAAGCCAACAAAATCACTAATCACATCTGGACTAAAACTGTACCAACAGCCTCTAAGAAACACTTCATGATAATGATTGCTATCAGGATTTGAAATATCTAATCATTAGACAAGTTGCAATAGAACTCAATTATAGGTTGCTTGCAAAAAGGTCTAACTTTCATATAAGAACTAGACAAGTTTCTCTTTTCAAGAACATCAAGGACTCGTTTGCACTTTAAAGAGATTTGTTTTAAATCAACAATCCTTTGAGAGATAATACCTCTAGACTATAGAGCTTTCCAAAGAGGATAGAGATCATCTGAAAGCAGTCCCTTGTGCAGTTTGCTGACAGGAGTTTTCTTTTCAGTTTTCTTCTCAGATTTTAAGAGTTTCTTATTGGGAGTTTGAGTCATTCTTTATTCAAGAACGGGGCCTTTCTTTTTTTTTGACAATTATGGGTAGTGTTTTTTTTTCTTGGACTTTCCCAGCTCAGTAGCTCTATGGGACAGAGGTTAATTTATTATCAGAATTAGTTTCTAGGTTCACTGTTTCTCCAGAAATTAGGTTGAACTTGACTGGCATTTTCCTTTTTGAACTTCTCAATCTTCATCTCAGGTTCATATGAGACTTTCATTTTCCTTTTGGAGGGGGTAGCATTTTCAGGAATAGATGGAACATCTTCCTTCTGAGCTGTATAAGCCTCATGAATCATAGGTTCCAACTCATCAGCTGGAACTTGATTTAGATCCATAGCAGCCGGCTTACGAATGGGAGACTGTGGAGAGTCAGCAACAATAGGTGCAATTTCAGCAATTTGAACTACTTTAGTCATGGTTGCAACCATTTCAGATGGGGCTTCCAGATTCTCAGCAACAAGTGTCTCAGCCACAATTTCAACTGAGACAGTCTCAAAGCAGTCTGGTGGACTGATAGTGCTTTCTCGCTCAAGATTATTTTTATCCTCTTGTGCATTTAAAATAGAATCTGTAGAGATAACAGATGGACCAGTTTTGACTAAAAAGGATTCGAACAATATTAGTGACAATAACATTTATATCAAAGTTAGGACCAGTGTGTATAGGAGAAGAAATTGCCAAAGACTCATTCAAGACTTCTTGTCTAGAATCAACACTACGAGAGATAAAATCAAAAGGTAAACTAATATCCCTTAAAGACTCCCCCTCAATTTGAGAAACCCTAGAAGAGGATTGAGGAGATTAGGGAGTCATACCTCGACTGCTTCTCCTTAGCAGTTGGTTAGTCGGTCTCCTGCCAGTTTTCTTTCTCAACTTGTGTCCTTGACTAGTTGAAGGAAAAGGAGGAGGTGGCATTTCCTCGGTTGAGCAGTTGGTTGAGGCTCTCCAAGAGGATTTTGAGATTGCATCTTCTTGGTTGACACTATAGGTCTCTTAGGGAACTTCTGTAAAGGATAATTGCAAGGAAGTTGCAATTGCTTAACAATAGCCTATTGTAGCAAAGTAAGAACCAGAAATAAAAGGCATACGCAAACTAGGGTCAGCTCGGGATGGGACGGGCCGGGATTTGGTATGTCCCGGTCCTGTACCGATTTTGAGTCGGGACGCAAATATGTATCCCGGTCCCGAATACGAAACATCCCGATTTTGTCCCACCCCGAAAAATTTGGGACGGGACCGAGAGGGGACCGGGACGTCCCGAATTTATTAATATTGGTTTTTTATAAAATAAAAATAATATCTCCATTAAAATAATTAATATTTTTTCTCAAAAAAAATAATATTATATATTATAAACCAGGCTGGGAGAGGACAATCCTAATTTTGTTGTATCGTCCCGATCCCGTCTCAGTTTTTAATCAGGACGAACATATTTGTTCCGGTCCCGTCCCGATTTAAAATCGGGACGGGATTTGTACCAACTTTTCGGGTCGGGCCGGGACATCCCGACCCTTGCTCACCCCTAACGCAAACACATGAGATTTATTTACGTAGTCCAGTGATAAACCAGTCACCTAATCTGCGGGGCACTCACCGGACAGATGTCCAATCCACTCTATATAAGTACAATATAAGTCCTTTAGATTTCACTCCCGAAATCCGACTACCAGTACTACAATGAATTGGAAAAAAAAAAAAACCTATTTGCTATTACAAGTAAATACCAACTTGTCTCTCTATGACATCCCATTAAAAAGGTTGTTGCCTTTCTGCACTCAATAGTCTGCACTCAGTAGGCTCAACTCCTATACATCTGGCAATAACATATCTGAGCAATAGAGTTGTTAACAATAGATCTCTTTGACAGTATTTATAGATGTCACTGAAGGATCTAAATAAATGCTGACTTCAATCACTTTTAATCTTTGCAGTCTTTAGATTGAAACCGTCAACATAATAGGCGTTTTAACTAGTTGATCATTTATGTAAATAGAAACTCCTAGAAAATAAATGAAGAAAAACTCTTCGAAACTTAACTGACTATACGACATAAATAATGATGATTGAATGTCCAGAAACATTTAAAGAAATCATCATTAATTTAGAAACTCAATAGTCACCAAATTCGCATAAAAAATTGTTTGGAAAACCTTTAGACTGTAGACAGTTAAGATTGCCTCTTCACAATGGAGACAGTCACATACATAAGTAGAGCTCCTTTTTTGTTGAGTATGAGAAATCACTAAAAGCTCCTTTTGCCAAATATAGCTTGTTGTTCAAATACCCACACTAGAATGGGGGGGGGGAGGTTGAATAGTGTTGGGTTAGAACTACGTTAAATTTGATTTCATTTTGATTCGATTCCGAATGCAACCAAGTCGACGTGCTACTAGTTTATGATACTTGACGAGTAATAATAGCAAGTAACAACAATCAAATAATGCAATGCAAACACGAGTAATTATAGTGGTTCGGCCAACCGCCTACTCCACTACCTTGACTCCACACCAAGGATTTCTAATCAAATCCTTTATAGACTATGTGTTTCCCTTTGAATACAACTGATGACTCGCTTCTCAACACTTTGAGAATTCCTCAAACCTATTCACCTAAGCAAAACACAATTCTACAAATGAAACCCTAAGGTGTTTAACCTAGCACACCTAGCAAGCTTACAATGAAAATCAAGTTTAATAACAAGTAAAATTACAACAAAAAGGAGCTAAAGAATAGACCACAACAAAGAGCTCCTTCCAAAGCCTCCAATACCTCCAACTCCACAAGATGGTGAGATTGGATCGAAGCCGGAGTCGAGGCGAGACGAGCGCTTGAGAGGAATCGTTGATCGGTGAAGCAAGCGCAAGCAAATCAATCTTAGAAGGCACAAATCACACTTAGGAAGCTTTAATGACTGGTTAAGAAGGTTTAAGAGATGTTGGTGAGGGGTATTTATAACTCCTCACTTGGTAGCTCCACCCAACGGGCGTTTTTAAGCCCGTTGGGGATGCCTAGTTGCTTGTTGGTCGATCGTCGGTCGACCGACTGATCAACCGCCGAGCGACCGAAGGCGTTCTGCTGCTTTTGGAGATCATTCGGTTGACCGACCGGTCAACCGAATTGCCTACTATCTATTTTCGACATCATTTGGTCGACCGAACCTGGGCTGAGGTTATTTTTTTTAGCTTTCTTCTTGCACGCTTTGTTTTCGGGTTTCGTTAACGAGTTTGGACTTGGATAACATTACAATTTGGCTTGGGATATATTCCTAGAGTCATATTACATGAAATCTATTTCTAACTCTAGATTTTCTACTCGATCGACGATGAAGCCATTTTTGTCAATTTTTGGTATTTCTCCGAACGAACTTCACGCGCGTATTATAACCTCAAACTGAACTCAAAACTTCACAAATACATTAGTTTCTTGTTTGTTATCATCAAAATAGAGATTGAAGCCTAGGGCAACCCTTGTGCCAACAATCTCCCCCTTTTTGATGATGACAAATAAAATATGAAATTTATCAATTTAAAGTGTACATTTGTGAGTTTTTTGATAAGCCATATAGATTACTAACATGAGTTAGCCTATACTCCTCCCATCGACATGCATATCAAGCTTATAGCTCCCCCTATCTATATGCATCATGAAACAAATGTGACATTATCTTTTCTCCTCCTTTTGACATTAATCAAAAAGTGCAAAAATCAAGGTACTTTTAATGAGTTTATCAAGAAATTTGAGAAAACCATGAAGCCAAGTATCATCTACCACTATTGTCCTTCCTACCAATATAAGCTTATAGATAGCAAACATCGATAAGTCGCAAAGCCCCACTACAAGGAATTACATAAGTGTGATGATACCATATAAAACGTAATTTTTCAAAAGACATGCAAATTTTGAAAACTTAAGCATTCGGCAAAGTACAAATTCCTAATTGCATCCTTATGTTTGTGAAACTCTCTTTATTCAAGGGTTTTTTTAATATATTCGCAAGTTGTTTATCGATGGATACGAATTCTACGGATATACTACCCTTAGTTACATTATCTCGGAGAAAATGGTGTCTTAGATCAATGTGTTTGGTCCTAGATTGTAAACCGAATTTTTAGTCAAGTTGATTGCACTAGTGTTGTCATAATATATAAGTATACATGAATATCTAAATACATAGTCTAAAAGAGTTTGCTTCATCCAAAGGACTTGTGCACAACAACTAGCCGGGGTGATGTATTCCACTTCGGTATTTGAAAGTGCAACCGAGTTTTGTTTCTTTGAAAACCAAAAAATAAGACTCATCCCTAGGAATTGACAACACCCACTAGTACTTTTTCTATCTACTTTACACCCGAAAAAATCGGCATTCGAAAAACCAATTAAATCGAAAGATGCATTACCATGCCTAATTTAACCATGCCTTCCAAATATCTCAATTTGCTTTTGACCGCACTTAAGTGAGACATTTTAGGACAAGATTGAAACTTAGCACATGCACAAACACTAAACATGATATCGGGTCTACTTGCGGTTAAATAAAGAAGGCTACTGATCATACCTCTGTTAAATGAAATTCCAAACTAGAAGGGGGGGGGGGGCTGAATAGTGTGCATTCTTTTTCACTTTACTTCAATTTTTTTTATAGCCAATTTTAACTTCAATCAAATGCAAGTGCAACAAAAAAATGTTCGTTATCAAATATGAAGCACAACTATAAAAAAACAAGCAAGACAATGCTAACACGAGAAAATATAGTGGTTCGGCCAACCGCCTACTCCATTACCTTGGCTCATCACCAAGAATTTTTAACCAACTACTTTATAGAACTTGTGTTTCCTTTTGAATACAACCGAGGACTCGATTCTCACTTCTTTGAGAACTCCTCAAACCTATTCACCTAGGCAAAACACAATTCTACAAAGTAAACCCTAAGTGTTTACACTAGCACACCTAGCAAGCTAATCCAATTAAAACAAGTTTAAACAACACTTAAAATTACAATGAAAAGAGCTAAGAAATAAAACCAAGAACCAATGCTCTTTTCCAAGCCTTCAAGCCTTCAACTCGCCAAGTCATTGAGCTCAAATCGAAGCCCGAGTTGAGGGAAGATGAGCGCTTGAGAAGATGTTGATCGGAGAAGCGAGCGCAAGCAATTGAT
This sequence comes from Canna indica, assembly GCA_034359265.1. Lineage (NCBI taxonomy): Eukaryota > Viridiplantae > Streptophyta > Magnoliopsida > Zingiberales > Cannaceae > Canna > Canna indica. The sequence goes on along the minus strand of CP136894.1, from coordinate 14,859,759 downwards.
CTCTAGAAGGCACAAATCTCTCTCTTGAATGCTTAATTCAATTGTTAAGGAGTATTAAAAGAGTTAGGTGAGGGGTATTTATAACCACTCAACTGAACGACTTTTTAACGGGCATTTTTTTGCCTATTGGACGCCGTTCGGTCGCTTGTCGGTCGACCGATCGATCGCCCAGCGACCGCTAGCAATTCTTGCTTCTACCACTCTGTTCGGTCGATCGGAGGGTCGCCAAGAGATTCTGCTCCTCTGCTGTCTGGTCAATTGATCGACTGAAGCAGGCACTGCTAGTTTTTGGCCACGGTGGGTCGATCGACCGATCGATTGAAGTAGCCACTGTCGGTTTTTGCCTCTATTCGGTCGACATACCGGTCGATCAAAGTGGCTACTGCCATTTTTCTGTCTTGTTCGATTGATCGAAAGGTCGACCGAACTTAGGATGAGGTTGATTTTTAACTTATCTTTGATGCATGCTTTTTTTATGGGTTTAGTTATCAAGTTTTAACTTGGATAACTTTACAATTAGGCTTGGGATGAGATCCTAGGGGTATATTACAAGATATCTACTCAACCTACACCCGAGCCTTTCTTGACGTTCTTTTCTTTCGTTTCTTCAAGAAATGTTCGCCAAAGTTCGCATGCTTATCGCAACCTCAACCTGAACTCAAAACTTCACACATAGATTAAATACTTGTTTGTTATCATCAAAATGAGGATCAAAGCTTAAGGGGAACCCTTAAGCCAACAATCTCCCCCTTTTTGATGATGACAAACATAACATGGAATTTGAAGAAAACAATAAGTATTCTTTGTGAGTTTGAGTTAAGGCATACATAATACATAACATAACATATGATCCTCCTATCAATGTGCATAACATGCTTGTAACTCTCCCTATCTATATGCATCAAAAAATAAGTGTGACCTTACTTTTTCTCCCCCTTTTGACATCAATTAAAAAGGGCAAGAGCTAAGGTACAATTAATGAGTTCCATCATGAAAATCTAGAAAGCCATAAAACCAAGTATCATCTACCACTGCAATCCTTCCTATTAATGTAAGCCTATAGAAGACAAACATCAATAAGTCGCAAAGCCCCATTACAAGGCAATACATAAGTGTGATGATACCTTGTAAAATGCAATTTTAAAACCATGTATGTTTTGAAACAAAACTTTTAACCACTTGGAAAAACACAAATTCCTAATTGCATTCTTAAATTTGTAAAGCTTTCCTCACTCTAGGGTTTTGTAAATATATCAGCAAGTTGTTTGTCCGTGGATACAAATTCCACCGATATATTTCCCTTGGCTACATTATCCCTAAGAAAATGGTGCCTTAGATCAATATGCTTAGTCCTAGTGTCTAAAATAGGATTTTTCGTTAAATTGATTGCACTAGTGTTATCACAATGTATAGGTATGCAAGAATACTTAAGTTTATAATCTAAAAGGGTTTGTTTCATCCATAGGACTTGTGCACAACAACTAGCCGCAGCGATGTATTCAGCTTCGGTAGTTGAAAGTGCAACTGAGTTTTGTTTCTTTGAAAACCAAGAGACAAGACTCACTCCTAGGAATTGACAACACCCACTAGTGCTTTTTTTATCTACTTTACACTCTGCAAAATCCGCGTTCGAAAAACTGATTAATTCAAAAGATCCATTACATGGATACCAAAGTCCTAAGTCAACCGTGCCCTTCAAATATCTCAATATGCATTTGACCGCACTTAAGTGAGACATTTTAGGACAAGATTGAAACCTAGCACATGCACAAACACTAAACATGATATCGGGTCTACTTGCGGTTAAGTAAAGAAGACTACCAATCATACCTCGACATCGTTTTTCGTCTACTTTGACACCATCTTCATCTTTGTCAAGCTTGATGGATGTGCTCATTGGTGTAGAAGCTATCTTGGCTTAATTCATCCCAAACCTTTTGATGAGCTCCTTTGTGTACTTGGCTTGATTGATGAAGATTCGTTTGTTGGTTTGCTTGATTTGGAGACCAAGCATGAAGGAAAGCTCTCCGATCATGCTCATCTCAAATTCATCTTGCATACACTTAGCAAACCACTCACAAAGGGTTTCATTAGTAGCACCAAAAATTATGTCATCAACATATATTTGAACTAATAAGGTGTCATTTTCATAACGTTTAATGAAAAGTGAAACATCGGCTTTTCAAACATTAAAACCTTGTTCAATTAAGAAATTTGAAAGCCTTTCATACCAAGCCCTAGGGGCTTGTTTTAAACCATATAATGTTTTTTTAAGTTTAAAAACATGGTTTGGAAACTCAAAACTTTCAAATCTGGGGGGTTGTTCAACATATATTTTTTCATCGATAAGACCATTTAAAAATGCACTTTTGACATCCATTTGAAAAACTTTAAAGCCTTTAAAACTAGCATATGCCAAAAGCATTCGAATTGCTTCTAATCTAGCTACGGGAGCATAAGTTTCATTACAATCTATTTGTTCTTCCTGATTGTACCATTGGGCCACTAACCTAACTTTGTTTCTAATGACTAAACCTCCTTCATCTAACTTGTTTCTAAACACCCATTTAGTCCCAATCACGGTTTGTTCGCTAGGTCTAGGTACTAAATCCCATACTTCATTTCTAATAAATTGGTTGAGTTCTTCTTGCATAGGTATTACCCAAAATTCATCTTCTATTCCTTCCTCAATGTTCTTAGGCTCTACTTGAGATATAAATGCTACATATTGACAAATATTTTTAAGTTTAGAGCGCATTACCACTCACGTTGATGGTTCTGCAATGACTTGATCCATTGGATGATCCCTTATCAACCGATATCCTTTGGGGAGAGGTGGTAGAGCTTCATCTTCTTCGTCTTCATCTTGAGGTAGAGTTGAGGATAGTGGTTCTTCATGTTGAGTTTCCTCATTGTCTTCATCCTCCATCTCTTTGTCATGAAAAGTGAGTTCTTCAAGTTCCTCACCTACATTCACAATCTTAACATTTCTAGAAGAATCATTAGTTTCATCAAATGTGACATGCATAGATTCTTCAACAATCATGATTATACAATTATCTACTCTATATGCCTTAGAATTATTGGAGTAACCTAGGAAAATGCATTCATCGGATTTAGAATCAAATTTTCCTAAATGCTCCTTAGTGTTTAAGATAAAACATTTACATCCAAAAACATGAAAATATCCCACACTTGGGATTTTATCATTCCAAAGCTCAAAAGGTATTTTCTTAATTTTAGGTCTCAATAAAAAGCGATTAAGCACATAACAAGAGGTATTTATGGCTTCAGCCCAGAAAATACTTGGGCAAATTGTTTTTGCAAAGCATGGTCCTAGCCATCTCTTGTAAGGTTCTATTCTTCCTCTCTACCACCCCATTTTGTTGAGGGGTCCTAGGGGAAGAAAAGGTATGTTCAATACCCAATTCATCACAAAATTTGGAAAACTTTTCGTTTCTAAATTCTCCTCCATTATCACTTTTAATTTTCAAAATCGGAACTCCTTTCTCATTTGTAACTTTCCTAGTAATTTTTTTAAAAAAATCAAAAGTTTTATTTTCTTATCTAAAAAGAAAACCCATGTAAATCTCGAGAAATCATCAACTAACACATAGCAATATAGTTTTCCACCTAGATTAGCTACATCACATGGACCAAAAAGATCCATGTGCACAAGTTCAAGTGTTCTAGATGTGCTTACTTGATTAATGCTATGAAATGAAGATTTAACTTGCTTTCCTAGTTGACATGCATAACAAAGTTTTTCTTTTTCAAATTTTATCTTGGGTAATATTTTAACTAGTTCCTTCTTAGATATTTCTTGGATGAGGCTCATGCTAGCATGTCCTAGCCTTCTATGCCACAACCAAGAGTCATTTTCCATGGCAACCAAGCATCTAACATGGGAATTAGGTAAGATATTTAAATCTAATGTGTAGACATTTTCTTGCCTATTTCCAATAAACATCATGTCATTAGATGGTGCACTCCGAATGATACATTTATATGCTTCAAAAATAATTACATATCCATTGTCACACAATTAAGATATGCTAATCAAGTTATGCTTTAACCCATCAACTAGTAAAATATTTTTAATGCATGGGTATGGAAGTATACCTATATCACCAATGCCAACAATCTTACCTTTGGCATTGTCTCCAAATGTCACATGTCCTCCATCTTTGCCTGATAGGGTTGCAAATAGGTTGATATCATCCGTCATGTGTTTTGAGCAACCACTATCTAATATCCATGTACTTCTACTTGCTTGATGATGCTTCTCTATCTACAAAAGGAGAAGAAACTATTTTAGGTACCCAAATTTTCTTGGGTCCTTGAGTTTTAGCCATCTTAGGAACTCAAGTAAATCTAGCATGTGGGTTCCTCCTTAATGCACAATCTTTAGCCATATGACCAAATATACCACATGAAAAATAATTTCCATTAAACTTCCTCCTATTGTGTGTGTGAGCATGGAAGTGTGATGATTTTTTGGCATGGACAACCTTAGGCATGGCATTTTGTAAGGTTGTCATTTTTTCATTTAGCATGCAAAGTTCCTTTTTTAATGTTAGCATGCTATCATTCAAGTGCTCTACTTGATCACTTAAGTACTTATTTTCATCTTCCAATTTTTTGTTGTCATATTCTAAGTTTTTCTTAGCTTCATCTAGGGCATGTTTCTCTTCCTTAAGGGTATCCACTTCTTTCCTTAAAGCATTGCATGAGAGTAGTAAACTATCATTTTCAAGTTCTAAAGATTTATTGTCCTTTTTAAGCTCTTTAAACTTTCTCCTAATAGCATTAAATTCATCATGCATTTGATCAAATTCATTTTCTAATTCTTCTTGAGTAAATGAAAGCTCACCAAATGTAAATCTTACCTCATGGTCATTTGCCATCAAGCAAAGATTTGGCTTTTCACTATTTGAGTCTTCTTCACTTGATGAAGGCTCGCTTTCATCCCACGAAGCCATCATTGCCTTCTTCTTCTTCTTGTATTTGTCCTTTTTGTGAGGGTTGGAGGATTCTTCTCCTCGGTGTGATGCTTTTAAGGCAATGTTCTTGCCTTTGGGAGCATCTTCCTCCTTGTATTGCTTCATATGGGTCTCATGTGTCATGAGAGACCCAATGAGCTCGGTGATCTTCAAGGTGCTCCTATCCTTCGCTTCCATGATTGCGATGACCTTGGGCTCCCAAGCTTTTGGAAGGGAACGAAAGAACTTTCTTACCTTCTCCTCTTCCCTTATCTCTCTGCCAAGGTTAGCTAATCCATTTGTAATATTTTGAAATCTAGAATACATGGTATTAATGGATTCATGCGATAACATTTTGAACATTTCATAATCATGAATGAGTAGGTTTATTTTAGATTCCTTAACTTGTGAAGTACATTCATGTGTAGTTTCTAGGACTTTCCAAAGTTCATATGTGGACTTACAAGTAGAAATTCTATTGAACTCATTAATTGATAGGCCACAATATAATGCATTGACGGCCTTTGCATTTGCATTAAAGAGTTTAATCTCTTCTTGGTCCCACTCATCCATATCCTTAGTTGGTTGCTTATACTCTACTTGTTTCATTCTCCATACATCCATGCCTAGTGATTGTAGGAAGCCATTCATACGAATCTTCCAATAGGCATAGTTATTACCATCGAACAATGGTGGAGTTTGAGTAGAGGACCCTTGAGCTAATTGGATTTCACTAGCCTTTTTAACTTGTAGGGAAGATGGTCAAATTTAATCCTACAACCTAGCTCTGATACCAAATGTTAATTGAAATTCCACACTAGAAGGGGGGGTTGAATAGTGTGTATTCTTTTTCACTTTACTTCAACCAAATGCAAGTGCAACTAAATAATGTTCGTTATCAAATATGAAGCACAACAATAAACAAACAAGCAAGGCAATGCTAACACGAGAAAATATAGTGGTTCGGCCAACCGCCTACTTCACTACCTTGGCTCCTCACCAAGGATTTCTAACCAACTACTTTATAGAACTTGTGTTTTTCTTTGAATACAATCGAGGACTCGATTCTCACTTCTTTGAAAACTCCTCAAACCTATTCACCTAGACAAAACACAATTCTACAAAGTAAACCCTAAGTGTTTACACTAGCACACCTAGCAAGCTAATCCAATTAAAACAAGTTTAAACAACACTTAAAATTACAATGAAAAGAGCTAAGAAATAAAACCAAGAACCAATGCTCTTTTCCAAGCCTTCAATCCTTCAACTCGCCAAGTCGTTGAGCTTGAATCGAAGCCAGAGTTGAGGGAAGATGAGAGCTTGAGAAGACGTTGATCGGAGAAGCGAGCACAAACAATTGATCTCTAGAAGGCACAAGTCTCTCTCTTGAATGTGTAATTCAGTTGTCAAGGAGTATTAAAGGAGTTAGGTGAGGGATATTTATAACCCCTCAACTGAACGGCTCTTCAACGGGCATTTTTTCAGCCATTGGACGTAGTTCGATCGCTTGTCGATCGATCGTTGGTCGATCGACCGATCGATCGCCCAGCGATCGCTGGCAATTCTTGCTTCTACCGCTCTGTCCGGTCGATCGACTGAGTCGCAATTCTGCTCCTCTGCTATTCGGCCAATTGAATGGTCGACCGAAGTAGGCAATGCCAGGTTTTGGCCTCGGTCGGTCGACCGATCAATCGATTAAATACTTATTTGTTATCATCAAAATGAGGATCAAAGCTTAAGGGGAACCCTTAAGCCAACAACCTCTATATCATTTTTCATTTACGTTTACACCATCTTCATCTTTATCAAGCTTAATGGATGTGCTCATTGGTGTAGAAGCTATCTTGGCTTCATTCATCGCAAATCTTTTAATGAGCTCCTTTGTGTACTTGGCTTGATTTATGAAGATCTCTTTGTTGGTTTGCTTGATTTGGAGACCAAGCATGAAGGAGAGTTCTCCCATCTTGCTCATCTCAAACTCCTCTTACATGCACTTTGCAAACCACTCACAAAGTAATTCATTAGTAGCACCAAATATAATGTCATCCACATAAAGTTGCACAATCAAAATATCAGTTTTGTCATTTTTAATAAAGAGAGAGACATCAGCTTTTCCAATGCTAAAACCTTGATCAATCAAAAAAGTGAAAAGCCTTTCATACCAAGCCCTAGGGCTTTGTTTTAAACTGTACAAAGTCTTTTTAAGTTTAAAAACATGTTTTGGAAATTCAAAACTTTCAAAGCCGGGGGTTGTTCAATATAAACTTCTTTATCAATAAAACCATTCAAAAATACACTTTTGACATCCATTTGAAAAAGCTTAAAGCCCTTAAAACTTGCATAAGCTAAAAGCATGCAAATTACTTCTAATCTAGCTACAAGAGCATAAGTTTCATTGTAATATATTCCTTCCTCTTGATTATACCCTTGGGCCACTAACCTAGCTTTTTTATAATGGCTAAACCTCCTTCATCTAACTTGTTTCTAAACACCCATTTAGCCTCAATTACGGTTTGTCCACTAGGTCTAGGTACTAAATCCCAAACATCATTCCTAACAAATTGATTTAGTTCCTCTTGCATGATAATTACCCAAAATTCATCTTCTATGGCTTCCTTAATGTTTTTAGGATCTACTTGAGATATAAAAGCTACATATTGACAAACATATTTGAGTTTAGAACGCATTACCACTCCTGCTGATGGTTCTCCAATGACTTGTTCAATTGGATGGTCTCTTATCAACCGGTATCCTTTTGGGAGAGGTGGTAGAGCTTCCTCTTCCTCTTCTTCTTCACCTTGAGGTAAAGTTGAGGATGAAGACTCTTCATGATGAGTTTCCTCATTGTTTTCATCTTCAACCTCCTTGTCATGAAATGTCAATTCCTCAAGTTCCTCACATACATTTACAATCTTAACATTTCTAGAAGAATCATTAGTTTCATCAAAAGTGACATGCATAGATTCTTCAACTATCATAGTTCTACGATTATAAACTCTATAAGCTTTAGAACTAGCAGAATAACCTAGAAAAAAACCCTCATCAGATTTAAAGTCAAATTTTCCTAGATGTTCCTTAGTGTTTAAGATAAAATATTTGCATCCAAAAACTCGAAAATATCCCACACTTGGGATTCTATCATTCCAAAGCTCAAAAGGTGTTTTCTTAATTTTACGTCTTAACAAAACACGATTAAGCACATAACAAGAAGTATTTATTGCTTCGGCCCAAAAGTACTTATGGAAATTATTTTCACAAAACATGGTCCTAGCCATTTCTTATACGGTTCTATTCTTCCCCTCAACCACCCCATTTTGTTGAGGGGTTCTAGGGGAAGATAAGGTATGCTCAATACCTAATTCATCACAAAATTCAAAAATCTTTTCATTTTTAGATTCTCCTCCATTGTCACTTCTAATTTTCAAAATCGAAATTCTCTTTTCATTTATAACTCACCTAGCAAATTTTTTAAATAAATCAAAAGTTTCATTTTTCTTAGCTAGGAAGAAAACCCATGTAAATCTCGAGAAATCATCAACCAAAACATAGCAATATAACATTCCACCTAGATTTGCAACATCACAAGGACCAAAGAGATCCATGTGCACAAGTTCTAGTGTTCTAGATGTACTAACTTGATTAAGGCTATGAAATGATGACTTAACTTATTTTCCATGTTGACTTGCATCACAAAGTTTGTCTTTTTTAAAATTTATGTTAGGTATTCCTTTAACTAAGTCCCTTTTTGTTATTTCTTGGATGAGGCTCATACTAGCATGCATGTCCTATCCTTCTATGCCACAACCAAGAATCATTTTCCATGGCAACTAAGCATCTAACATGTAGATTAGGCAAAATATTTACAACTAGTATATAAACATTTTTTTGCCTATTTCCAATAAACACAATATTATTAAATGGTGCACTTCTAATGATGCATTTAGATGCTTCAAAAATTACTACACAACCATTATCACATAATTGAGATATACTAATCAAGTTATGCTTTAACCCATCAACTAGTAAAACATTTTTAATGCATGGGCAAGGAAGTATACCTATATCACCAATGCCAACAATCTTACCTTTGGCATTGTCTCCAAATATCACATGTCCACCATCCTTGATTGATAGGGTTGCAATTAAAAAGATTGATATCACCCGTCATGTGTTTTGAGCAATCGCTATCCAAAATCCATGTGCTCCTACTTGCTTGAGGATGGTTTTCCATCTACAAAAGGAGAAGAGACAATTTTAGGTACCCAAATCTTATTGGTTCCTTGAGTGTTATTCATCTTAGGAATCCAAGTGAATCTAGGATGGGGGTTCCTCCTAAGAGCACAATCTCTAGCCATATGGCCAAAAATACCACATGAAAAACAACTACCATTATTTTTTCTTGTGCTATGTGTGTGAGCACGGAAGTGTGCATGAGCATGATTGTTTGATGACTTTCTAGCATGTACAACCTTAGGCATGGCTTTTTTTAAGGTTGTCATTTTATTATTTAGCATGCATAGTTCCTTTTTTATGTTTAGAATGCTATCATTCAAGTGCTCTACTTGATCACTTAAGAACTTGTTCTCATTTTCTAATTTTTTGTTTTCATTTTCTAAGTTTTTCTTGCCATCATCTATGGCATGCTTCTCTTCCATAAGGGTATCAACTTCTTTCCTTAGGGCATTGCATGAAAGTAGCAAGTTATCATTTTCAAGCTCTAAAAATTTGTTGTCCTTTTTAAGCTCTTTAAACTTTTTCCTAATAGCATTGAATTCATCATGCATTTGATCAAATTCCAATTCTAATTCTTCTTGCGTAAATGAAGCTTCACCAAAACTAAATTTTACCTCATTTTCATTTTCCATAAGGCAAAGATTTGCCTTCTTGCTTTTGGTCTCATCTTCACTTGATGAGGATTCACTCTCATCGCAAGAAGCCATCATCACACTCTTCTTCTTCTTATACTTGTCCTTCTTGTTGGGGTAGGAGGTAGAGGCCATCTTGAGGAGTGGGCAATCCTTCCTTAGGTGCTCGGTTTTGTTGCAATTGAAGCATGTGTAGCCTCCTTTGTCTTTTCTCATGCCGTCCCTCATGAAGTTCATGAAACTCCTTGCCATCATTGCCATTTCTTGAAAATTGTCCATTTCTTCCTCGGATGATGGAGGTTCTTCAATACAGTGTGATGCTTTTAAGGAAATGGTCTTGCCTTTGGGAGCATCTTCCTCCTTGTATTGCTTCATATGGGTCTCATGTGTCATGACAGACCCAATGAGCTCGATAAGCTTCAACGTGCCCAAATCCTTGGCTTCCATGATTGCAATGACCTTTTGCTTCCAAGCTTTTGGAAGTGAACGGACGAGCTTCCTTACCTTCTCCTCTTCCTTTACGTCTCTACCAAGATTAGCTAATCCATTTGTAATATTTTGAAATATAGCATACATGACATCAATTGATTCTTGTGATAGCATTTTAAACATTTCATAGTCATGCATGAAGAGGTTTATTTTGGATTCCTTAACTTGTGAAGTCCCTTCATGTGTAGTCTCTAGAGAACTCCAAACATCATATGCCGACTTACAAGTTGAAATCCTATTAAACTCATTAATAGATAGGCCACAATATAGTGCATTGATGGTCTTGGCATTTGCATTAAAGAGTTTAACTTCATCCGGGCTCCACTCATCCATATCCTTAGTGGGTTGCTTATACTCTACTTGTATCATTCTCCATACATCCATGCCTAGTGATAGTAGGAAGCTATTCATGTGTATCTTCCAATAGGCATAGTTGTTTCCATCGAATAACGGTGGAGTAAGAGTAGAGGACCCTTGAGCAAGTTGGATATCGCTAGACATTCTAAATTATAGGGTAGATGATTAAATCTAATCCTACGACCTAGGCTCTAATACCAAATATTATTAAAATACCCACACTAGAAGGAGGGTTGAATAGTGTTGGGTTAGAATTATGTTAAATTTGATTTCATTTTGATTCAATTCTGAATACAATCAAACATGAGTAATTATAGTGGTTCGGCCAACCGCCTACTCCACTACCTAGGCTCCACACAAATGATTTCTAACCAAATCCTTTATAGACTATGTGTTTTCCTTTAAATACAATCGAGGACTCGCTTCTCAACACTTTGAGAATACCTCAAACCTATTCACCAAGGCAAAACACATTTCTACAAAGGAAAGTCTAAGGTGTATAACCTAGCATACCCTAGCAAGCTTACAATGAAGATCAAGTTTAATAACAAGTAAAATTACAACAAAAAGGAGCGAAAGAGTAGACCACAACAAAGAGCTCCTCCCAAAGCCTTCAATGCCTCCAACTCCACAAGATGGTGATATCAAATCGAAGCCGGAGTTGAGGCGAGACGAGCGCTTTAGAGGAATCGTCGATCGGTGAAGCAAGCGCGAGCAAATCAAGCTTAGAAGGCACAAATCACACTTAGGAAGCTTTAATGACTGGTTAAGAAGGTTTAAGAGAGGCTGGTGAGGGGTATTTATAACCCCTCACTCGGCAGCTCCATGTAACGGGCATTTTTCTGCTCGTTGGGGATGCTTGGTCGCTTGTCGGTCGATCGTCGATTTCGGGCATCATTCGGTTGACCGAATTGCGTACTATTTGTTTTTGACCTCATTCGGTCGACCGAACCTGGGCTGAGGCTGTTTTTCTCAACTTTCTTCTTGTGTGGTTCATTTCCGGGTTCTGTTACCGAGTTTGAACTTGGATAACATTACAATTTGGCTTGAGATATATTCCTAGAGTCATATTACATGAAATCTATTTCTAACTCTAGATTTTCTACTCGATCGACGACGAAGCCATTTTTGCCAATTTTTGGTATTTCTCCGAATGAACTTTGCGTTTGTATTGTAACCTCAACCAGAACTCAAAACTTTACAAATACATTAGTTTCTTGTTTGCTATCATCAAAATAGTGATCAGTACCAAGGGGCAACCCTTGGGTCAACATAGCCAACATACAAAAGCCAAATACTAACATTGGCTAATGAAACATACACTTTTCTCACAAAGCCTTTCTTTCCCTTACCTCCGGCCATCTTAAATAAGAGGAGATAGCAGTTGAAGAGACAAGGAAGTGAAGGAGAACTTGTCGCCGGTTAGCAAATGATCGAAAGAGGTAGACAAGTAACACCCATAACTTTTAGGGCTGAAATAAAACTCCACTAACAAGGGGGCACACGTGGGGGCTTCAGAAGAGTAATTAAAATCCAATCGACATTTGATGCAAAAAGCATAAATGTTAGCCTTTTATAAAAAGAAAACCCTTTCAGTTTTTTTTTTCAATAAATACTTTTTCGTTTATTTCATCGAAAGATGAAATGTGTCAAATGACACATAATCCAAGTGCAGACCTTTCACCATTTAAGGCCTTTGTAAAGATATCTGCCACTTGTTTCTTTGTTTCAATGTACTCCAGTTGCAACTCCTTCTTTTCAACTAACTCCTTGATATAATGAAATCTTATATCAATGTGCTTGGTATGAGAATGCATAATAGGATTCTTAGAGATATTAATTGCACTGGTGTTGCCGCAATAAAGTACCATTTCTTCTTGATTAAGACCATAATCAAGTAACATGCAGCTCATCCAAATCAACTATGTGCTGCAACTGCCTGTTGTCAAGTATTCTGCCTCTGCTGAAGAAAGAGAAATAGAATTTTGCTTCTTTCTTAACCAGACCACAAGATTTGCTCCAACATAAAAATAACCACCAAAAGTACTATTTTTGTTATCAATATTACCAGTCCAATCTCCATCTGTAAATCCAACTAGGCAAGGGTTGGAATCAACTAAATACCAAAGCCCAAAATCCAAAGTACCTTTCACATAGTTGAGAATCCTCTTAACTGCCTTAAGATGAAACTCCTTAGGATTTGCTTGATACCAGTTGAGACTCCTTCTTCTCAATGAATAAGGTCTGATAAGCTCTTCCTCTTTTCTAACCTTAAGAATAGGAAGTTCTTGTTCATTCCGAAGTCTTAGGCATAAAGATTTGAAGTTGCTGAAGGCATTGGACTTCTCCCTTAGAAATTATGTCCAAGTGAAACGTAAGTAATCATCTACACAAACAAGAACATTCTTTTTACCTCCAATGCTTTCAACCTGCATAGGACCAACTAAGTCAAAATGAAGAAGTTTTAGAGGCCTTGATGTGGTCACCAGTTGCAACTGCTTATGAGACTGTCTTGTCTTCTTTCCTTCTTGGAAAGCACCACAAACTAATTTTGGTTCTCCTGAAAGTTTAAGGATTCCTCTCACAACTTCAGCATTAACATGTTTCTTTAGGCCCTATAGTTGACATGACCTAACTTTCTGTGCCACAAATTTATATCAGAAGAAACAATTGAAAGACAGATTGAAGGATATGCAATCTTATAGCAGTTATCTCTAGATCTACTCCCTTTAAGAATACAATCACCATCTTTATCATAGACCTTGCAATTATTTTTGTTGAATTCAACATTTAAATTTTGGTCACACAATTGACTAATACTCACAAGCATGACATCTTTCAAACTGGGGATTCCTGGAATATTAAGTGTTTCAACTCCTATAACATTTCCATGTCTTCCATCTCCAAAGGTTACAGTTGCACCTTCATGTTTCTGGATATATCCTTCATGTTTTTGGATATATTTCAAATTCTCTAAATTTCTTGTCATATGCTAAGAACAACCACTATCGAAATACCATGATTCATGAGAAGAAACAGTCTTTGACATAAAGGCAACTTTGTAATTAAAACCAGTTTTCCTTACCCATAATTGTTTAACTTTCAGCTTTGGAGGATTTTGATGCTTCTTTCTCCTTAGTTTGTTAGCAAACTTGAAACAATTTGCAATTATATATGTGTCCTCTATGCTTGCAATAGTAACAGGTGGGTACTCTACTTCCCTTCCTTGTAGTGGACTGTTGATGACTTGAGGAGCCTTTATGGAAGTTCTTCATTTGAATGGGCAGTAGAGATTGGAGTTTCAACTGCCTCGAGCCAGTGTATCCAAGTCCAGCATGATTAGAAGGAGATTTTCCCGCACTTAAAATTTTATTTAGAGTTATAGTGAAATTCATTATTTTGGCTTCTTTCTTTACCTTATCAAGTTAAGAAATCAACTTAAATTCTTTATCATATTTTTTAGCAATCTAACTTTGGTAGGTCTCAACTTCATCCTCAAGTTTCCTTTTTGGATCAACCAAGAGTTTGTTTTGATTTCTGAGGGTCTTGTTGATTTTTGTCACTTCAACCCATTTATCAAACATCTCTTGATAGCTTCTTCTCGATTATCAACATACTGAGTCTTGTTTTGTTCATCATCAATGTCTGTGTTACAAGCAGTTTGAACTATGTCAACTATGCAGGCAGCAAAGGCTCTATAGTTTCCTTGCTCAGATTCTTCCATGTCATCTTCATCATCATCATCACTCCAGGCAATAAAGGACTTCTTGAGTTTTTTATGTATATTTGGACATTCAGATCTGATATGTCCATATCCTTCACATTCAAAGCACTAAACACCTTTAGACTTCTATTTGAGATCAAACTTATCAGCACAAGATTGACTTCTTTTGTTTTCACCAAAGGAAGAACTTGTTTTGGAGCGATTGAACTGGGCGGTTGAAACTATTGTTTGAACTATTGTCACTCCCCAACTCAAGATCACGTGATTGGCCAGGGTATGCATAAATACCCCGAAGCCTAACATCATGCATACTACTACATAGACTAAAAAGTGAGAAATAAATGCTATTAATAAAAATGTCTTAATCAAAGTGATTAAAGACTATGGCAACTCAAACTAAGAAACCCTATGCATGAAAGGAAAAGACCATCAACTCGACTACGACTCCTTAAACTAGCCTGCTACGAGATCATCAGTGTTGTTTGCTCCTCTAGCTGCGCCACGTCTGTTGGCTTTAGGTTTTTAACCTTGGTCTTAATCTCGGTTTTGATGATAACAAACATGGAACTAATATTTCATTGAGAAATCTTTCAGGTTCCATATTGATTAGTGTTCGATGTCCTCGATCAGATAAATCAAAAAAAAAATTAAAATTGGAAGGACATTGATCGTCGCGCTCGGGTTCATCATGGAATATCTCGAAGTTCAATGTATGCACCAAAGACGTATTAGACGAGCTCAAAGATCACGTGGAAAGCTCTCCAAGATGACGCTCGTTGAAAGCCGGAACCCTGAAATGAAGCGCGCAAGAAAAATGGCTGAAAAATCAATTTCAGCCTATGTTCGGTCGATCAGTCGATCAATCGAATAGGGTTAAAAAATGGCAGTAGCCATTTCGATCGACCGAACAGTGCCAAAAATTGGCAGTGGCTACTTCGATCGACCGATTGAAGCCAAAAATTGGCAGAGGACGCATCGATCGACCGATCGATCGATCGGACTACGGATCACCACAACAGCAACTTGCGTCGGTCGACTGGATTGCGAAACATAAGAGTTAATTCAAGCTCTTTCATCAACGTTCTTCTTTAATCGATAACTGCTCCTCAACTCGGGATTTGATTTGAGCTCTACTACTCGGTGAGTTGAAGGCATTGAAGGCTTGGAAAAGAGCATTTAACCTTGGTTTACCCTTTTGCTCTTTTCATTGTAATTTTAACTATTATTTGAACTTGTTTTTGTTGGATTTGTGCGTGTGATAGACCTAGGATTGTTTGGTATTGTGTGTGGAAGTGGTTACCTTGGTGAAAAGGTGTAAAGCCACTTGTGTAAGCATAACTTACTAGGATTAGTTGAGGTATCCCTTAGGGTTGAGGTGGAAGAGTGCTCTAGGTAAGAAGGCGGAGACTTCTATATGTGGAAGTGCCTTAGGTCGAGAGTGCGACTCTTCGAGTCAAAGTTCTCATTGTAAGGGAAACAAGAATTAATCTAGTAAATCTAGTTTGGAAATCCTAAGCGGGGTGCTTAGGTAGTGGAGTAGGCATTGGGGCCGAACCACTATAAATTTATGTGTTAGCATTGTTATCTGTTGTTGCTTGTCCTTAATTATTTTATCTTACTTCCACATTTAATCGCATAATTGCAACTTGCCTAAATGATTTGGAAAACGATTAAAATTGGAATTAGGCGAACGATTTAGTTAACACACTATTCAACCCCCCCCCCCCCCTCTAGTGTTGTCATTTCTCCAACAACGTCCACTAGCCCTACTGTAATATACGAGATATTGTGGTAATTTTTATTATTTATCTTTGCTAGTCTAGCTGGCTAATACGAGGTTGAGCTGAGTCGAGTCATGATCCGGTGTGAGCTTGAAAGCTTGGGTAAGTAGAAATATGAATTATGCATTTTTCTTTACTTGCTTAAATAAATTTATTTATTTATTAATGCATGTGCTTAAGCATAATGATGATGCTTGGGGTTAGTTTGGGTTGAGGGGTTAGCGGGTTTGGATCCGGGCTTGAGGCAGATGCGGGTTTAGCATAAGATTAGGGTTAGGAGGTGATTATAACCCCCCCCCCCCCCCCCTTGTTGGAGCCGCCGCCTCTCGTGTGCCAGATTCGGAGGCCGTCTTCAATAATTTCTTTCCCTCTTCTTCTTCCTAATCATGTGAGTGGTTTCTCCCTTCCTCCCCCTTCTTTTTCCTCATTTTGTTGAGCCGCCTCTTGGAATTTGAGAATTCTTGTTGTTTTCTGACGTGGGTGTTGTTTTCTCATGTTACGTACCATGAAAGAGGAAGCCCGAGGATCCCCCCTTTGTGGTGCGGCAGCCCTAGGATTGTCCTAGGGGTGCTTGGCCAAGGTGGGAAAGGAGGTGCCATCAAGGTGTTTGTGATATTGCCTAAGAGAGCATGTCTATGTTGATAAGTTTTTAAATCCCTTGTTTTGAATCTTTCCTATATTCTTATGATGTTGAATTATGTTTGATGTCAAAAGTATGAATCTCAACGTGTTGAGTCTATGATTCATATGAAAAGTTTAGATCTTGAAGGCATGATTTATGTTCTTGATGATTCTTGATTTATGAAGCATGAATCTTGATGTTGGTGTAAGGATTTGAAGCATGCTAAATTATGTTTAGAATATAGACCTTTTTAATTGTTGTTTGGGATGAATGAAATCTGGTTTAGCAATATTTTTGAAATAACTATTGTTATGATTTTCGTGTTAATTAATTTAGCATGCTGAAAATCTAAATATGCTGAAATTTCATGCTGGAATGTCTCTAATGATGCTGAGATTTGAAACTATATTTGTGAAGTGTGATGATTACTGAACATAGTCATGTAACATATTATTTTAACCAGAAAATATAGTCTGGAATCATAGGACACACTCTGGAAATTAGATTTGGCCTGGGTATACCAGACTTGGGCTCAAACAGTAGGCTGAAAACAAAACCCCTAAAACAAAATCTAATTCCGGGAATTTAAATTTTAATTGTAGAATTAAAATTCAAAGGGCAAAATAAACTGTTCAAGAGCCAACAAGAATCTAAATGCATGAAACAAAACCTCATGGGCTAATGACATTGTGGGTGGGCTAATGACATTGCGGATCTGGGGCATCGGAAACGAGCATAGAGTGTTGCGACTTTTTCCCAGTAAAAGCACCCCTAGGACACCGTGGATGACACTTGACTTAGGTCTTGTGGGCGTCATATCTTTTATGAATGGCGGAGAGGCTCAGTTAGGAGTCTATTTGTAGGTTTGAGCCCAAAAGGTTGGATGCGTAAATCCCAACCTGTGTTTAAAAAGGAATAAGTTTGGATGGGTGAATCTCGATTATTCTCATTTCTCTTTGGAATAAGTTCGGATGGGTGAATCCCAATTATTTCCGCTTCTCTTTGGAATAAGTTCGGATGGGCGAATCCCGATTATTCTCGTTTTTTTTGGAATAAGTTCGGATGGGCAAATTCCGATTATTCCCATATGTCTCTTTAAGGGTATGTCATCGGATAAGTTCAGATGGGTAAAACTCAATTATCCTCATAACCCGTGTGAGTGACTTGTATGCCTTACGGCATGGGTAGGTAGATAGGCTTGTTGTAGTTTGTCACACCCCAACTCAGGGTCACGTGACCGGCCAAGGTATACATGCCTATACCCCGCAGCCTAAACCATGCACATGCCAACTGAATAATAAAACATAACAAAAAAGAAATAACGAGTTTTATTTCAAATGTAAAAGCAAAACAGAAATCATTATAAGTCATTTTAACAAAATAATAAGGTGCTGAAATAACAAAACAAGTTCAACTGTTCAATTACAATGCAATCTGAAATAAAGACATAAATGATCCCAAAGGGACTACAACTCCAAAACACTGAAATATAAGTGCATGACAAACTACCAAAACTCGACTACGACCCCTAACTAGGACTACTATAAGATCAATGTAGCTCTTTTGCCCTCCAGCCACGTTAAGTGCTCCAGCCTACCTCACCGGTCAGGCTCTGCAAAACAAAACAACAACAACGGATGAGTTCAAAAGAACTCAGTGAGCGGTTCTACCAACCCCCACACAAAAAACAATCATAAATAGGATGCATAAAGCAAATCTCCTGACTCAAGCAGGAAAAGGTCACAAGGAAGTGACTAGCTAACAGGCCATTTGTCCACTACCTGCCCGAAAGTAGCCAACACCCAAACGATGAAGATCAACAGGCCTAAGCCTACCATGACCTAAGGCAACAACACATACTAGGATAATCGGGAAGGCCCTCCGAACTTATCCTAGTATAAGAAACTTGGGAGCAATCGGGAAGGCCCTCCGAACTTGCTCCATGAGACGCGAAGGGACAATCGGGATTCACCCATCCGAACTTGCCCCATTTTGATATCATAGGAGTAATCGGGTAGGTCCTCCGAACTTACCCCTTTAAGATATCACATGAATAATCAGGTAGGCCCTCCGAACTTATTCCTTAAATCCACCTCGGGGATAATCGGGTAGGCCCTCTGAACTTATCCCATGAGGCCAAACCATAACAATCGGGTATAGCTCATCCGAACTTGTTCCACAGGTTGAGAATTAGCCATTCAACCTCCCGGACCTAGCCCGCAATCCGGCTCCTGAACGAGCCTCTCCGCCATTCATAAAGATATAGCGTAATATGACCTAAGTCAAGTCTCTCCTACGGTGTCTTAGGGGTGTCCTTATTGGAAAGTGTCTCAACACTCTAATACCCGACCCCAACTCCTAGACCCGTAATGTCATACATCCATGTGGTTTTATTTCATGCATAAACTTTACTTGTTGGTTCATAACAGATTATGCTGCCAATTTGCCCAATTTTAATGATGCAATTAAAATTTAAATCACCAAGATTAGGATTTTGTTTTAGGATTTTGTTTTAGCTTACTGTTATGCCCGAAATTTATGTGTCTAACCCGAATCTGGTCTCCAGAGTGTGACCTATGTTTCCAAACTATGTTTTCTGGTCAAAACGATAGGTTACACGACTATGCTTAGCAAATTACAGACACCGCAACAAACAATTCAAAAACAGCACAGATTCATCATCTCAGCATAAAATTCTAACAACATTAAATTTTCAGCAAAGCATGAAAATAAATCCAAAAATTCACAGATATTAAATCTTTAATTCACCAACATATCATAATTATAGCATTGGGATAAGTCTCACAAAAATGATATTTTTTAAACAAGGTTATCAAGTACTACAATAATCTATAATCAAGAATCAACCTTTAAGATCAAGCACTCATATCAAGAATTTAAATTCAAGAACCTCATGCCTTCAAAATCAGACCCATCTTAGAAAGACATGATATATTTTCCAAAAATCATAGATTTAATAACTAGCATGCATTTACATTTACAAGCATCAAGGCTGATGAACAAATTGATTTATAGAAGGCAAGAATACCTACACCCTTCACATAGGCATTTCATCGAACACTTGGAGGGCGCCTCTTCTCCCCACCTTGGCCGAGCACCCCTAGGGTCACCCTAGGGTTGCCGAGCCCCAGAGGGGAGGGTTTAGGGCCTCCTCAAACCTGGCACACAAAAAGAACGACGAGAATTTGAGAGATCATCGGAAATAAATCAAAATCAACATAGCCTTTAAGAATGGTTTCAAGAACTCGAAGAAACCCGAGAAAGAGGGGTAAAACCACTCACCCGAATAAGAAGGATGATGAAAGGAGAAATCTCGGACAACGGCCCTTGAAATCGGCTTCAAAAGATGGCGGCTCAACTCAAGAAGGGGAAGAGGGGGTTGTGGCTCCTCCTCAAGTCGCCGACTTGAAGAAAGAGGAAGAGAGGGAAAAGAGGGGCTGGCTCAGCGGCTCCTCTTGGCTCGGCTCCAAAGGGAAGGAAAGAGGAGAGGAAGGTGAAGGGAAGGACTCGGTGGCTGGCTCTAGGCAGTTGGGCTTGCCTGCTCCAAGAGAGAGGAAGGGAGGGGTGGCTGGCGGCTCCTGCGGTTGGCGGCTCCTCTCTTTTTCTCAATTATCTTGTGCGGCTCCAATAGGGAGCCGCAAGCCCTAAGGGGGAATTTATAACTCTTCCCACCTCTTTTAACCCGCATCCGCCTCAACCCGAATCCAATACTCACTAACTTCTCGACCCACTAACACACTAAGCTTAATTAAACCCCAATTAATCCCATGCTCCACATAAACATCCAACACATACACACCCATATGTGACATAATTAAACAATCATGCATACAAAACTAAATAAATTTATCTACGCAAGTAAAAATTTCTATAACACATATTTCTACTTACTCGAGCTCGCAAGCTCGCATCAGATAATGAGTCGACTCGGCTCGACCTTGAACTAGTACGCTAGGCTGGCACACACACACAATAAATGGAAATTAGATTTAATATCTAGGACATTACATAGTTTCATTGCTATGTGAACAGGCTTGCCTTTGGGCATGGGTCGGCCAAGTGGCCGTTAGTTAGTCATACCACAAATGTCGCATTCTCCTTGTATGTGTAATACTCAAAATCTTAACAATAATATTTTATTCTTGAGTGGGGGATCGTGGGTCCTAGTTAGCGCGGATTGGGGGAAGCTGCAGGATTAGACCTGAGAAAGCATCTAATGTAGAAAAATTAAAATAATTTTTTTTGCCTTATCTCTGTGATTTAGCATACTAGGATGATAGAGGGTCTCGAGGCGAATTTAGTGGTGCAATCGGATCTCGAATCGGAGTTAGAACGGGTGAGTTATGAGCTGTTTAAGTTTGATAGCTTAGGTAGGGGTATTCTGGTCATTTGAACCCAATTAGTGTTTGTAAATTAGATCCTGGGGTGTGAGAACAGGGGTTTTAGCCGCACGCCACCTGAGGCAAAGGAGAGAGGAGAGAGAGGGCACTGTCGAGGAGGAGGAGCCGTCGGAGCCGAATTTTTGCAAGTTCGTCGGTGTCGATCGGGGGAAGATCATGCGCGTCTTTTCCTTCCATTTTCTCTCCGTCTGGTGAGTGGATTTAGGCTTTCTCTTCTGAAAATCTTGATTCATGTCACTATCCCCAAGTCTTGGGATTTTTCATTGATTTTTGACGCATTTTTCTGTATTGAATCGGAAATAAAATCGTCGTTCTTCCTTTTGTTGATTTATAAAAAGAAAAAGAAAAAGAAATCTCTCTTTGCCTTGTGCAGCCGCCGCCAGACAGGCCCTGACCTGTCCAGGTCGGCACTGTCGAGCGTAGCCCGCGGCTGGGCAGGCTAGGCGGCTGCCCGACCCTTGGGGCAGTTGGCCTAGCTGCGACCTTGGGGTCTAGCCGGACGGCGGGGGACCCGGCGGGGACCCCATCCAGCCGGATCCCGGTGGTGAGCGGCTATCACGGGTTCAGCTCATGATTGAGGGGTGCAAGCCACAGGTGACCCAACTCGATCGATTGAGCACGTAGACGCACGTCAAATCGATATAACAGATGGACACGCGTCAAATGGACGGCCACGTCGTGAGGCGAGGAAGCCACAACGATTTAACGACTACGTCTCGTAGTCGACGGACGAAGCTCAATGAATCAATGACTCCAATTCAATTCGTTAGTAGTGGGGATCAGTGATGGGATGTAATAAATAGCTTGATTTGTAATTGAACAGGAAGGAAAAAAATAAGATCTACCAGCTTCTTCGTTCTCTTTTCTTCTCCAGGTCTATTCTTCTCCTCTCTTCTCTACTCTGTTATGAGGTTTTCTAGTTTCCTCGTAACAATCTGGTGCTTTCATTGACCCGTCCCTAATCAACATCGGCATAAGCAATGGAGACACGGGGACACACTATGGCAGAATCACTAAAGGCTTTGCATGAGACGAGTACTCGCCATGATCAAATACTAGGAACGCTTCAAGCAAGCTTGGAGGCACAGCAGCAAACGATGGAGCTGCAGCGACAATCAATGGAAACGCAACAAAAACTCTTACAAAATGTAACATCTCAGATCTCTATTTTGAATATTCAATTAGTTCAAATGTCCAAGCCAAAAGCAGAGGTCGCTGGTTGCAGGGAGGACCAGCTATAATTCGTCATAAAGGATCGTACGGAGAGGGAGATGGTGATCATCTTCCTTTCCCGCCTAAACCACCCCAGATCGAGTTACCACTGCTCAATGGTAGTGATGCTGAGGAGTGGATCTCGTCGGTAGAAGATTTTTTTGATTTCTACAACACGGAAGACCAGCATCGCGTGGTCATGGCGTCATTTAGGGTGGAAGGTACTGTGAAAAAATGGTTTAGATGGATGCAACGATGTAAACAATTGGTAGGTTGGCGTCATCTTGTGGAAGCCATCCATCGGTGATTCCAGCCAACAGATCTGGAATCTCCAGAGGGTCAGCTAACCAAATTGGTGCAGACGACCATTATTGAGGAATATGAAGGAAGATTTGAAGATATGGCGTTACGCACTACTCAATTGCCTGAATCTTTTCTGATGAGTTGTTTCATCTCTGGGTTGCAAGCAGACATTAAAGTGGAGGTACTCGCTAATCAACCAGCGTCGATGCATGAAGTGGTGCTTAGAGCTAAACGACATGAAGCAAAAATGTTGGCATCAAGGAGATTTCAAGGGTCGTTTTCTACACCGAGAACGTCGGCTTTATTACCAACGCCGACTGTTACTTCATCTCCACCGGGGTTTGGAGATAAGATAAATCCAGTTGTTCCTTCCAGTGGATGAAGCACCTTGGATAATCATTAAAAAAATAGTCGGCAGGGGCTCCGTCGTATTACATCAGCGGAAGCACAGAAGAGACGAGACCAAGGGCTTTGCTACTACTGTGACGAAAAATACACTTGGGGTCATCGATGTAAGGTTCCTCAAATGTTCATGTTGGATGATGGAATTAACTTGGAGCATGGCGAGGATGTAGATAAGAAAAATTCTGAACAAACAAATGAAGACGGGGATATGATGACGGCTGAACAGTCCCTTATATCTTTCAACGCGCTGTCTGGGTGTTTCATGCCAATGACCTTACGTTTTCAGGGAGAAATTGAAGGTCGGGGAATTCAAATACTATTGGATGGGGGGAGTACCCAAAATTTCATCCAAGGTCGAGTCGCAAAGCATCTAGGATTACGAGTTGATCCGGCACTTCACTTTGGGGTGATGGTAGGCAATGGCGACTGAGTGCGGTGTGAAGGGGTGATTCGGCAGCTGACATTAATCATTCAAGGTACTGAGATTACTACAGATTTTTACGTATTGCCTATTAAAGGATCGGATGCAGTGTTGGGTGTTGCGTGGATGGCAACATTGGGGTCGGTGATTATGAACTATGGCCAGCTTACATTTGAATTCCTACTCGGGGGACAAAAGCGCATGTGGAAAGGAGATTCGGGAGGACATGTGGAGCAGATACAATAACAAACTCTAAAAAGGATGCAAGGAACTCAGGCCATCGATGAGTTGTACCATCTGGAATTAACATCCAGTCGCCAGCAGGATCACATGGTAGCATAGGAAGAACTTAAAGAATTACTATCTAAGTATGAGGATTTATTCAATAAACCTCAAGGCTTGCCTCCGTCACGCGATACGGATCACAGAATTCATCTGCCTCCTGGTCAATGCCCAATCAATGTTCGACCCTACCGATACCCTCACTTCCAGAAGGAGGAAATTGAACGACAAGTGCAGCAAATGCTGCGTGATGGCATCATACAGTATAGTACCAGTCCTTTTTCGTCGCCGGTTTTGCTGGTTAAAAAAAAAGATGGAACGTGGCATTTTTTCGTCGATTACAGAGCACTGAATGCTGTCACAGTAAATGATCAATTTCCTATTCCGACTGTCGACGAACTATTCGATGAATTGGGAGGTGCAAGGATATACTCGAAGCTCGACTAGCTTTCTGGGTATCACCAAATCCGAGTGAATGTTGAAGACATATCGAAGACAGCCTTCAGGACACATGTCGGCCACTATGAATTTTTGGTTATGCCTTTTGGCTTAACCAATGCGGCGGCCACCTTCCAAGCTACGATGAACCGGATCTTCCAATCCTACCTTCGAGAGTTTGTATTAATTTTTTTCGACAACATCTTGGTTTACAGTCGAACATATGAAGACCACTTGCAGCATTTAGAAGAGGTACTCCGACTTCTACGATGTCATGGGTTAGTCGCTAAGCAATCAAAGTGCTTTTTTGGGCATACTACTATCGAACATCTCGGCCATTTTGTATTAGAGGAAGGCTTAAAAGTTGATCCCGCCAAAGTGCTAGTAGTTCAACAATGGCTGACGCCAGTGAATGTTAAAGGTGTAAGAGGATTTTTGGGTATGGCAAGGTATTACCGACGCTTCATACATAAATTTGCGAGTATAGCTGCACCTTTAACTAATTTGCTGCACAAAGATGCTTTCCAGTGGAATGAGCAGGCCCAAGCAGCTTTTGAGCGGCTAAAGATGAAGTTGAGCCAGGCACCAATCTTGGCATTACCAGATTTTAACAAAACTTTTGAGGTTGAGACTGATGCCTCTGGTGTGGGCATAGGAGCCGTATTGACTCAAGGAGGCAGACCTGTGGTGTATTATAGCCAAAAGCTATCTCCACGGATGCAAGCAGCGTCCACTTATTACCGAGAAATGTATGCTATCACCCAGTCAATCGGCAAGTGGCGCCAATATCTACTTGGATGAAGATTTACCATCATCACTGACCAACGATCTCTCAAGGAGATGACAACGCAGATCATACAAACTCCCGAGCAGCAATAGTGGGTCATGAAGCTACTGGGGTATGATTTTAAAGTAAGATACCGGGCAGGGAAGATGAATGCAGTAGCAGACGCACTATCACGACAATTTACCAGCCAATGTATGTCCTTAATTCAGCCTGTATATGGAATATTAGAGGAGATCAAGAAGGCCAACTAGGAAGATTTTGAGCTGCGGTCACTGCGGAGGAAGGTTGACGTGGGAGAAAATGACCAAGGCAAGATCACAGTGCAAGATGATATTTTGTTATATAACAAAAAAATGTTGTTTCCGAAGGATGAACGATTGAAGGAAATGATACTTAGTGAATACCATAGCTGGACGCTGGGAGGACACTCTGGTATCGAGCGTACCTTCCGGCGAGTGGCTGCAAATTTCTACTGGAAATTAATGAGACAAGATGTAGAAAAGTTTGTGAGGCACTGCCAGGTTTGTCAGCGTATGAAATTCTAACAACTCTCTTCGGTAGGATTACTTCAACCTCTGCCCATTCCGGAGGAGGTATTTGAGGATATTGCAATGGATTTTATTACTCATTTACCTATGTCAAATGGGAAGACCGATGTGCTAGTTGTAGTCGATCGTCTGACCAAATATGGCCATTTCTTGGCCTTACCACGCCACTATAGCAGTGCGAAGGTGGCAGAGGCGCTAATTGAAGGTGTCATCAAGTTGCATGGAATTCCCAGATCCATCGTCAGCAACAGGGATAGCCATTTTGTAGGAAGCATATGGAGAGAGTTGGCAAGACTGCAGGGGACTGAACTCAAATTTAGCTTCGCCCATCATCCGCAGTCCGATGGTCAAACAGAAGCTCTTAATAAGTGTCTTGAGATGTACCTAAGGAGTTTTGTTTCAGAAGAAACAACAGCTTGGACAAAATTCTTGCCATGGGCTGAATACTGGTATAATACTTCATTCCAATACTTAGCCGGCATGACACCATTCCAAGCGTTATACGGACGAGAACCACCAACCTTACTAAGGTATCTAGCGGGGTCGACAAAAAATACCGAGGTAGACAGTGAATTGGCCAAGACGAATGAGGTGCTGCGACAACTTAAGGAGAACTTAAGATGAGCACAGCAAAGGATAAAATCTCAGGCTGATCGGCACCGATGAGATATCTCCTACACTGTCGGGGATTGGGTATATGTCAAGTTACAGCCCTATCGACAATTTTCTATCCGTCTACAGAGGCAGCAAAAGCTGGGGCCAAAGTTCTTTGGGCCATTTCAAATTCTGCAATGCATTGGCCAAGTTGCATATAAATTAGATTTGCTGTCGACTGCAAAAATCCACTTGGTATTCCATGTGTCCGTGTTGAAACCATGTCGGGGACAGCCGGATGCTCAGTACACTCCAATTCCCATATTGCGCACAGTCGCAAAAGAAGTGGAAGAGGGTGCAAAGGATACTGTTGATACAGCTCAAGGCCAAGGCGGAGAGGAATCACTGGGGGTTGAAGAAATAGCTGACTGTAACCTTGAGGACAAGGTTCTCTCTGTTCCGGAGGGCAATGTCACGGGTTCAGCTTGTGATAGACGGGTGCAAGCCGCAGGTGACCCAACTCGACTGATTGAGCATGTAGACGCACGTCAAATCCATATAGCAGATGGACACGCGTCGAATGGACGGCCACGTCGTGAGGCGAGGAAGCCACAACAATTTAACGACTACGTCTCGTAGTCGACGGAGGAAGCTCAACGAATCAATGACTCCAATTCAATTCGTTAGTAATGGGGACCAGCGATGGGATGTAATAAATAGCTTGATTTGTAATTGAACAGGAAGGAAAAAAATAAGATCTACCAGCTTCTTCGTTCTCTTTTCTTCTCTAGATCTATTCTTCTCCTCTCTTCTCTACTATGTTATGAGGTTTTCTAGTTTCCTCGTAACAGCGGCAGCGGCGGCCGGGAAAGGGGCGGCGGCGGGATGGGTGGAGAAAGATGAGTAGGTGGTGACCTAGATGGGGTGATGTAAATGGAGCGCTGAGATTGATTTGGGTGAGATGAAGGACTGGATTGAATTGATTGAGATGAAGGGCAGAGATTTGATTCTATTTTGATGGAGAGTTGAGATTGGATCAGGTTAGAAGAGTTGAAGTTGACCAAGAAATTGAAGGAAGGATCCTTACATGGTTGCAACTTCGAAGTCTTCACCTAGACTAGATGCCTTAGGTTTAAGAATTGGCATCTAAATCACTTGGTATCATCACCTTTTCTCTACTTATATATTTGAAGTTGGTGTTTATGATACATGCTTAAAATTGATTGATTTTTCCCGCTCTTAATATATTTCAAATGATTTTTATTTTTATTTCTGGTCTCTTCGGAGACCTATGTAGCATACAATTGGCTCATGCGACCTTGCGGTTCCAAATCTTAGGCTCATCGTGGCCTTTCGGTTTTCAACCAATAGGAAGGGTTGGAGATCAATTTTTCATCTTCATTACACTTGTGATCTCTTAAAATTCATTTTTGATATAACTTGATTTCATTTAAAACGGATTTCAAACTGTTTAGAAAGTTGGATTTTGAATAAAAACTTTGATGCTTACTTTGCTATCTAGAATGATTAACTTGCTTAAAATAATTGTCATTATGTTACCAATGATTTTCTCATGCAAGTTAAATCTAAGGTTAAATGAAGGCTAATTAGAATGAAAAAGATTAGTTTGGCTAGATTTTCAAGTATGAGGTATGATTTTGATTTTCACAAAATTCTAGTATAATACCTCAATATTATCGCTTTATCGGTGTCTCTTTACTCATGATGGTAAATACATGTTAAATCCTTGATTTCTCATGAGTATGTAGAACTTTTTTACTTAGATAAATTTCATTGAATGAAACTTGCTCTAGGTGAATATTTATTATTAGAGATTTTTTTTTAAGTCCAAACTAGTTAAACATATTTAAATATCTTATTTTTCAAATATTTCATATTTTAAGATCTCTTTGATTCATTTTGATATCGTGTTAACCTTTTAAAAATGAATCTTTACTATCTAGCATAGGTTAAGATTTTTAAATGAAACTTTGCATTGAACCTTTGCTATTTAGTTGTTTAGCTTGCTAGTTGGTATATGATTTCATTATGATGCTAATGAAGTCTACTTGCAAGTTGAGAAAATAGTAAATTTGGAAGGCTAAAGGAAAATGAAAAGAAAGTGAAAATTTTGGAATTTCTTAAGAAATGAGGTATGAGTTTCATTTTGGTAAAATTCTTGCATAACATCTCAATTTTCTTGATTAAATGATTTCTCTATGCTCATGAATGATCTTGCATGATAATTGATTGAAATCTCATGAGTAGATAAAATTTTGATACTTAGGCAATTTCATGAAATCTTGTTTGAATGAAATGTGCTCTACGTAGAATTTCATCTTAGAGACTTCATTTTATGTTGAAACTTGATAAACATACTTGAGCTTACTCATGATCTACTTCCATGTGGCTAAAATTGAAAAATCATGTGTAAATGGAAAAAATGATAACTAGCTCACCTTAGGGGACTTAAACTTGAAAAAGTTTAACCTAAGTCAACAATTTGACTTAAAAATCTCATTTGAGTCCAAACTTCACAAACATGTTTAGATTTACTCAAGTAAGGTGTCTAAGTGTCTATATATGTTCGAAAAACTATGAGTAAAGGATAAAATTTGATACTTAGCAATTTCATGTTGCTAATGTTTGTTTTTGAATGAAATCATGCTAAGGTAAAATTTTGACCAAATGACATCATTTTCATTTCAAACTTGATAAACATGCTTTAAATGATTATATCTTGATATCTGGAAAGTTTGAATGAAAACTGAAATTTTTTTAGAAATAGCTAATATTTACGAAAATGCCACTAGATTTCAGTTATTTTTAGAAAAATGCAGAAAATTGATTTTTGGATGATTCTTGAAACTGCATATTCTTTGAAAAATCTAGTTTCTTCAGTAAAAATTTCAAAAAAATTTAGTAAGAATATGATTTGATATGGGTTTTTGAAATTGGATTTCAAAACTTTAAAATATCGTTCTTCTCAAATATTCATTTTTCTGATACTTTGATTTTTGGTCCAATCTTCAAATAAGACTTCAAGTATGATATTTTGAACAATTCATCATTCAGTCTGCCTAGCAAGGACCGAACCTAAAGTTATATAAGAGGACCTAGCGAGGACCGAACCTAAAAATGAACAACCGAGCAAAAAAAATCAGCAGTCTGCCCAGTTTTGGTTGACCATTCAGTCGACCGAATGTTGCCAAAAATTGGCAGAAGGCATGCGGCCGCTCAGTCGATCGACCGATGATCGACCGGACCTACGACCGGATTGCAAAAATGGCTAGTTTTCCAACAGTTGAGTTGGTTGTTTCATGCCAACTCTTCATGGCTTATAAATACCAAGCCATGGGAGCCTTTTCTTCATGATCTATGATTCTATTGAGCCATTCTTGATCATTCTCAAAGCTTTTCTTGAGCCATCCCTTTGATAACCCTAGTTTTCATGATACATCATTGATCTTGCCTTCAAGCTTTGAACGATTCATCATTGAGACATCAAGAGGAACTAGGACTCGTGTTTGGAGCTAAGTATTTGTCGTATTATTTATTTGCTCCATTATTTGTGTATTTTTGTGATTTATTTCATTGTATTTGAGCTTGTAAAGACCTAGGTTGTTTGGTCTTGAAATTGGGTGGTAGCCTTGGTGTTTAAGGTTTAAATCCATTGGTGTAAATGTAGTTTACTAGGATTAGTTGAGTTGTCTCTTAGGGTTGAGGTGGAAGAGTGCTCTTGGTAAGAAGGCGGAGACTTCCGGGTGTGGGAGTGCCTTAGGTTGAGAGCGAGACTCTTCGGGTCAAAGTCCTTGTTGTAAGAGAAACAAGATTAATCTAGTAAAACTAGTTTGGAAATCCTAAGCGGGGTGCTTAGGTAGTGGAGTAGACATTGGGGCCGAACCACTATAAATAATTATGTTTGCATTGTTTCTACTTGTGTTTACTTCATTATCGTATTTACTTTGCTTCCGCTTGCTACTCAACTTGTAATTTGCCTAAGTAACCAAAGAAATGATTAAAATTGGATTTAGACAAAAAGATTAGTAAACACACTATTCACCCCCCCTTTAGTGTGGTCATTTCACCAACAAGCGGGTCTCGTGACATGTCGTGATCGGGGAGGATACCGAGTCCAGTCATTTCTATTTTTGTTGAGTCATGTAGACTCGGTTATTTCGTTTCAACATTTTCCTTAGTTTGGGGTGTCCTTGTTGGGACTTTAAAGTTTTGAAAATAAATTGAACCTT
Organism: Canna indica; assembly: GCA_034359265.1. NCBI lineage: Eukaryota > Viridiplantae > Streptophyta > Magnoliopsida > Zingiberales > Cannaceae > Canna > Canna indica. Next base: position 14,829,278 of record CP136894.1, on the reverse strand, counting down.
CAGCATTTTTTTAATTAGTGGTTGGGTTTGTTTTAGAATTTGATGTTTTCCTTTAAATTTTAAATATCATAAAATGTTTGAGTTCATTACTTGTTTGTGCATAGTTGTTATGGGGCTAGGCTTCGAGGTACGTGGTCATACCGGATTTGGGGTGTGACAGTATGAGACAGTTGTATTATTGTATATATGTTATATCTCTGTGGTTGGTTTTGTGGTGGGGGTTTGTAGAACCACTCACTGAGTTTCGTTGGACTCACTCTCGTTTCATTTCTATTTATTTTTGCACAGCCTAACCAGTGAGGTAGGCTGGAGCACTTGGCGTGGCTGGAGGGCAGCAGGGTACCATTGATCTCATAGCAATCCTAGTTAGGGGTCGTAGTCGAGTCTTGTAGTATTTGGTAATCACTTGGTATTTTAGCGTCCTTGGAGTTGTAGTCCTTTGGGACATTGCTATGTTTTATTTCAGACTATCTTTCTTGAGAAAAACTGATAAACTTTTTATTTATTAATATCCACACTTTGTTTGGCTTGCTAAACTTTACTCCTATAAAATGAAAATGGAAACTGATTTGTTTTCTCTGCTATAATAAAACTATCTCGTATTTTCCGCTATGTTTTATTTTGAGTTGGCATGTGCATGTGATAGGTTGCGGGGTATAGGCACATATACCCTGGCCCGTCACGTGACCCTAAGATGGGGCGTAACACCTACCTTACTGGTCAAGTTTTGCAAAACAAAATCAAACAACCATGAGTCCATAAGGAACTCAGTGAGTGGTGGTTCTATCGAACCTCCACCAAAATCCCAGTATATAATTAACATAAGCGTGTCACGCCCCAAACTCAGGGTCATGTGACCGACCAGGGTATACAGCCTCTACCCCGCAGCCTAACTTATGCACATGCCAACTCACAAAAGTTAGCGGAAAGAACAACAGTTTTATTTATAAAGAGAAACATAAACAGATCCATCGTGGGGCCGAGTAAAGCATACCTCCCCCCATAATGGTTGGAACCCAAAACCAAGCGATCGTCACATGCCAACGACAACGACCTGATGACAACGGTCGATCGCAACCTAATGACACTGAAACAACGATGAGCGACGCTCTGACACCAGTCACCGTCCCCTGAAGAGCCCCAGCATTAGATAAATGATTTGGAAGCGAAGAACCAACGGTTAGCAGCCCAAGTTGAGATGTTGACACGATCTCGGGGACAACTCCCGGCTGACCATGTATGCCGCCGCTCAAAGCACGAAAAAAGCAATCAATCAAAAAAGGAGGAGACCGATTTCTGTCCTTCACAACGAGGTCTCCAGCACCACCCGTCATGAAAAAGAGGAGGACTCCAAAGCCAAGAAGGTCGTGACTTCCCTTCCTATCGATGCGAGACCTTTCGTTGGGCACATAATGGCAACCCGCCTCCCATCGAAGAGCAAGTTGCCTACCACTCTAGCACCCTACAACGGTACAGGCGATCCTACAATACACTTGACGACGTTCAAGACCATGATGCTCTATCAAGAAAGGACCGACCCTTCTCTCAATTGGGCTTTCCCAACTTTCTTGGGAAAAACCGCTTTGTTGTGGTTTTGCTTCCCTCCCGCCGAGGTCTATTCATTCCTTCGAGGACCTCTCCCGCGCCTTCCTCAACCGGTTCACCATATCGCGGTTCTACCACAAAATGGATGACGCCCTCCACTATGTCAGGCAAGGGCAACATGATCCACTAAGGGAATACATATGCAGGTTTCAAGCTATAGCGGCCGAAATCCCCAACCTTGATCCTGAGTCGAATTCTTCTCCATCAAACTTGAGCTGAAGCCCGGACAATTTGTTGATCAGATTGCCCAGACGAAGCCCAAGGACATGGACGAGTTCCAGGAGAATGCCGCCAACTTCATAGAGATGGAAGAACTTCGAGAAGCCAAAAAGGCTGACAAGCAAAATCTCAAGGCAGCTGTCGAAGATAAAAAATTCAAAAGGGCAGACAAAAAAAGCGAAGACCGCAACTGCCACGAGCAAAACAATGGCAGAGGGCCAAGGTCACCACCTCGCTTGAATGCTTGATATGAAAGGTACACTCCTTTCAATACTAGGAAGGAGACCATCCTTCGTGACATCTACCATCTAAAGCTTATCAGATACCTCATCAACGCAGGAAAGAAAAAGCTACCACCCAACGTCAATATGAGCAAGAAGTGTGCCTTCCATGACACCTATGTACACACCACGGAGGACTGTGTGGTACTCGGCGACCAACTTGAAAATTTGGTCAGTGCAGGACACTTAGACAAATACATCCACCGCTAAAGAGAACGAGGTCAGAGTAGGAGCCACGACCCTCGACAATGAAGCTGAACACCTCTGAATCCCCACTCGGGTCAGAGGGAGAATAGCCGAGCTGATCACCGGGGAAACGAACTCCAAGGAGTTATCGTCTACATCACCGACGGATTTGCAAGAGACGGAGAATCGAGCTCGGCCAAAAAGAGATCTCTTTGGGCAATCATTACAGTCGATAGCGTTACTAGCCCACACTAGCCCATCTCCAAAACCTCGATAATATCGTTCTATGAATCCATTTTCCAGGGAACTGATGAAAACCTACACGACCTAGTCGTAATCTCTATAATTGCAAGAAACTTTATCATCAAAAAGGTCATAGTCGACCAAGGCAGCTCTGTCAACATCCTTTTCCACCCCACCTTTGAGAAAAATGCAATTAACAGAAGCCTCGATCACTCACCCCCTGCAAAGGAAACTTGGTAGGCTTCTCGGGCGAAAGGTTGACGTCCGAGGAGCCATATGGCTATGGACGACATTCAACTCTCAACCAAAAGCAAAAACGATTGATGCTCAGTACCTAGTCATCAACATCCCCAACCCATATCAAATGATCTTAGGACGACCGTCCTTGAACAATCTAGGAGCTATCATATCTATTCCCCACCTAGCATTAAAATTTCCTATTTCAGAAATGAAAGTAGGTGTACTCCACGCCGACCAGAAAGAAGCTCGATGGTGTTACAATGAATGCCTCATGCCAAGGATGACCAAATTAAAGAAAGAGCCTAATGGCTCGAGAGCACCTTCCATAGTCTAAGGGTCATAGTCGACAAAGATTTTCGAGGAAAACCCAGGATGAGACATGCGAAAACCATGGCTCATTGACCATCGTGTCACTACTTCCGACCTCAGAGTCCTTACTCAACCCCTCGCACGCGATCCTATCTTACGCTCCTCGGCGAGCTCGGCTTGAGCCCCTAAGTGCGGTCCTCGACCCTAGAGCCGCTACTTCCAGACTCAGCGCCCTTACACAACCAGGACTCGGTCTTCACTAGCTCGATCGGCTCGTTGGCTATCACGCCACTACTTTCGGCCTCAAAGCCCTTACTCGACTCCTCGCGTGCGGACTTGCGTTACGCTCATTGGGCGAGCTCGGTTTGAACCCTCGAGTGCAATTTCTAGCCCTAGAGCCACTACTTCTGACTTTACCATCATCACACAAATCCACTCGATTCTATGACGGACCTAGCTCGATGCCAGACCTCGACTCACGAAACAACCCCGGAACTCGATGTCGGACCTCGACTCTTGAAACAACCTTGGAATTGCTACAGGAGGTTCAGCCTCAAACAAAGATTCTCCCTCTAAAGGGTGCCAAACATTAACAATAGCAAAGACTCAATTTTTCAAGTCAACAAAAACAATGGAGCAAAACAAAAATCATGTATACATAAATAGACCCACGAAGGGGCAATAATCAAACACTTCAAGTGGCCCTCAAGAGGCAACAATCCATTTAAAACAATGCTTAGCCCACACGAGGGCAATTTGAAATACGCCAATATTTATAACAAAGGAAGCACCTTGGCATTGACCAACTCCACAGAAGCTTCCTCTTGTAGAACGCCCTCAAAGGAAACAACACACGACTCAGAAATAATGGATGACAACTCCTCCTCGAAGGGAACAAGAACCCCCTCCTCAGGCTCGGGATCACTAAAGCCCCATCCTGTATCTCCTTGAAACTATCAACTCCAAAAAAGTCAGCTTCAGGAGCAAAAAATTGAGCCTACTCAATCGCCTTGTTGAAACCCTCATTATACAAGATTAAACCGGTTAGTGTTGGCCTTTTATGAGTTGGCTATATTTGGGAAAAGTACTCCAGGTTAATTCTCAGTCAACTAGGATAAGTTCTGTTTATGTCGAAGACAGTTTCAACTATGTGAGGACAATTTCAACTGCTCTTGCAATCTATGGATTTTAGGATAAGGATGCAGCGAAAAATAAGGATCTTTTGTTTCCTGCAAAGATGATGACTTTTGATCTTCATTATTCATGATGATTTTCTTTGATGTCTTTGATATTTTTTAATCATCGTTAATTTCATTTCTATTGCCCGTTTAAGTTTATGAGTAGAGGAGAGTTATCTTTAATATTTTTGGGCGTTACTCCTTTGATCTTTATGATCATTATGATTTGGTGCTGACTATTTGTTTTGAACTGATGATTGTTGGTTTTTGAACTGATGGTGTTATTGAACAATAGTTAAGTCAGCATTGATTCAGATCTATCAGTTGTCACATATAAATTCCAATGAAAAGATTTGATTTATCAACTCCTGTGTGCGTACAATGTGTTGCCAATTATTTTGAGGAGTTGAGTGCAAGACGACATCAATCTATCTTTCTTATCTTCAAGTGAAGATGGTTTTGGGTTGTTAACTCACTACAACACAAGGACTGTGTGGAGGATGGAACTCTGTGATTGGGATGTCATGGAGATGCAAGTTGGTATATACTTGTAATTGCAAATAGGTTTTTTGTTATTTCCAATTCACTATAGTATTGGTAGTCGGATTTCGGAGTGTGAAATCCTGAAGACTTATATTGTACTTATTGAGAGTGGATTGGGCATCTATCCGGTGAGTGCCCCGTAGATTAGGTGACAAGGTTTGTCACTGAACTGCGTAAACAAACCTTTGTGTTTGCGTATGATTTTTGTTTTGGTTCTTACTTTGCTACTAGTAGCAATTGCAATAGCAGTTGCAACTCCCTATGCAATTGTCCTTAACAGAATTTCCCTTAGAGACATTTACTGTCAATTGGTATCATAGCAGTTGTGCTAACCTTTACCTACACAAGATCCTTGGTATGTATCTTTTTCTTTCAGGCTCAAGATGGAAGGAATGCTTATGGAAAATTCTGTCAATGTTCCTCCTTAGTTATCGGGACAAACTGTGCTTATTGGAAGGCTAGGATGAGGGCTTTTATCAAGTCCTTGGATGATCATTGCTGGGACATTATAGAGATTGGCTATACTCCTCCAACAATAAATGGAACTGAGCGCAAGCCAAAAACCCAATATACTAAGGCAAAAATTGTTGCCGCAAATTATGACAATAAAACTCTTAATGCTATCTTCAGTGGAGTTGATACTTCTCAGTTTAAAATAATCTCGGCTTGTACCTTGGCAAAGCAAGCATGGGAAATTTTAGAAACGAATCATGAAGGATCCCTGACACTACAGAAGTCAAAAGTTGAAATACTCAACACCAAATTTGATAATCTAAAGATGGGAGAAGATGAAAGTATACAAGACATTCATGGACGTATCAAAGATCTCATGAACAATGCTACCAACCTTGGAGAGTCATTCTCTAAAGAAAAGGTAGTAAGGAAAGTTCTTAGATCCATGCCTACCAAGTTCGAAATGAAAGCTGCCGCCATAAGTGAAGTTCATGACCCATCTACTATTACTCTTTACACTATAATGGGCAAACTTGAAACTTATGAATTGGAATTATCTGAAAAATATTCTCACAAAGAAAAGAAGAAGAATATTGCCTTCAAAGTAGAGGTGACAATGGGCTGGGCCCGACCCGATTCTGGGTCGTGCCTGACCTGGCCCGAAGAATTTCGGGCCTGGTAGGTCAAGACCCGTCTGTGCCCAAGGGGTGGGCTGGGCTCACCCCCTGGGCACGTGGGTCGTGCTTAGCACGACACGCGGGCCAAGCATGGCACGCGGCCAGGCACAGAAAGCGCACCATGCTAGCCCGCGCACGCGTGTCAAAGCCAGACCTAGCCAAATGTCTGACGCGCATCAGACCTGGCCAGACCGAGGGCGGAACATGTCAGACCTGGGCCAGAATTCTAGATCTGATTAATTTAAAAATATATATATTATTTTATTATTTTAAATCTCCTATAAATTAGAAGTGGGAATGGGCCGTCCATCCGAAACTTTCAAACTTTTTAAAGTAATTCTTGAAATTTAAAGGCCGACAATGAGTTTTGAACCGCTGACATCTAGTTTTATTTGAGATAGTTTAACCATTGTGCTAAGCTTTATTATGTGTTTTTTAACACATTTTTTGTATGTAAAGCAGTACATATTAATAAAAAAAATTTAAAAATTCAAATTATAATTAAATTTTTATTTATTTTGAATACAAAAATATTCATGAAATGATAAAATAATTTTTTTAATATTATAATAGATCGCACCTTAAAAGTTTGCCTACGTACCTTCTATAGTTAAACTTGTACTCCCCAATGATTAAACTATAGAAAGATCAAATCTACGTAGTTCTCTTTACATTTTTAATCACCCGTAGTCCCCGATGATTTAACTTGTACTTGGACCAGTAGCACCAGCTTCGCTTGTTTGAGCTTCCTCCTCTCCCGATGATGAAGTATAGTGTCATCCCTTATGTTGTAATCTATCTTCAACATCCAACCAATCTTTTAAGCAAATGCATATTTCAACCGTTTCTGTACTCAATTGGCTAATTCTTTCATCGAGAATTCTATTTTCTGCACTAAAATTATAATATCCAAAAATCTTAATAATAATATTTTATAATTGAGTGGGGGATCGTGGGCCCTAGTTAGCACGGATTGGCGGGAAGCTTCGGGATTAGACCCGAGTAAGCATTTAATGTAGAAAAATTAAGGGAATTTTTATTTGTCTTATCTCTGTGATTTAGCAAGCTAGAGTGATAGAGGGTCTCGAGGCGAATTTGGCAGTGCAATCGGATCTCGAATCGGAGTTAGATCGGGTGAGTTATGAGCTGTTTAAGTCAGATAACTTAGGTAGGGGTATTTTGGTCATTTGGACCCAATCGGTATCTATAAATTAGACCCTGGGGTGTGCGGCCAGAGATTTTAGTTGCACGCCATCCGAGGCAAAGGAGAGAGGAGAGAAAGGGCACCGTCGAGGAGGAGGAGCCGCCGGAGCCGGATTTTCACGAGTTCGTCGGTGTCGATCGGGGGAAGATTCTGCGCGTCTTTTCCTTCCGTTTTCTCTCCGTCCGGTGAGTGGATTTAGGCCTTCTCTTCTCCGATTCTTGATTCATGTCACTGTTCTCATGTCTCGGGATTTTTGTTGATTTTTGACGTATTTTCTCATATTGGATGAGAAGTCGAATCAGTGATTTCTTAATTAAACCTTGTTATTTATCCCTTTCGGAATAAAATATTATTTTCTTTTTCTTTTTTTTACCCCCACCCCCCCTTCCTGTTCACCTTGCCGGCCAGAGCTGACCGCACTAGGAGGCGGCGCCCGGCGAGGCGCCGTGGCGGCAATGGGCGCCAGTGAGGCGCTGCGGAGGCAATGGCTCCGGCGAGCAACGGCGCTCGACATGGCGTCGCTGCCATGAGGCTATTCAGCTCTTAGTTGAGCCGAATAAGCCAAGAGAAGAAAAGGGGAGCCGCCGCCCCCCTCTTCTTGATTGGAGCCACCGCCTCCCCCTCTTTTAGAAGCCAAGCCGCTGCCAAGCGATCTCCCTCTCCCCCCTCTCTCTTGGGGAGTCGGGCTATTGAGGAGAAAAGGAGCCGCCGCCCCTCTTCCCCTCTCTTGGAGCCACCGGCTCTTGGGTGGAGGGAAAGCCTTCTTTTCTTCTTCCTAATCATGTGAGTGGTTCATCCTCCCTTTCTCTTTTTGGATTCTCGTGTTCTTGAGCCGTTCTTGGAACTTAAGAAGTCTTGACGATTTATCGTTTGAATCAGGGTTTCTTGTCATTTTTGTTTGTTGCCGTGGTAGAGGAGATCCGAGGATCCCTACTTCTTGGTGTGGCAGCCCTAGTATTGTCCTAGGGGTGCTCGGCCAAGGTGTTTGTCAAATTGCCTAAAAGAGCATGTTGGGTTTAATGAGATTTAATTTTTCTTGGTAATGAATCTTGTTATATTATTATGATGATAAGTCTTGTTTAATGTTAAACTCATGAATCTCAGCGTGTTAATTTATGGTTTCATGTGAAAGATTTAGTTCTTGACGGCATGATTTATATTCTAGATGATTCTTGATTTTTGATGCATGAATCTTGACGTTGATGTAAGGATTTGAAGCATGCTAAATTATGTTTAGAATATAGACCTTTTTAATCGTTGTTTGTAACGAATGAAATCTGGTTTAGCAATATTTTTGGAATGATTATCGCTGTAATTTTCGTGTTAATTAATTTAGCATACTGAAAATCTAAACATGCTGAAATTTTATGCTGAGATTTGAAACTGTGTTTATAAAGTGTGTTGATTACTGAACATAGTCGTATAACCTATCATTTTAATTAGAAAACATAGTTTGGAATCATAGGACACACTCTGAAAATCAGATTCGGCTTGGGTTCACCAGAATTGGGTTCAAACAGTAGGCTGAAAATAAAACCCCTAAAACAAAATCTAATTTTGGGAATTTAAATTTTAATTATAGAATTTAAATTCAAGTGACAGAATAAATTATTTAAGAGCCAACAAGAATCTAAATGCATGAAACAAAACCTCATGGGTTGATGACTTTGCGGGTCTGGGGCATTGGGAATGGGCATAGCATGTTGCGACATTTTCCCAATAGGAACACCCCTAGGACTCCATGGATGACACTTGACTTAGGTCTTGTGGCGTCATATCTTTCATGAATGGCGGAGAGGCTCGGTTAGGAGCCGGTGTTGCGGGCTTGAGCTTGGAAGGTTGGATGGGTAAATCCCAACCTATGTTTTAAAAAGAGAAATAAGTTCGGATGAGAGAATCCCGATTATTCCCGCTTCTCTTTGGAATAAGTTTGGATGGGCGAATCTCGATTATTCCCGTTTCCTTTCGAGTAAGTTCGAATGGACAAATCCCGATTATTCCCGTATGTTTCCTTAAGGGTATGTCATGGAATAAATTCGGATGGGTAAAACCCGATTGTCCTCATAACCATTGTGAATGACTTGTATGCCTTACGGCATGGGTAGGCAAATAGGTTTGTTATAGATTCACTGCTATATGAATAGGCTTGTTTTCGAGCATGGGTCGGCCAAGTGACCGTTAGTTAGCCATACCACAAATGTTGCATCCCCCCCTATATGAGATAAGAGTATTTATGTTTTCATGCTATATCTCTGTGGTTGGTTTTGTGGTGGGGGTTGGTAGAATCGCTCACTGAGTTCCTTTGGACTCACCCTCGTTTCTTTTCTATTTTTTTTTGCAGAGCCTGACCAGTGAGGTAGGCTGGAGCACTTGGCGCGGCTGGAGGGCAGCAGGGTACCATTGATCTCATAGCAATCCTAGTTAGGGGTCAGTCATGTTAGTAGTTTGATCATACACTGGTGTTTTAGCATTTTGGAGTTGTAGTCCTTTGGGACATTTATATATTTTATTTCTGATTTCGCTTCATTGGGAAGAACTGTTAAACTTTTTATTTCCGCACTTTATTTGGTCTGCTGAACTTGTTTTCTAAGAATGAAAACTAAATGATTTCTCAGTTGTAATAAAAACTTGTCTTGTATTTACGCTATGTTTATTTCTGAGTTGTTATGTGCATAGGATAGGTTGCGGGGTATAGGCACGTATACCCTAGCCGGTCACGTGACCTTAAAATGGGGCGTGACATGATATGTCCATATCCTTCACATTCAAAACACCTTTAGACTTTTGTTTGAGATCAAATTTATCACCACAAGATTGATTTCTTCTGTTTTCACCAAAGGAAGAACTTGTTTTGGAGCCAATTGAACTGGGCGGTTGAAATTGTTGTTTGAACTGTTGTCACGGCCCAACTCAGGGTCACGTGATTGGCCAGGGTATGCATAAATACCCCGAAGCCTAACATCATGCATACTACTACACAGACTCAAAAATGAGAAATAAATGCAATAATCTGAACAAATGCTATTAATAAAAATGTCTTAATCAAAGTGATTAAGATATTTTTAATAATAGCAACTCAAAATAAGCAACCCTATGCATCAAAGGAAAAGACCATCAACTCGACTACGACTCCCTAAACTAGCCAGCTACGAGATCATCGGTGTTGTTTGCTCCTCTAGCTACAACACGTCTACTAGCCCTACCTCACTGGTCAAGTTCTGCAAAACAAAATCAAACAACCATGAATCGGAAAGGAACTCAGTGAGCGGTTCTATCGAACCTCTACCAAAATCCCAGTATATAAATAACATAAGCAGTATAGATATTATGTCGGATTTGATACAAAAGATGGCCAATCAGCCAACCTGCAAGAGCACAATTATTCGGCCATAACTGGCCTATCACAAGATATACACTCGGCCCAAACAATCTATATCACATAATAATAATTCGGCCTCGACCAGCCATGCATCATAAATCAAGAGCGACCTCGACCAGCCGCATCAGTGTGATCAAATCTCGACCTCGACCAGTCGGATGATCGTCACGCCCCAAATACAAGGTCACGTGACCGGCTAGGGTATATATGCATATATCCCGCAGCCTAACTCATGGACATGCCAACATCATAAGATGTAGAATAAACAACAGCTTTTAAAAATAAAAAGAACCAAATAGTTTTTTAGTTTAAAACAGCAAGGTTTTAAAAAAATATCTCAAGTGCGGAAATAAATTAAAATAAAAAGTGAATAAAACATGAATGTCCCCACGGGACTACAACTCCAAATACCAAAACAAAAGTGCATGATAACCTACTACATACTCGACTACAACCCCTAACTAGGACTGCTATGAGATCATGCGGCTCCTCTGCCCTCCAGCGGCGCCAAGTGCATCCGACCCACCTCACCGGTCAAGCTCTGGAAAATAAAAATCAAATGACAACGGGTGAGTTCAAAGAACTCAGCGAGCGGTTTTACCAACCCTCACAAATAAAAACATAGAGATGATAAGAATGAAATCTATCTCTAAATATGGCAATGTCACGAAGGTGTGACTAGCTAACAGGCCAACAGGCCACACATGCCCCAAGGCATCTAACCCTCCAAAGTGGAGTACATCAGGCCGAAGCCTACCATGCCCGAAGGCAACAACACATACTAAGATAATCGGGAAGGCCCTCCGAACTTATCATTATACAAGAAACTCAGGAGCAATCGGGAAAGGCCCTCCGAATTTGCTCGACGAGACGCCTAGGAACAATCGGGATTCACCATTCGAACTTGCCCCTTTAAGATATTATAGGAGTAATCGGGAATGACCCTCTGAACTTATACCTAAAGGATATCACAGGAATAATCGAGAAAGGCCCTCCGAACTTATTCCTTAACACCACATTGGGGATAATCGGGTAGGCCCTCTGAACTTATCCCACGAGGCTGAACCAGAACAATCGAGAAAGGCCCTCCGAACTTGTTCTGCAGGTTAGGAATTAGCCATCCAACCTCCCAGGCTTAGCTCGTAATCCGGCTCCTCTACGAGCCTCTCCGCCATTCATAAAGATATGGAGCATCATGACCTAAGTCATGACTCTCCTACGGTGTCTTAGGAGTGATCCTATTAGAAAGTGTCTCAACACTCCAAAACCCGACCCCAACTCCTAGACCCGTAATGTCATGAACTCATGTGGTTTTATTTCATGCATAAACTTCTCATGTTGGTTCATAACAGATTATGCTGACCCTTTTGCCCAATTTTAATTATGTAATTAAAATTTAGATCACCAAGATTAGGATTTTGTTTTAGCTTACTGTTTTGCCATGTAGTGATGTATCTAACCCGAATCTAGTATCCAAAGTGTATCCTATGTTTTCTGGTCGAAACGATAGGATACACGACTATATTCACATAATACAAACACCATAGCAAACAAACCAAAATCAGCACAGATTCATCATCTCAGCATACAATTCCAGCAACATGAAATTTTCAGCATACTATAGAATTAAATTCGAAAATTATCAGAAATTAACTCCTAATTTATCTTTAGGAAAGAATACTAATCCCAAGAATTAATTCACAGAAATCATGCTTTTAATCAAGATAAACAAGAACCCACAACACTTAGATTAAGAATCAAGTATTAAAATCAAGAGCCCCCTTCTCAAGAACCCCTAAAGCATCAACATCAAGATCTCAATCCTACCACATGATTTCTATCCAAAAATCACATATTTAATTCTAAGCAAGAAATCCACAATCAAGAATCTCAAATTAGGAGAATAGATCAAGATTTGCTTATCAAGGGAAACAAGAAACTCATTTGGGCTTTTCATCGAACACCTTGAGGGCGACCCTGATTTCCTCCTTGGCCGAGCAACCCTAGGTTTACCCTACGGCTGTCGAGCCCCATAAAGGGGAGATTAGGGTCTCCTCAAGCACAACTTCAAGAAAACATGACAAGAACTCGAAGAAAAATCCAAGAACGAACAAAAGCACCGAGCCGCCAAGAACGGCTCCAAGATTTCGAACAAAACCTAAAGAGGGGGGTAAACCACTCACCTAAATTTGGAAAGATGATCAGAAGAGAACCCCAGACAACGACCCTCGAATCAGCTTCATGAAACTCGGCGGCTCAGCCCAAGGAAAAAGGGGCAGGCGGCGGCTCCTCCCAAGCCGCCGGCTCCAAGGGAAAGGGAGAGTGCAAGAGCGGGAGTCGGCTGGGTTTGCTGGCGGATCCCTCGGCTCGGCTCCACAAGGAAAAGAAGAAGAGAGGAGAAGGGGAGACTTGGGCAGCTCAGCTGGCTCGGCTCTCGATGGCGGCGGGGTCCCGAAGGGGGGCTTGGCGGCTTGGCTTCTCTTTCTCAAAATTTTGTGTGGCTCCAAATAGGGAGCCACAAGCCAAGGGGAGGGGTTTTTATACTCCCTCCTCAACCCTAACCCTCCTAACTCTATTATCAAAGCTAGATCCAAACCCGCTAACCCGATTAGACTTAATTAAACTTATTCTAATCATAAGCAATTAATTAAGCACGCACCCACAAAAACATAATTAAATAATTATGCACACACAATATCAATTTAAATGATTTCAACTACCCGAGCCTAAAATTCATAAATTCATATTCTACTTACCCGAGCTCGAAAGCTCGCTCCGGACCATGAGTCGACTTGGCTCGACCACGAACTAGTCCGCTAGGCTGGCAAACACACATAAGAGGAAAAATAATGAATCTGAATATCTAGGATATTACAATCCTCCCTCATTAAAGAAAATTCATCATCGAATTTCAGAAAAGAAAATAAGGACTCACCACATCATCAAATAAAGAAGGATAACACTCCCTCATATCCTACTCCACCTCCCAGGTGGCCTCCTGGCTGAAATGGTGCTCCCACCTAACCTTAACCGAGGGGATCTCCTTGGATCTCAACTTCCGGATCTGTCGGTCTACCACCTCAACTGGCTGCTCCTCATAAGAGACTGCTGAATCCACCTCCACTGTGGTGGGCTCGATCACATGGGACTCATCCCGAATGTACCTTTTCAGCATAGACACATGGAACACTGGATGTACTCGGTCCATACTAGGAGGTAAGGCCAACTCATAGGCCACAGCTCCCGTACGACTGAGAATAGGAAACGGCCTAATGAACCTAGGGCTTAGCTTTCCTTTCATACATAACCTCACCACCCCTTTCATAGGGGACACCTTGAGGAACACCATGTCCCCCTCATCAAACTCTACCTCCCTAGCCTTTCCATCAGCATCCATTTTTTGGCGACTCTGAGCTGCTAACAACTTCTCTCTGATTTGCTTCACATTTTCCATAGCCTCCTCCACTAGATCAGGTCCCATCATAAAGGAATCCCTGCATCAAACCAACCTACAGGTGATCTGCATCAATCTGTGCTCTCTGAGAGTTTCCAGAACTACCCTCAAGTGCTCAGCATGCTCCTACTTGCTACTGGAATAGATCAAAATGTCATCAATGAACACAATCACAAAACTTATCCAACTATTCCTTGAACACTCAGTTCATCAGGTCTATAAATGCTGCAGGTGCATTAGTCAGCCCGAAGGACATCACTAGGAACTCAAAGTGCCCATACCTCGACCTGAAAGCAGTCTTAGGGACGTCACTGTCTCGGATCCTCAACTGATGAAACCCTGACCGCAGGTCAATCTTAGAAAACCACTGAACTCCCTGAAGCTGATCAAATAAGTCATCAATCCTGGGCAGCTAGTATCGATTCTTCACCGTTACCTTGTTAAGTTGCCGGTAATCAATGCACATCCGCATGGACCCATCTTTCTTTTTCACAAATAGCACTGGAGAACCCCAAGGCGAAACACTAGGGCGAATGAAGCCCAACTCGAGCAGCTCCTGCAATTGGGACTTCAACTCCCTCAACTCAGTTGGTGCCATCCGATACGGTGGAATGGAGATCGACTTCACCCCTGGCTACAAGTCAATGTAAAACTCAATCTCTCTATCTGGAGACAACCCTTGCAACTCCTCCAGAAACACATCAGAGAACCCGCACACCACGGGCGTCTCCCCGATGTCCTCAGCCGCACCTCTGCCTTCGTCTGCCACAGACACAAAGGCCAAGAAGGACTGGCAACCACCCAGAAGTAGCTTTTGAGCCTTGAAAGATGAGATTTCCATCAACGACTCTCCCCTTTCCTCACCCTGGAAGGTAAACTGGGGCAATCCAGGCTTACTGAAGGTCACAGTCTTAGCCCTGCAATCCACTGAGGTGATATGGTCCGCCAACCAGTTCATGACCAAAAATATATCAAGCTCCAGCATCGGCAGGTACTTCTCCACCATAGCAGCTCTAAAATCCTCCCATGTAGGGGTGGTGCATCTGCTGCTCTGCGGTCCCTCCAAGTGTGAAACCAATCCTTGGCCGGACCTCTCAGCTGTAGCCCGATCAGTCAAGTGGTCGTCTCAGAAGAACAATCAAGCTCCCTGCACAACTCATAGCAATCTTCTAGAAAACTGGTGACCTCCACCTGCTGATCTGTCCCTACATACTTCGGTGGTCAGAATGCAATAAAATCTGCATATGAAGGTGTTTTGGGGGCTCTGACCACCGGTGCCACTGGCTGGACCACCTCTGGTACTGCGGGTGCTGCCGGTACTGGTTGTGGCTGCTGCCTCAGCCCTTGCTCGCTGCGGAGCGCCACAGTCAGCTCAGCCAAGCGAGCCTACAACTGCACAACTATAGGATCCTGTCCCACCTCTTCCCGAGCCTGCGCTAGTCTCCCTCGACCCCGGCCCCGGGCTCTGCCTGGGCGCTCAGTAGAGTTGCTGTCACTACCGCTCCTAGCGGCATCAAAGGCCTCTATCAATCTGGAATCACCAGAAAAGAAACAAATCATAATCAGGCAATTGAATTTACCCTAACATTTTGCAAACTTAACCACGAGTCGCGCTGAGGTGCAGACTTAGCCCATTGATCTCATAAAATACCCCTACCGTATACTGACACGCTAGCAATGCCCTATACGATGACAACTCTAAGTAGTAGTTAGATCAAACCACAAGCTCTGATACAACATTGTCACGCCCCAAACTCAGGGTTATGTGACCGATCAAGGTATACGTGTCTATACCCCGCAGCCTAACTCATGCACATGCCAACAAACAAAAGATAGCGGAAAGAATAACAATTTTATTTATAAAGAGAAACATAAACAGATTTCATTAAACAATATAGTTTTTATCAAAAAAGCTTGAGCGCGGAATAAAATGAACAAGGAGCTAAACAATAGTACTAGTGTTTAAATAAAATCTGAATGAAAACATAAATGTCCCCACGGAACTACAACTCCAAAATACCAAAATACAAGTGCATGACAACTACTACAGACTCGACTACGACCCCTAACTAGGACTACTATGACATCATGTGGCTCCTCTGCCCTCCAGCTGCGTCACATGCTCCAGCCCACCTCACCGGTCAGGCTCTACAAAACAAAACAACGACAACGGGTGAGTTCAAAGAACTCAATGAGCGATTCTACCAGCCCCCACGAAAAAAAAATATCACAGATAAGATGCATCAAGCAAAACCCCTGACTCAACCAGGAAAATGTCACCAGCTAATCAGGCCATCCGGCAACCAACTGCCCGAAGGCAGCCAACACCCAAATGGTGAAGAACAACCGACTTAAGCCTACCATGCCATAAGGCAACAACACATACTAGGATAATCGGGAAGGCCCTCCGAACTTATCCTAGTATAAAGAAAATCGGGAGCAATCAGGAAGGCCCTCTGAACTTGCTCCACGAGACGCGTAGGGACAATCGGGATTCGCCATCCGAACTTGCCCCTTTAAGATATCACAGGAGTATTCGAGTAGGCCCTCCGAACTTCTTAAAGATATCACAGGAATAATTGGGTAGGCCCTCTGAACTTATTCCTTAACACCACCTCGGGTATAATAGGGTAGGCCCTCCGAACTTATCCGACGAGGCCAAATCAGAACAATCGGGATAGGCCCTCCGAACTTGTTCCACAGGTTGGGAATTAGTCATCCAACCTCCCGGGCCTAGCCCGCAATTCGGCTCCTCAACGAGCCTGTCCTCCATTTATATAGATATGGCGCACCATGATCCACGTCAAGACTCTCATACGGTGTCTTAGGGGTGTACCTATTGGAAAGCGCCTCAATACTCCAATATCCGACCCCATTCCCTAGACCCGTAATGTCATGAACCCATGTGGTTTTATTTCATGCAAGACTTTATTTGTTAGTTCATAACAGATTATGCTGACCCTTTATCCAATTTTAATTATGGAATTAAAATTTAGATCACCAAGATTAGGGTTTTATTTTAGGATTTTATTTTAGCTTACTGTTGTGCCTAGTACTGATGTATCTAACCCGAATCAGGTCTCCTGAGAGTGTCCTATGTTTCCAAACTATATTTTCTGATCGAAATGATAGGTTACACAACTATGTTCGAAGAAAAACACACACCACAGCAAGCAATTTAAAAACAGCACAGATTCATCATCTCATCATAGAATTCCAACAACATCAAAAATTCAGCATAACTTGAAAATAAATTCGAAATTTGCAAAAATTAAGCCCTTAATTATCATTTAAACATAATATAAATCTTGAGATAAATTTCTCAATTTCCATTCTTAACAACAAAGCTAACAAGTACCAACAAATACTATAAACAAAAACCAAGCACCATGATCAAGAAACTTTCTTCAAGAACCTTCATGGCATCAACATCAAGATCTTAATTTTTTAGAAACATGATTTCTACCCAATAATCACATATTTATTACAAAGCATGCTTTTAAATTGTAAGCATCAAGATTGATGAACAAATTGAAATCATAAAAGGTAAGAAAAAAACTACACCCTTCTCTTAGGTAATTCATCGAACACTTGGAGGGCACCCTCTTTCTCCACCTTGGCCGAGCACCCCTAGGCACATCTTAGGGCTGCCGAGCCACATAGGGGAAGGTTTAGGGTCTCCTCAAACATGGCACACAAAAGATCAACGATAAATTGAGAGTTCACCGAAAAACAAATCAAATCATTGAAGCTTTCAAGAGAGGGCAAGGGGAAGAGGGAGACTGGCTCGGCTCCAAGCGGCTCCTCTCGATCGGCTTGGCTTCAGAGGAAAAGAAGAAGAGGAAGAAGAGGGAGAGTGTGGCTGGCTCAGCGGGGGCTAGCTTGGTGGCTCCAAGCAGGAAAGGGGAGGGGCGACTGGCTCCTCCCTTCAAAGCTTTGTGTGGCTCCAATGGGGAGCCGCATGCCAATGAGGGAGAGTTTTTATACCCTCTTCCTTAGACCTAAACCCACTAGCCCCCATAGCAAACTCGCATCCGCCTTGAGCCAAATCCAAATCCGCTAACCCGAACAAGCTTAATTAATACAATCTAAACCCATACATGAAAACAAGCAACCAACACATGCACATCCACATGCAACCTAATTAAATCAATTAGCTATATATAATTAAAAATTATAATTCAACTCACCCGAGCTCGTAGGCTCGCACCAGACCATGAGTCGACTCGGCTCAACCTCGAACTGGCCCGCCATGCTAGCAAACATAACCATGAAAAGAAAATAATTAAAATATCTAGGATATTACAAAGCAGTATAGATATTATGCTAGGGATTTGATACAAAACATGCACTACAAGAAAACTGGGCTTTAGTGAGGGCCGCGACCCTCACTAAAACCCCATATGACCCTCACTAAAGGCCTTTAGTGAGGGTCACCCGGCCCTCACACGTTGTTAGGAAAAGTCTCGTCACTAAAAGTATAGGTGAGGTTCATGTCACGACCCTCACTAAAAGGTAGATTTCGTGAGGCAAAATTAACCCTCACTAATTCTTGTATTTAGTAAGGGTCACTGGTGACCCTCACTAAAAGATAGTTTTTGTGAGGTTAAACTAGCCCTCACTAATTCATATATTTAGTGAGGGTCTCCCACGACTCTCACTAAATATGAGAATTAGTGAGGGTCGGTTCTGCCTCACGAAAGCTACTTTTAGTGAGGGTTGAAACATGACCCTCACCTATAATTTTAGTGACGAGACTTTTTCTGATGACGTTTGAGGGTCATACAGAATTTTAGTGAGAATCACGACCTTCACTAATTCCTACATTTTGTGAGGGATATGAATTAGTGAGGGTCGGCGATCCTCATTAAATTTTACATTTTGTGAAAGTCGCTAACCCCCACTAAAACTTTTTTTCATAGATTTTCTTTTCGTGGGGGTCTCCTGACCCTCACTAAAAGTTATCATAACATGCATATAAAATACAATATTTTTTATAATTTAATTATTTTTACATAAATCTAAAGAAGCATATAAAGACAAAAAAATACACGTCATCCTTTAACATAAAATATATCTATTACAACATTCATAAAGTATCACTACATGGTCCATTACAAAAACACATCTAATAAAGTATCAATCCCATTACATTAAAATTTTAACTTTAAAATAAAATTCAAACATGTTGTACTAATTCATACATAAATCAAGATCTATCTTCGCAAATTCTTTCCTTTCTTTCCACCTTGCATATCATCTATGAAAGCAAATATCATATCCATCTTTCTTCTATATATCATCTTCAAATTGTTCTTCCATCCTCTTTCTCTCATATTCCATCTTCCTATGAGCCGTCATCCAACTCTTATCAATATTATCCATAGAGAAAGCATTCCTTGCATTTGGTGTTGCATCCGGTTCTGTGTAATAAAGGTTTTCAAAAGAGCTTGTATTCCTTGCCTTTGGTGTCTTGATTTTGTGTAATAAAGGTCTTCAAAACAGCTTGCATTCTTTGTATTTGGTGTTGCATCTGGTTCTGTGAATAGTCATGATTGAAACTAAAATTGTAGGAACAAGTATTTATAACTGCTAAATAAGATTTATTAGTTGACTTGTAGCTAAGAGTGTCAAAAAACAAGTAGAACTGATATATATATCAACTAAATACATAATGATATGATGTTTGATGCTTCAGAATTAACTAAATACAATGGTGTATGAACTTATACATAATTATATGTTTGATGCTTCAGAATTAACTAAATAAAGAATTACTCTTACTTTCATATGAAATGACATCAGTTATGATAAAGAAACAACCCATTATGTACAATTCAGTAGTTAAATAATGTTCAGATTTACTTGTTTACATCCTAGAGATCTGACATTCTGATTGGCAACATATCAGAATGTCAGATTTAAAAAGGGATGAGGTAAAGAGAACTATTTTAGATGAATAGCTTAACTCAAAAGCTGTAGTAGAATGAAAATTTCTAAGAGATGAATATAAGAGTGGTGTTCCCCGGTCAACATAGAACAAGAAGTGCACATTTTCTTTAAAACATTAAGTTTTATGGATCAAGTTAATCTATAGAGTAATTCTAGATCAGTAATACTTTTATGATGGGTCAAATTAGAAAAACAAAAAACTGCATATAAAAGAATATATGATAGAAAGCTTTAATGAGCTGAAACCATTTAGAATATATGATATTAGCTCACAGATTAGTCCTAAAACAAATGAGGTCACAGATTAGCTAATAAGGAAACACATATTAGCTCACAGATTGGTCCTAAAACAAATAAGCTGGAACCATTTAGAATGATACTTGGTACTCCGAAATGAAATTCAGAAGAAGGCATATCTCTACAACAAAGTGAACTAGAATTTATGCTGGGATACAATGAAAGCTTCAAAGTTCAGATTACCTTGACCAATGGTGTCTCTAGCATCCATCATATTAGCCATGCTTGAGATTGAAAACAAGTTTGGCTCAGTTCTAGGAAAGAAGTTTGCTGGTTTAATTGTTGAACGCTTCACAGACTCATGATCATTCCTCAACTTAGCATACATCTCGTCAAGTTTTCTTTTTTGCCTGATTTATAGATATATGAAGGAAACGGCAGCATAGATTATTAGAAACTAAATAGATAGACAAATACAATACAATGTTACAAGATTGACATTGAAATGTTCCATAAGATTAACCTAGATTTTTCAGCATATTATTCTTGTAGTTCTTGATTATCCTTTGACAAGCTCTCAATCTCTTTTTCCATCATCCAGCAGAAAGGAAGTTAAATTTTGAATTTGGTGTAGAGCCTACTAGTAATCATAGGATACGTATATGTGGAGAAATCCCAACCATTGCCAGTTGAAATAGTAACCATCCAAAGCAAAAGAATAAAGGAAAACACAACTTGCATAATACGTAGCTGTAATAGTGCTTACATTTATACATTCATCACCAAGATTTATATCCACTGGTTTCATAAGGGGCATATAAGAATGTAACTACACAAATAGGAACCAGTAGAACAGTAGAAGAAATACTAACTAATAAGTATTGCCACAGAAAGGAGAAAATTTTGTTATGTGCACATAGGGAAGTTTTAGCAAAGAGCATAAACCAAGGGGTGAGTAGCTGCCAGCATCCACCGGGTATTTAACTAGATGCTGAACACTAATACATAAAACAATGAGTTGTACGTTTTGAGACAAGAAGAAAATTGAAATGAAACCTCCAAGGCTCCAACCCCATGAAGTAGTACCTTTTGGACAACACTTGATCGCATATACATGCAGCATCATTGCTTAGTATCTTGCTTGTATCTTCGGTGCCTATTCTCCAATGTTAAGGATACAAGCATTTCAACATTCTATTTGAAGATAAGTCACTCCTTATTTTACGGGAAAATACAGGATTGTCTACAACGTCAGTTTGCATTGATCAGGGACTAGCAAATTCTCTGTGCAACT
Source organism: Canna indica (assembly GCA_034359265.1). NCBI lineage: Eukaryota > Viridiplantae > Streptophyta > Magnoliopsida > Zingiberales > Cannaceae > Canna > Canna indica. Next base: position 14,807,824 of record CP136894.1, on the reverse strand, counting down.
TTTATTGCAAACAGAACGATGATGAGACTTATACAAAGATGAAGATAGCAAGAAATAATATCAGAATGATACAAGAATAAAAGGTGATAGTAAGAGGAACTAAAATCATACCACACAAACAGGATGCCAATTTAAAGGGATTTATTAAAGACACAGTTGCTTTTATATGGTTAAGCGAAGAATATGTGATGAGTCTAAGTAGATGCTCATAACAATACATCTGCAGAGTGCCAAGGATCATATCTAACAATTTAAAAACCAAGAATCTTGACAAAATGTAGAACTTTGAAATGTTTAGTTTCTTAATCGAAATGAAGCAAAATGTGATCTTTCGCAAAGAAGCAGATAACGCAACACTAAAAAAAAATACATTTCTAGAGAGAATTGGCATCAAGGGAGTACCCGGTACTACAGGCCGTAGGTTGACCATCACGTTGGAGAGGGCGGTGGAGTGGAACTCCTATGTTTGGCTGTACGGGCCAAAGATGTACTGTTGTGCTCAGAACTTGTGCAGAACGGACGGATCCGACTCCGAGGAGCAGGAAATCAAGCAGCCGACGGGCTGAGGATTTGTGGCGGTGAACCAAAGAGCACGGAGGCCGGAGCTACGCCGACCTCTCTATAGCATCCACCTTCTCCTTCTCCCCCTTTCTCATTGCTGACACGGCGCTGCCGTCCCTGCCGGTGGACATGGATGCGAATGCGGCACAAAGGAGAGAAACTCTTCGAGGCATCACGGAGGGACGGGATGCAACGCCACACCACCACAACCTCCTCTTCCCTCATCGGATCCGAAGAAAAAATCAGATCGACGAGATCTACTGGAGACCGACGAGATTGGCGGAAAACGCCAGGCACGGGCGGGTGGAGAAGAAGAAAAAGAAGCAGCGGGGAGAAGATAAGAGGGCGAGACAAATAAATCCGGAGAGAGAAATTTCGGGGAATTAGTGTTTAAGAACGGTTTGGAAATTGAAAATAAAAGAAAAATTAGGAGGAAAATAAATGGTTGGGTTAATTTTTTTAGATGTAGAAACTGCTCTAGGAACTAGATTTAGGAATGGTTTTTTTTTTTTTTTTTTTTTTTTGACATATAGGAACTGCTTTAGAGGTTTTAAAATGGAACAAATTTTTTTATTTCTATAGTATATTGGCAAATGGAATGATTTCCAAAATCATTTCGGTAAGTGATATATGAGAATATTTTTTTGACCGTTCCAAAAGTAGTGTGGTCACAAAGTCAAAATGTAGCCTATAATAAGATGAAGAAGAAAAAGAACTACCTAGAGCTTGACGGGGACGAGAGTTGAGGGCTTCGGGGACGACTGACGAGGGATGAGAGCTTTCGAAGGATGAGCACTTCGAGTGACGACTGATGAGGGATGAGGGCTTCTGGGGGACGAGGGATTAGGGTAGAAATATATTTAATTTTAAATATACTTTACTCAATTTTAAATATACAACTAATTACTTATACTTCAATTAATTTTAAATATGTAACTGATTAATTAAATTTTAATGAATTATTATTATTTCATATTTTTTTAAAATAATTTTATTATTAAAATTATTATTTACTTGATAATAATTTTATTAAGTAAATAATTTTGAGGGGTGGGAGGTGAGAATTTTAATTATTCTATTTTTACGTAATAATATTTTAGATTTTTTAAATATATTTAATCAATTATTTAATTGTCTAAAAATATTTTTATTTTTAAATTAATTTTTATTTATTTTCAAATTTAGAAGTGAGAGGTAAGAAATGGTAAGGGTCATTTCTTACCATCACAAAATGTACGATTTAGTGAGGGTCACTATATTATTCTCACAATATATATTTTTTAGTGAGTGTCATATTAGACCCTCACTAAATGTAGGATTTTGTGAGGGTCACATGTCCTCATAAAATATTCTTTTTAGTGAGGGTCATATTCGACCCTCACAAAATACAGGATTTCATAAGGGTCACTATGTTGCCCTCATAATATATAGTTTTTAGTGAGGCTCATATTAGACCCCCACTAAATGCAGGATTTCGTGAGGATCACGATATCCTCAAAAAAATATATTGTTTAGTGAGGGTCACGATTTTGTCCTCACAATATATACTTTTTAGTGAGGGTCATATACAACCCTCACAAAATATTTTCTTTTACTGACAGGTTTTAGTGAGGGTCATGGTTTTGTCCTCACTATATATACTTTTTAGTGAGGGTCATATTCGACCCTTACAAAAGTGTTCTTTTAGTGACAGTTTTTCGTGAGGGTCGACTAGCGACCCCCATAAATAGATTGATTTAGTGAGGGTCGGTGCGCGACCCCCATCAAATCTCCTAGTTTTCTTGTAGTGATGGCCAATCGGCCAACCTGCAAGAGCAGAATTATTTGGCCATAACTGGCCTATCACAAGATATACACTTGGCCCAAACAATCTATATCACATAATAATAATTCGGCCTCGACCAGCCATGAATCATAAATCAGGAGCGACCTCGACCAGCTGCATCGATGTGATCAAATCTCGACCTCAATTAGCCGTATAATATCCTAGATATTTTAATTTTATTTTTCCTCTTATGGTTTGTGTTTGCCAGCCTAGCGGACTAGTTCGAGGTTGAGCCGAGTCGACTCATGGTCTGATGCGAGTTTGCGAACTCAAATAAGTAATTTTGCTTGTGTAGATTAATTCATTTAAATTTTATGTTGTGAATGCATGATGGGTGTGCATGTATTCGATGGTTATGTGGAGAATATGATTAATTAAGTTAATTTAAGTTAGCAGGTTCGGATTCAGGTTCGGCTTGAGGCGGATGCGGGTTGGATAAAGGGTTTAGAGGGGTTAGGATTGATGAGGGAAGGGAGTATAAAACCCCCTCCCCTTGGCTTGTGGCTCCACTATTTGGAGCCACACAAGTTATTGAGAAGAGGAGCCAGCCGACAGCCAAGCCGCCCCTCTCCTCTCTCCCCTTGGAGCCGCCGCCATCAAGAGTCGAGCTGCCCAAGGCTTTCCCCCTTCTCCTTCCTCTCCTTCCTCTCCTTCTTCCTCCCCTTTGGAGCCGAGCCGAGAGGAGCCAGCCAAGCTAGCCCCTCTCTCTTCCTCTCTCCCTCTCTCCCTCTCTCCAAGCCGGCGGCTTGGAGTGAGCTGCCGCCCCTCTCTTCCCCCTTCTTGAGTCGAGCTGTCATCTTTTGAAGCCGGATTCGAGGGCCATCATTCGGGATTTCTCCTTTATTCATCCTTCCTATTTAGGTGAGTGGTTTTACCTCTCCTTTTTCGGGTTCTTTCTTGGTTTTGAGCCGATTTGGGCTTATTCTTTATTATTGTGTTTTCTCGACGAATCGTGGATTTTGAGTGCCGATTTCTTGTGCCGAATTGTGGGAGGAGGGCCCAGACTCTCCCTTTGTGGCTCGGCAGCCCTAGGTTTACCTTAGGGGTGCTCGGCCAAGGGTGAATCAATGGTTCCCTCAAGGTGTTCGGTGAAATGGTTAAGCGAAAGTTTTTGGTGTTCTTGAAATCCGTGTTTTGTATTGCTTATGAAATCGAGTTCCTATATGTTCAAGCGAGCCTTGTGTTTAATCTGTGATTTCTAGATAAAATTATGTTTAATAAAAAAATTGAATCTTGATGTTGATGTCATGAGGGTTCTTGAAAGAGGGGTTCTTGATCATGGTGCTTGTTCTTGTTCATGATGTTGTTAGTGCTTGTTAGCCATGTTGTTAAGCATGGAAATTGAGAAATTTATCTCAATATTTATATTCTATTTAAATGATAATTAAGGGTTTAATTTCTGGGAATTTTGGATTTATTTTTTTGCTATGTTGAAATTTTGATGTTGCTGAAATTGCATGCTGAAATGATAAATCTGTGTTATTTTTAAATTACTTGCTGCAATGTGTGTATTTATCTGAACATAGTCATGTAACCTATCGTTTTGACCATAAAATATAGATTGGAAACATAGGACATACTATGGAGATCAGATTCGGATTAGATACATCGGTTTCGGGCAGAACATTAAGCTAAACTAAAACTCTTAAACAAAACCCTAATTTTGGTGAACTAAATTTTAATTGCATAATTAAAATTGGACAAAAGGGTCAACATAATCTGTTATGAACCAACATGTGAAATTTATGCATGAAATAAAACCACACAGATTTATGACATTACGGGTCTAGGAAATGGGATCGGGTATTGGAGTGTTGAGATGCTTTCGAATAGGAACACCCCTAAGACACCGTAAGAGAGTCATGACTTGGGTTATGGTGCACCATATCTTTATGAATGACGAAGAGACTCGTTGAGGAGACGGATTGCAGGCTCGGTCCAGGAGGTTGGATGATAAATTCCCAACCTGTGGAACATGTTCCGAGGGCCTTTTTCCCGATTGTTCTGATTTGGCCTCGTAGGATAAGTTCGGAAGGCCTACCCGATTATCCCCGAGGTGATTGTAAGGAATAAGTTCGGAGGACCTACCCGATTATTCCTGAGATATCTTAGAGGAGTAAGTTCGGAGGGCCTACTCGATTACTCCTGTGATACCTTAAAGGGGCAAGTTCAGATGAGTGAATCCCGATTGTCCCTATGCGTCTCATGGAGCAAGTTCGGAGGGCCTTCCCAATTGCTCCCGAGTTTCTTGTACTAGGATAAGTTTGGAGGACCTTCCCGATTATCCTAGTATGTGTTAATGCCTTTGGGCATGGTAGGCTTAGGCTTGTTGTTCTTCACCATATGGGTGTTCGCTGCCTTCGGGCAGGTGGTGGCCGGATGGTCTATTAGCAGGTCACTCCCTTATGATATTTTCTTGCTTGAGTCAGGAGTTTTACCTTGTGCATGTTATCTGTGATGTTTGTTTTTGTGAGGGTTGGTAGTACCACTCATTGAGTTCTTTGAACTCATCCGTTGTCGTTGTTTTATTTTGCAGAGCCTGACCGGTGAGGTGGGCTGGAGCACTTGACGCAGCTGGAGAGCAGATGAGTCACATGATCTCATAGCAGTCCTAGGTAGAGGTCGTAGTCGAGTCTGTAGTAGTTTGTCATGCACATTTGTTTTGGTATTTGGAGTTGTAGTCCCGTGGGGACATTCATGTGTTATCCAGACTTTTATTTGTCAAAGAATTGTCGCTCTTCGATTTATTTATTTCTGCACTTGAGCTATTTATTAAAAACTTTGATGTTTTGAAATAAAAATATGTTTTGGTTCTTTTTATTAATAAAAGTTGTTGTTTATTCCACTATTTTTATGAGTTGGCATGTGCTTGGGTTAGGCTGCGGGGTATAGGCATGTCCTGGGGCGAAGTCAGAAAATCATCTCAGGAGGGGCAAAATATAAAATCGCACATGAAGGGACATTTTATAATATTTTTAGAGGGGGTAGTTTAATCTATTTATGTAGTAAAATACTAATATATATATATATATATATAAAAGGGAGACCAAGGGGGGGCAATTGCCCCCTCTAACATCATGCTGGCTCCGCCCATGGGCATGTCACACCCCAACTGAGGGTAGTGTGATCGGCCAGGGCCTACATCCTGCCCTGTAGCCTACTATTTACACTGATATTAAAAAAACCAAGACATAGCGAAAGAAAGAAAACTCAATATACTTAATAAAAAGTTTGTAAGTCACAATCTATAAGTTTGTTTTTTTCCAAAACACGTAGGAAAATCAACATCAAATAACCAATGTTCAAGTAACAAGTTTTACAATCCTTTTTCAATTTCAAATGTCAATGTAGAAACAAAACCAACATAACTAAGCACTAGTCTAAGACTCAAGGACGCCGCTACGAGATACGACACCGCCTCTCGCCCACCAGCTGCACCATGTCGATATACCAAGCTACTGCTCATGCTCTGCAAAATAGAAAGAAACTGTGAGTCCACTTGGGACTCAATGAGTGGCTCAAATGAACCTCCACACAAGCCACAGTCATGTATATATATCATACATGACAATAAAGGAAATGTACTACGAAGTAAAATTTATTTTCTAATGCGATTACCAAACCCCAACGGGTTCATCCGCAGCAACTGAACATGATAACTTGCCATCTCGGCTTATCAAGCCTTCGGCATCCGGCCCTTGGGGCTACTCATAGAATCATATCACGGCTACGGCCGTCCCTACCATATCCGGTAGTATCACACTAGCCCTAGGCCACAACATCTCACGATATAAACAAACAATCCCGGGCCATCGACTAGGATGGCCCACTAGTCTTCGGACACCGTCTGGGGTAAGGATAGCTAGTCCCACCCAACTGGGGTCTGGCACCTAGCTTGCCCGCTGGCGCACCTCTAGACCCAATACTGGCCGAGCTGAGCATTGGTCATTTTCGACCTCCTCGCTCCTCGACGGACCATCTCAAACACATCACACAATCAATATCCTGGGATTTCCATATATACACTTAGGGCCTTTGCCCGTATCTTGCCTAAATTCGACTACAGGGTCAACAATTTATGCCGCCCTTTCAAGATATGAACAACTACGAGTTCTAAGTTTCCAAAAGTATACCAAAGGTCATAGGAGTGTTATCGTCTCCTAACTAAGTTTTCATATAAGTGCTATGAACATTTAGTGACGCCGTACATGTTACCCAACCTTCTATACTACCTCGGGTGGGGAATTTCGTGTGTCGACCTTGGAATCCCGCCCAAGAACATTTAGGGTAGCATGTATAATCCAAAGAAAAATATTCAAATGTTGCATCATTCATCATATATAACCACAATGTATATATATAGCAACTTTACACTATCTTAGGAATTTTAGCACAATAAGAAACAACTATCTAGCATGGAAAGGTGGTAATGAATTCAAATAACATGTGGGAAATACAAAACATAGCAACAATTTCAACATTCAAGTTTAAAGATCTAAAGCTAAGGATGGTTACAAGACTAGCATTCCTAAAGTTTCAAATCAATCAATCTACTTGCTATGTTTGGTGTTCTTCCTAAGTATTGTCATATCTCTATGTATGATCCTTATAGTCATATAATTTCCATCTAAAGCTAATCTCTTCTCCCCTCCCTAGCCTTGGTCGAACCATGAGCAAGGAAGACCTTGCTCGGCCATGGTCCTAATGGTAGGAAAAGAGGGAGGAGATTCTAGCTATACCTCTACCTCTTCAATTCCAAATGTAAATTAAATGCCAACGAACTAATTTACCCTTCCCTCACCCTTGGCCGAACCCTCTTCATGAGTGGTAAGGTTCATTCGACCATTCAAAGGATTCCTAGGGAAGACATGCTTCAATATACGAAAGATATACAAGTAGAACTACATCGAACATTGATCTAAGGTCATCTAAGGGCTTCCTTGCCGTCAAGGGAATTGGAGAAAATTTTGGCATGACCTTTCCCCTTTCCCCATGACACGGCAGCCCTAAAAACTTGCAAATTGACGAAGAAACAGCGAGTTCCGACAAGAAATTTCATAAAACAGTGAACGTACATCATATAAATCAAGATTTGTCGGAAAGATCGTGAGAACTCAACCTATCTCATCTAGGGTTTGGCCACCCACCTCTCCCAAGCTTCAAAACTTAACCACTCACCTAGGTTGCGGAGAAACAAGGATCGAGTGACGACGACTTGAAATTTTTCCGGCGACAACGCGAATCCCGGATCGATCCAAGCCCCAAGCTTCACCTTGCTCCTCTTCCTCTCTCCCGGATGAGCTGCACGGCTGCAAGATGAGGGTTTTAATCCCTCATCTAGCTTTCCAAATAAGGCCTCTTGACTCACATAACTCACACTCAAACCTCGACTAACCCGAACTCAACTTGGATTCCGACTCAAACCATAATATGACTCGGGTTAACTTAATTTAAGGTATGATTTCATAAAAGGAAAGTTAATCACCCAAATAGATTTCATGAATCATTAATCGAGTCATACCTTTTCACTCGAGGCGATCCTAAGACTCTACTCGACTCCTCCCGGATCCGGTATGTTGCACCAAAATAGATTTTTATATAAGGAAATTTTTTCGGATCTTACAACGCACGTATACCCTGGCCGGTTACGTGACCCTGAAATTGGGGTGTGACAATCCGGATGATCATGGATTATTCTCGACCTCGACCAATCGAATAAGCACGCACATTCTTCGACCTCGACCAGTCGTATGTGCAATAATGGGCCTCGACCAACCGTACAATCATAATACGCATCACACATCACACATACATATTTATAGCATAAAATATTGTGTTCCTACTATGTTGTCTCTAGGTTTGAAGTTAAGGATTTTATTCCCTCTATTCAACGTCATCTACTAGTAGGGTGAATTAGGATGTTGCCATGAATATTCTTGGTGTGCAATGAATATTATAGGCCTAGTCCTAGGAATGACCTCCTAGAGGTTAATTATAGCATATATAACTTTATTCGCTGCATTTAAACTTTAGAACAACACTATAATTAAATTACAACATATAGCAAATAAATTTCAGCATTTGTTTCTACACTCGCGTATGAGAGTGACTATCAGGTGTACTTAGAATGACACTAGGTGGATATGTCACCGACAAGGTGAATCTATGTTTCCATCATGTATACAAGTCATCAGAGTGTATATAAAATGATATTAGACGAATATATCGTCAAACAAAATGGATCTACACCACAATATATCATAATAATAAACAGAGTGGATATGTATCAATACTGGGTGAATATACATCGGGACTGGGTGAATATACCCTCTAAACAGGGTGGATATGGAATCGAACTGAGTGAATATACAATCGAACAGGATGGATATGCTTCCAAACTAGGAGGATATACAATCGAACGGTTAAGCACTAATGTGCTAAATATGTTGACACTAAATAGAAATTAAGCTAACCATTCAAACAATTACAGTAGACTACACAGTGCCTTATGTAACTAGAGTACAATCTTTAAAAAACTACATTGGTATCTAAGAACCCAAACCACTCTAGCTTTTGACGTATAATTTAATTTCCTGAAACAAACAAGAATTTCAAATATTAAATTCCACCACAACCCTCACTGTATCAAATCTATTTGCAATCTGTTCATCACCCAGAACACATCATGCAGCCACCAATATAATATTTAGACATGCGGCTAGGGCCGTCCACTATTCAGTTCAACCCGAATCGAACCGAAAAACCGAATCGAATTTTTTGGTTCGATTCGGTTTCAACTATTGTAGGTTCGGTTCTTTGATCCGAAACAAACCGAAATTTGGATTTCGGTTCGGATTCGGTTCCCGAAATTCGAGAATCGACCCGAATCAAAAACCGAATTAATTAAAAAATAATATATTTTTAAATTTTTTAATATAGATAAGTAAATGAGTATTATAAAATAATTTTTAATTTTTAATTTTTAACCGAATTAATTAAAATTTTAGTTTTCGGGTTGAAAACCGAACCGAACCAAATAATTTTGGTTCGAATTAAATCGGTTTAGGTATAGTTCAGTTCGAATTCGGATTGGAATTCAGGTATAAAAAAAATTCAATTTGATAAAATTAGATTCTATACGACTCAAATTGAACCGAATGGACAGTTCTACACGTGGCCACTCACTTCGTTGCCTGCAATTTAGACACATGGCCACCAAAATAAAATCTCAATGCCAACTATTATAATGCCTAAACAATATAATTTCGTTGCCTCAATTATTAAATTCAACATCCCTTCTAAATTATGCAGCCACAACAATAGTAAAACATGCAATCACATGAATTAATTTTTAATTTATGGTTTCTATTCCCCGTTCAAGCGCACCCTCAATCTAACCCAATTATTAAATCTTTACCTACATCATCATACAAGCCAATATAAAATTTCACGTGGTAGAGAAATATCAAACTTTTTTTTTTCACACCACAGCAGGCGCCAGGCGGCCACAAAATAAAATTTCCAATTACCAATCTTCCGCACACTAAATTTCTAATCTCAGGAAGCAATCAACAAAATAAATGGGACGCTAAATCCCGAGTGAATGACCAAAAAATTTCCAAGAAAAATTTCAGATTACCCATGATGAGAGACGGCCATGGTGAGAGACGGCCAAGGTGAGAAGAGAAATCAAGATTTTAGGCAAGGATTAACCACTCACCTCGAGATCGAAGAGAAGAAAAAAATGAGAAGACGCGGTTCCAAACTCCAGTGACGATTCCTAGCTCCAGCGCCCCCCTCCCCCCACCCTCTCTCTCTCTACTCGCCCTCCTTGCTGTGCGTGCGGCTCCTTTGACTTAGGGGGGGTTTATATAATTTTTTTTACAACATTGCCCCTCTCACTTAAACTAATTAAGTTAACTCTACCCGCATTCAATCTGAGTTTCAATTGAACCCGCAAATCCGATTTTAACCCAACAAGAGATCAACATCCGACTTAAATATAAAAGTACACATTTATTAAGCCATGCAATTTAGGATATACTCGACCATACCTTCTAATCTCGGCGATCTCGTGACTCGACTCGGCTCGTCCCTGAACCGGCTCGCTAGACCAAACAAAAATTAAATTTGGAAATTCTCATGTATTACAACTGTGAATTCTGATTTTGTTTGTTCTTAGCCCTTAGAAATCTTCTGAAATTTTTTGTCATAAGTGCATATGCTGCATCCTTTTCTTCTTCAGAACAGTCTTCAGACTTATTCTCATCTTCAGTAGCAATGAAAGCAAAGTTCTTCCTTTTCTCTTTATGTGAGTATTTCCCAGACAGTTCCAACTCATATGTTTCAAGTTTACCCATCAAGATGTCAAGGGTAATGGTTGAGGGGTCATGAAATTCACCTATAGCAGTAGCCTTCATGTCAAATTTTGTAGGGATGGATCTTAGAACTTGTCTTACCACTTTTTCTTCAGAGAATGATTCACCTAGGTTGGAAGCATTGTTCATCAAATCTTTGATGCACCCATGAAAGTTTTGAATGCTTTCATCTTACCCCATTTTCAAGTTCTCAAATCTGGTATTGAGAATTTCAACCTCTGACTTACGAAGAGTCAATGAACCTTCATGATTTGTTTCCAAAATCCCTCATGCTTGCTTTGCAAGAGTACAATCGGGATAAGTTTGAATTGAGAGGGATCAACTCCACTAAAAATGGCATCCAGGACCTTGTTATCATGGTTTACTGCGATAACTTCTGGTTGAGTATACTGGTTCTTTCGCTTCTTGTTAGTCCCATCAATAGTTGGGGGAGTATAGCCATCTTCTATAGAGTCCCAACGACGATCATCAATAGACTTGATAAAAGCCCTCATCCGAGCCTTGCAATAAGCATAGTTTCTTCCAACAAGAAGTGAAGGAATATTGACAGAATTTTTCATTGGCATTTCTTCCATCTTGAGCCTGAAATATAAGAGACACACCAAGGATCTTGTGCAGGTAAAGATTAGCACAACTGCTTTGATACCAAATGACAATATAGGTCTCTTAGGGAACTTCTGTAAATGACAGTTGAATAGGAAGTTGCAACTGCTATAACAATTGCCTTAAGTAGCAAACTAAGAACCAAAATAAAAACGTACGCAAACACAAGTATTTATTTACATAGTTTAGTGACAAAACATGTCACCTAATCTGCAGGGCACTCACCAAACAGATGCCCAATCCACTATCAGAAAGTACAACTTCTAGCTCTAGGATTTCACACACTGAAATCCAGCTATTCGTACTACTGTGAATTAGAAATAACAAAATCTATTGATATTACAAGTACATATTGTTAAGAAATTAGTGGGCCTAACTCACCTCAAAAGCTTGCTCATGAGGAGAGAATTGCCCAAACTATTTAAAGGCTATCTTGGTCATATTTTTAACCAATGTGAGACTTTAACACACCCCCCTCACACCCAGGATTGGACATCTGGAGCGTGGAGTTTAATTTGCAGGACTGGACATCTGTGGGTGACACAATATCAACCACAGGTTTGGCTCTGATACCGTGTTAAGAAATTAGTGGGTCTAACTCACCCCAAAAGTTAGCTCGTGAGGAGAGGATTGCCCAAACTATTTAAAGGCTACATTGGCCATATTTTTAACCAATGTGGGACTTTAACACATGCCAACTTGCATCTCTATGATGTCTCAGCCATAGGGTCATGTCCTCCATCCAATCCTTGTGTTGTAATAAGTTAGCAGCCCACAATCATCTCAGCATGAAGATATGATGAGTAAGTTGTTGCCTACTTTGCACTAAGCACTCTCAACTCCTATAAAACTGGCGTTAGAGTATTGGCATAATGGAGTTGTCGACAACATATCCCTTTACATGTATTTATATATGAAAACTAAAGGATCTAAATAAATGCTGACTTCAATCACTCTCCTCTTCGTAGTCCTCAATTTGAAACAATCAACATAAATAGGCATAAAAAACATATAATCATTTAAGTAAACAATAACGCCCAGAAATAAAGAGTAGAAAAACTCTTCACAAACTCAATTGAATGCAAGTCATAAATAATAATGATTAAATGAACAGAAATATCAAAAGACTCATCATTAAACCAGAAGTTCATAAGCCATCATATTCACACCAAAAATTGTCCAGAATACCATAAACTGTAGGTAGTTGAAAACTGTCTCTCCATAATTGAAACAACCATCATCTCCAGAAAGTCATTTACAGAAGGAGCAGTTGAAAAAACTGTCCTAACATAGTTGAGACTGTCAATACAAAAGTTGAGCTTCTCATTAAAAAGACTTCTTTTGTCAAATACAACCAACATACAAAAAGCCAAACATTAACAGGATTTATTGCCAAGTAAAACATACGAGTTATGCCCTCCAAATCTAGATCCAATTTGCTTGAATTAAATCTAATTGAAACAGAGAAAATTTAAATTTTCAGAAACAATCTTCAACAACTGAATTCCAATCAACACATAGGTCTAAGATCAGTCCTAAATTTGTCCTATTGCTGACCTAATTAAATCAGCCGAATTACATAGGGAAACATAATTCCCCAAACACAATATTCAAATGTAGGAATAAAAGCATGAAAGTCGGAAGAAAGAAACTTGCAACAACCCTATTCCTCAAGCAAAGATTCAACCAACACAAGATGGTAAATCATCCAGGGAGCCGACCCTAAAACCACTCACCTAGAGATGATACCCTTGAGAAGGAGATTTTCGGTGAGCGAATGCGGCGGCGATTCTTGTGATGATCTCTCAGTTTCCTCCTCTAGAGTACATGACTTCCTACTCTCCTGTCCTTAGGTTGTGTGCGGCTCCCTTCCTTTCTGAGTCGTGCAGTCAACCCTCCCCTCTATTTTGCAATTCAAAATGACAACTTTGCCCCTATTAGAAGTCTATACTTGATTTGACTCATGGTTCGACCAAATCGAACCTAACACGACCCCCGGACCCGACTCGAGCCCCAAAATTGGAATTCCTACTTAAATTTTAAAAAAATCATGCACAAGGGCCATAACTTCGACCACGACCTCCAGCGATTCACTTGACTAGCTTCGACGTGAATCCCGAGTTTCTCTTTGAAATTTCAAAATTAAATTATAATTAGCGCGGGTATTACAGCCGATCACACGACCCAAAGTTGGGGTGTGTACCATTTGTTGGTATCACCAACGGATATAAAAATATGTTCAAATTATCATCAAATATTTGTAATCCATCGGTAATATCGAGGGCACTTTCACCGACAAACCTACCAACAAATCAATCCATTGGTAAAAGTCATTAGCAACTGATTTTATACTATTATCAATGGATTATGTCCATTGGTGAAAGCTTATTTTCTTGTAGATATCAAATAAGTTTTTAACTTATTTACATATATTTTTATTTGTTTATTTACAATATTGATGCATAATTTATATAAACATAATAAACATTATATTTTTGTTTAAATTGAATATATAGTATTTAGTAATCACCCAATTAATTTTAGTTATATAAAAAGAAATTTGATTTTGTTATAATTTTTAATATGAAGAAAGTGTAATACAATTTAAAATTTGTTTGCTTTCAACCCCTTAATTGTAAAAACCTCAAACTTAATATGCTAAGCTAATTTCCACCAACACTTGAAAAATAAGGAATGATGGATTGGAAACTATTGCTAATATATATAGAATATGTGTTATTTTACCAAGATACATAATTATATTAATAGCTAGCTACAGAAGTAATTAAATACTCTATAAAATTGAAATCATCCTATTTTTATCTAAGGTATTATTCCATATGTGTGGCCTTTAATTATCCACCTCTTTAGCTTTAATTTGGTTTACAACATCCCTTATCCACTAAAATAGTCAAAAATAATATTTCATTCTTATCATTTACAATAATACTCACTCTTTCTTCAAGTACTACTATATATATCCATGCTTTATTTCATCTACCTTTATGCTCACAAGTCCAAGATGAGTTGCATACAATATTTGTCATTGTTATACTACTTGCTTTTTCTTTTGCTCTCATCTCAATTTGTTCATTCCAATGAAATAAGTCGTAATATTTTTCCCAAAGATTTTATATTTGGGACTGCAGCATCCGCTTACCAAGTTGAAGGAATGACACTCAAGAGTGGTAGAGGACTTTGCATTTGGAATACATTTGTCAGAATTCCGAGTTAATAATCTTTCTAAACTTTATTGCTCTATTTTATTTTAATATTTGAAATTTATATCTTGATGTCTATGTTCATAATCACTGTAGATATGATTCCAAATAACGCTACAGCTGATGTTACTGCGGATGAATATCATCACTATAAGGTAAATTATTAATTCTCAAACATCTAATAAGACATTAATGCTAATTGTATTGATCATAAATAAGAAACTTAAACTATATATTTGTCTTTTCATATAAGATACATATTGATTATATGTAGTCTTATAATAAAGTTTATACGTACTTTTTGTTAACTTTGAGTGTCATATTAATTGCAGGAAGATATTAACATAATGAAGACACACAACTTTGATGCATATCGATTCTCAATCTCATGGAGTAGAATTTTTCCAAGTAAAATTATATAAACTTCAAATATTTTATATTGAGCTTTCATCTTCAATTCGATGAATTTTTTATTATGCCAATCTTTTTTGTTTTATAGATGGAACCGGAAAAATTAACTGGCAAGGTGTAGACTATTATGATAGACTAATAGACTATATGTTACTGCAAGGTAAACTTCATATAAAAACTAATTAATTTAGCTTTTAGTGTCTTCAAAATATATATCCAATGCTCATTTAAATTATTTATAAATATTGATTAGGTATTACTCCATATGCAAATCTCTATCATTATGATCTTCCATTGGCACTTGAAAATGACTACTTGGGTTGGTTGAACCCTAAAATAGTGTAAGTATTATTATTGAAAATGTACACTACAATGGTTCAAACTTTTTATTGTTCTTAATATATGTTTTTTACATTAACAATTCATTACGCTTAAAAGTTTTTATCTATATAATTTAGGGATGCATTTGCCGACTATGCTGATTTTTGTTTTGAGAGATTTGATGATAGAGTGAAGAATTGGTTCACTATGAATATGAGCCATGAGTAATTGCAGATTGTGGTTATAGTAGTGGTTACCATGCTCCTGGAAGATGTACTGGTTGTAAATTTGGAGGAAACTCAAGCACGGAACATTACATTGTGGGTCATAATTTGATATTATCCCATGCAACTGCAGTGGAAAGATATCATGAGAAATATCAAGTAAATTATTTTTAACTTTAATTCATTAATTATTTATTTATTTGATCAATCTAACATATTGTATAATAGTAGCAAATCTAAATACCTTATCTAGTTTCAATAACCATAAGCATTTTTTAAATGGTAAAAGCTAAAATTGTTAAATACAACATCTATGATTTCTTTTACCAACATTTCCACTAAAAATAAGCTAATTTGGTTCATTTTATTTTCTAGTTGGGTTAAAAAAACAAATGTCATTAGTTGTAAAGAAATTTTAACTATTATCAATTAGCTAGAGCAATGTATTATTGTTTCTTTAGTAATTAATGCATACGAGTTACATATGAAGTCATTAAATAGTAGATTATTGCAACATACGATCATTTTGACATATTAATTTATATTAATAATTCTGTGGACATAATAATTAAATTTCTCCTTGTACAAATACTTAATATGTTTTTGTTTCTTGTATTTGTGTTGTCCAGGTAGAGCAAAAAGGCAAAATCGGAATTATTTTGGATTTTAATTGGTATGAACCATATACTTACACTACAAAGGACAAACACGCGGCACAAAGAGCTCGGGATTTCAGTCTTGGATGGTATTTCTGAATCTTAACCTATTAAAAATACTTAATGTAAGTACGATGAAACAAGAATACTCATGTTGTATAATTTTTTTTTTTTAATTTCTTTTCTCAGGTTTCTTCGTCCTCTAACACATGGAGAATATCCTAAGTTCATGCAAAAAATTGTCAAAGACAGACTTCCAAAATTTAGTTGTGATGAAATAAAGATGGTGAAGGGAGCATATGATTATTTGGGGATAAACCAATATACATCATATTACATAAAAAACAATCCTTATATTAGTCCAAAACCTATTAGCTATTCAGATGATTGGCATGTTGAATATAAATGTTAGATTAACATATTATCCTTAGTTTTTTCATGTTTATTATATTTGTTATTTAATACTAATGTCGTATTGTATTTAATATTTTACAGATGAAAGAAATGTTGTGCCAATTGGACCTAAGGTATACTTTTTTCTTCTTTATGCTTTTTTATGTTGTTAATTTCATTGTCTTTTAAAATGGTTCCTTTGATTGATGTTCTTTGTTTAATATAATATATATTTTTTGTCTAAATTATTTTAATTTAATTTATTTTATAAATATCTATGTTTTCATAAAAAAACTTTTCCCAAAATTAAATTTTTCATGTATTGTTAATAAGAGCCATAGATCTAGAAGATATCTTATATGTAAAATAGGCATATTATAGTTTTTAATGTATTTAACAAACTTCATTCAGGCCAATTCTGACTGGTTATACATAGTTCCATGCGGAATGTACAAGGCTGTAACCTATGTCAGGAAGCACTATCGTAATCCAATTATTATTCTTAGTGAAAATGGTTTGTGATGTAATATATATTTCTTCATTCAATTTGTATCTTTCTCATTTGTTGATATCTTTATGATGATATCAATAGGAATGGATCAGCCTGGCAACATTACAATTTCAGAGGGTTTGCATGACAAAATAAGGATTAACTATTTCAATAATGAGCTAAAGAAGGCTTTCGATGATGGTGCAACTGTGATAGGATACTTCGCGTGGTCTCTTCTTGATAATTTTGAATGGAGGTTGGTACTTCAAGGTTTGGTATTATTTACGTGGACTTCAACACTCTTGTGCGCTATCCCAAAAATTCGGCTAAGTGGTTCAAAAAAGTTCTGGAAAGGAAGGATAATTGAGAATTCTAGAATTTAGAATTTCTTACTATTTAGTTTAAATTTATTTTTCTTAGAAATCATTTTATTTTATATTATTATAGTAGGTTTTTTTAATAGTTTTGCACATGTGATTTAGATGTATTTAAGATGGCTCTTTTTATCATTCAATAAATGATGATATTATCTTTGACTACTTATTATATATTGACTATCTCATCTTCTAACAATTCACCAAACAAAATAATAAATAATACACATTTAAAAATTATTTATATCATCCCTTTGTCCACACATATATAATCATTTTGACTACTGTTAGTATATATGATGACTTGGATTGAAGAAATATTGCCTCTTAAATGAAGAATTAATATTGGCATCTTCACACCACCAAGAAGTTTCTCCTGAATTCATAGCTTCAGAAGAATGCAAGATTGAAATAGCCCTATAATTTTCTAGAAGACGAGTGGTCTAGAAAGGCATTAAGAAAATAGATAAAATGCTTCCTATTCATCCTATAATGTTGATCAAGAATAACTTGGCAATTTTAATTGATAATTCTAAGAAGAGGAAGCATCCATCATATTATATATATAATACAGATAAAAGGATCTTTAAAAAAATCGAACTTGGTATTGCTTGCAAATTTGCTGAAATGGTACGTACAAGGTATTTAGAAGTTGAGAAAAATAAATGAAAACAACGAACATAAAAAGATACAACCTAAGCAAGTGGAAACAAGTAATAGAACAATATCCACTACAAAAAATGTAGTAAAACCGACATTTATTTTTGGAAAAACTAGCAAGCGTCGGATGCTAGATAGGAAATATGGAGAGAAAGAAAATTATTAATTAGCGCTGTTAATGCGCCGACTAATTAATACCTCTAATAACCCTATTTCTTATTGATCATAGATAGCACCAAGATTGTAGGAGCTCAGCCTTTTAGTCTTGCTTTGTGGAGTCATCCCTTGGTGTTTTGATGCATTTCATCCCATTGAGTTGGGTCCCCATGATGTTTTGGTGCGGTTCGGTAGAGCTTTGGGTTCGGTTTGGGTGCGAACTAAAGTAAAAGGGTGTTACGGTCTATGGTCATTAAGTGGTAACTTGAGATTAAATACTTAGGCTTTAGAGAGAGGTCAGTTTTGGATATTGACTGCGCACGCATCCTAAGAGGAGGTGCACGCATGGAGAGGGAGGAAGAGAAATCTCATGTAATACCCGAGGTTTCCTAATATAAATTATTTGGTGCAGCGTACCGGATCGGGAGATAGCCGAGTTGAGTCGTGAAATCGCCGCGAGTAAAAGGTATAATTTAATTTTTTATAAATTAATGATAAGTGTTATTTTTATGATCTTGAGTTGGGATGATTGAGTCGGGTTTGAAATTGTACTCGCGGATCAAGTCGGGGCTCGAATCGGGCTTAGGTTGAGTCGAGTAGGGGTTTTTAAGTGAGGAGAGCAATTTGGTAAAAAAAAAACGAAAAAAACTCCTATTACCTCAACCGTCGTACGGCTCAAGGAGGTGAGCCGCACATAGCCCGAGGTGAAGGGAGAGAAGGGGATTCTGAGTGGTGGAGCGAGAAGTTGGTGTCCTAGCCGGAGATCGGAGTCGTTGTTGCCTAGATCGTTTTCCTCTTTAATCAAGGTGAGTGGTCGAACCTAGACTCGTCTGGTAGGCATGTGGACGACCCATTGAAATTGGGGATTTGTCGATTCTCGCATTGAATCTCATCGTATCTTCAAGGCTTTTCGAGATTTATGGTTCCTTTATTCATCTAGTGTCGATTGATGAACGTTTTCGCGATGATTTTTCAATTTCAGGGGCTGGCCGAATAAGGGAAAAAAGGGAAATATCATGCCGAAATTTTCCCCAATTCCCTCAAGTGGTTTAAACCCCTTAAATCGAACTCCTTTCATGATTAAGTAGATTAATGATTCGATTTTTTTTAGTATGGTCAGAATTCCTCTTTCCCACCTTTAAAGGGCTCAGCCGAGCATGATAACCCTTGCCGAGGGTTCGGTCGATTGGGGAGGAGGGTGGATTCAATCAAATGTGTTGATTCCTTCTTTTAGAGACCATGTTCGTCGATTGAAATTGTAAATTAAGAAATTGATGAATGGATTGTTGATATTAGTAGATAAATTTTAAAGTTAGTAGAATAGTATCTTCTTGTCACGCCCCAAACTCAGGGTCACGTGACTGACCAGGCTATACGTGCGGAAATCAAAATTGAATCTATTTAAACAGTAAAGTTTTTTAGCAAAAAGTTCAAGTGCGGAAATAAATGAATCGAAGTCCAATAGTTCATTTTAACAAATAAAATCTGAAATGAAAGACATGAACGTCCTTAAGGGACTACAACTCCAAATCACCGACATAGGTGCATGACAACTACCAAAAAATCGACTACAACCCCTAACTAGGACTGCTATGAGATCAATGTGGCTCCTTTGCCCTCTAGCCGCGTCAAGTGCTCCAGCTTACCTCACCGGTCAGGCTCTGCAAAAAAAACAAAAAAAATGACAACGGGTGAGTTCAAAGAACTCAGTGAGCGATTCTACCAACCCCTACGAGAAACCAATCATAGAGATATAGCATATGATAAAACCCCTGTCTCAAACAAGAATAAGATCACAATGGGTGTGACTAAATATCAGGCCATCTGGCTACCACATGCCCAAAGGCAACCAACACTCTAGCAATGAAGTACAACAGGCCTAAGCCTATCATGCCCTAAGGCAACAAATCATACTCAAGGATTACTAGGATAATCAGGATTGATCTATCCGAGCTTATCCTATAACAAAGAAACTCAGGAGCAATCGGGATTTGCTCGTCCGAACTTGCTCCACAAGACGCGAAGAAACAATCGGGAATTCGCCTGTCCGAACTTGTCCCTTTAAGATATCACATGAATAATCGGCATTTGCTCGTCCGAACTTATTCCTTAAAAGAAACTTGGGAGCAATCGGGATTTGCCCATTCGAGCTTGCTCCACTAGAAAACACAAGAATAATCGAGATTTGCCTATCCGAACTTATTCCAATGAGATAACGTAGGAGTAATCGGGATTCGCCCATCCGAACTTATTCCTTTAAACACAGGTTGGGAATTAACCATCCAACCTTCCGGGCCAAGCCCGCAATTCGACTCCTCGCTGAGCCTCTCCACCATTAGTAAAGATATGGCGCAATATGACCTAAGTCAAGTGTCTCCTACGATGTCTTAGGGGTGTCTTTATTGGGAAGCGCCGCGACACTCTATGCCTGATCCCAACACCTAGACCCGTAATACCACCAACTCATGAGGTTTTATTTCATGCATAAACTTTATTTGTTAGTTCATAACAGATTATGCTGTCCCTTGAATTTTAATTATGAAATTAAAATTATCAACACCTACATTAGGGTTTTGTTTTAGGGTTTTATTTTTAGTTACTGTTGAGCCCGAAACTGGTGTACCCAAGTCGAATCTGACTTTGGAAATTTTAGCTCAACATATATTCGGTATGTCTGTTTTCAAACCGCGAAGAGTCATTGATCATATTTGGTGGCGTGACCTATGGATCCGAATTATATTTTCTGGTCGAAATGATAGGTTACATGACTATGTTCAGTAAACTATACACATCACAACAACATTTTCAAAATCAGCCCTGAATCAACAATTCAGCATGAAATTTTCAGCAAGATTAAGTTTTCAGCATATCATGATAATTAATTGGAAATTCACAGAAATTAGATTCTTAATTTCTATCAAACAAAATTCTAATATTGAGATAAATCTCACAATCATTCATGTTTATTAAACAAGACTAACAAGCATCAATATCATCTTTAAACAAGAATCAAGCTTCATGATCAAGAACCCATATCAAGAATACACATGACATCAAGATCAAAACCTTAACTTTGTAAAACATGAATACTATCCAAAAATCATAGATTAATTACAATGCATGCATTAACATATAGGAACCTAAATTGATAAGCAATTCAAGACATAGATCTCAAGAATACACAAGAGTCATCTCTTAGGCATTTCATCAAACACCTCGAGGGCACCCCTTCTTCCACCTTGGCCGAGCACCCCTAGGGTATTCCTAGGGCTGCCGAGCCACAAAGGGGAAACCTCGAGTTCCCTCCCACAAGTCGACACAAGATTTCGACGATCAATACACAAAATCGACGGGAAACGATCAAGAATGACACAATGTCCAAATCAGCTCAAGAACACGAGAAAAAGAAAAAAAAAAGAGGAAATGAGGGGTAAAACCAAAGGTGCGGCGGCCTCCGAACCTGGCCTCAAAGGTGCGGCGACTCTAAGAATCAATAAGAAGGGGGGGGGGGGGCTCCTCTTCAAGCCGACTGCTCCAAGAGAGGGAAAGAGTGAGAGGGGCGGCTCGGCGGCTAGCTTCTCTCTTTCTCAATTGGCTGGTGCGGCTCCAATAGGGAGCTGCCTAGCCAAGGGGGGGTTTTATACTCCCCTCCTCAACCCTAAATCCACTAACCCTCTTAACAAACCCGCATCCGCCTCGAGCTCGAATCTAACCCGCTAGCTCAATATAACCCCATGCTAATTACAAGCATCAATCACATACACACACACACACAAACAACATAATTTAATAACTCAAGCACACACAATAGGATAATTAAATAAATTTATCTACGCAGGAAAAGAAATCGCATAATTTATATTCCTACTTACCCGAGCTCGCACCGGACCATGAGTTGACTCGACTCGACCTCGAACTAGCCCGCTAGGCTAACAATCACAAACAATAATAGAAAAGAAATATTAATATCTAGGATATTACACTTCTTGAATGCGCAAATATGGCTAACATTATGTTTGGTATATGAATCGTGAAATTTCCTTCGTCGAATTACTAATGCTAGTAGTGAAATTACCATGTTAGATCAAATACTATCTTGATGGAATTTATTGATTAAATGTAGAATTTAATTACTTTATTGTTGCAATCATGCCGTTATTTATGGTAGTAGCTATAGAATAATTTTTTATAATTTATGTGCTATGACATATTTGTGTTTGGACATTTCTACGCTTATGACATGTAGTTTACACTTAAGGAATGTGGCGAATGACGCTAGATGATTATAAGGAAACTATAGGGTGTTTAATTTGTCGAAAAAACTTAAGTGTGGACAAACTAGGTTTCACACCTAGGAAACAATCAGCGGCACTAATGCCAAGGCCGAGGTCGGGGCAGGGGCCATGGGAGAGGTCAGTCAAAGGGGGCAGGATAAGATCCCATAGTTGCACAACTATAGGCTCAGGTAGCACAGTTGATTGAGGCGCTCTGCAGGGAGCCAGAGTCGAGGAAGCATTAGCCGCAGCCGGTACCGGTGGCACCGGTGGTACCAAAAGTCACCGAACCAGTCCAGCCAGTAGAGAGGGTTCCTAGAGTGCCTACCTATATTGGCTTTGTGAAACTAAGGCCGCCAGAGTTCACTGGGACAGATCATCAAGTGGAGGTCACCAGCTTCCTTAGTGAATGCTAGGAGTTGTGTGAGGAGCTCGGGTGTTCCTCGGAGGCGGCTGCTCGTATGGTTGGGCTATAGCTCAGAGGGCCGATCAAGGAGTGGCTGCATACCTAGAGAGATTGTAGGGGGCCAAGTGTGCCACCCCCTACCTGGGCAGAGTTTAAAGCTGCTATCGTGGAGCGTTATATACCGATGAGTGTTCATGACCGACGAGCAAAAGAGTTTGAGCAGTTGTGCCAGACTGGTGGCATGTTAGTGCTAGATTATGAGAGCAAATTTACTCGGCTCTCGAAGTACCATCCTGCTTTGGTAGCGATTGAGACCTCTAGGGTCAAGAGGTTGTCGAGGGGCTTAGGGTGCAAATCAGCAAGCTCATCTATTACACTGAGGACATCTCTTTTGCTCAGGTAGTGGATGAGGCACTTCGGGAGGAAGCACTGGTGCCATTCGAGAAACATGATGGGCCCTCAAAGAAGAAGTTTCGACCTCAAGGATATGGAGGTCGGCCTTGTCATTCTGAGGGGACTGTTGCGGCGACAGGTCACTAGCTGAGCAGGGGACACATCAGTAGCAGGGGTCGTGGAGGCCCAGGGTCAGCGGCGGCTCGACAGGCAGGGTCGGGGGATGCTTCACAGAAGATCGAGATATCACAGTGTGGCCGCTGTAATAGGAGGCATTGGGGGGCTTGCTACGGCCGCACAGATGTCTGTTTCTAATGTGGGCAGGTTGGGCAATTTAGGAAAGATTGTTCGGACAGAGGTGGCCAGAAAGTTGAGCAATCTAGAGGGAAAGCACCGGTGTCAGTTGGTTCTATAGCTCAGAAGGGTCAGACACAAGGCAGGGGCAGCAAACCAGTCACTATGATAGACCTTCCGCCAGGGTTTATGCTATGAACCGTGACGACGCTGAGGCATCTAAGGCGGTAGTAACAGGTACACTTATTCACTACTAGAAATTGAGTCTTTAGCAACGGCTATCAGCAACGGCCGCTCAAGCCGTTGCTATTTGCAACGACATTCTTACGGCCGTTCAAGCCGTTGCAGATATGTTGTATCTGCAACGGCTTTCTAACAGACAAGTGAGCCGTTGCTGATGATAACTTATTAGCAACGGCTTTCTAACGGGCGAGTGAACCGTTGCTGATAAGTTTATATAGGTCGCAGATCGCGCCCGACCCTTCTTCCTCCTGCTGCTGCCGCCGCCGCCTCCTCCTCCCGCCTCTCGCCGCCGCTGCCGACGCCGACGACGCCGAGCTATCGCTGCTGACGCTGCCGTCCGTCCTCGACCGCCGATTTCAGGTAATCATCGCCGTCCGGCCGTCTCTCCCCGTTGCGGCCGGCGGGAAATCCGATCGAAACCCTATTTTTAGGGTTTTGGCCGGCGACGGTCGGCCGATGGCCGCCGCCGGAGCTTTTACAGTGTCCGGACACAGATTTATATTTTTTAAATTTTTTTATATATGTTAATTAATTATTTAGATTAATTGTTTAATTTGTTAGATTAATTGTTTAATTTGTTAGATTAATTATTAGGGTTTAGATTAATTTTTAGGGTTTAGATTAATTTCAGAATTGTCCACTTCGGACGCGCGCCGGAATCGTCCACTTCGGACTCTTGCCGAAATCGTCGAATTTAGACTCGTGTCAGAATTGTCCTATATGGACTCGAACTGTCTCGAAACATTTAGAAAATAATCATCCATCCGACGAGTTGATATGTTTCACGTACGCATCGACGAGTCGGATATGATTTAGCAAAACATTAGATCCGTTCGGGGATTGTATGTTCGTGTAAAAGAAGTAGATGATCTTTTATACGACGTACAATTCTTGAATTGTCCCTGATAGGACAATTTGGGAATATAGTTATTTGTACTGCACTTACGTTTTTATTTTAACTGTTAACTAGTTATTCTAAATTTCGGCAACATCTCTCTTGTTCTCCGATACGCGCCCAGATGATATGCGTATTCGGAGAACTGTAGGGAGATGCTGCCAAAATTTAGAATGAAGTTAACGGTTAAAATAAGTACTTAGTGCAATATAAATAACATAAATCCCAAATGGAATAGGACAATCTCACCTAAAGACATTAACCAAAGAAATTGTCATTGATTGACAGAATCATGTCGGCTGATCGAAGTTGGATGTACCGACGTCTTGATCGTGGAGCTTTAACGAATGAGTTTTGATTAGGCGTAACGTACTTCCTAAATTTCGCCTATTCGAATCGGAATTTCGTTAGCATCGGTGATCAAATCCGATGTCCGTGCCGCATTTGTTCGAATGGACGATTTTTGGATCGGGAGACTGTCACTCTGCATCTATATAGCAAAGGATTTGCACCAAGATATTTTCTATGGACTTGTCACGGGGAGTCACGCGAAGTCGGAACGTCGAGCAATCCTGTCGTTCAGACATATGGTGAATCTTCCTCTGCTGGTGCTTCTTTATCCAGTCAATGTAATCCCTATAGAACTATGATACTTGATAGTCTTGGGGGTCAATTCCACCTGAATGATAATGTTGATCGGCCAGTTCTTCAGACATCAGTCCCACCAGATACTACAGCGGTTGATATCACAGAAGTACAAACTGTGGTAGAGATTGAATTACCGAATAAAGAAGCTGCAGAATTTTACGAGATGTTGAAAGCTGCCGATGAACCTTTGTATGAGAATTGTCCTAAATACACTAGGTTTTCAGCAATGACACAGCTCTTAAACATTAAGGCCGATTGTAATATCAGCGGAGTTGCGTATGATCGGATTGCTGGATTGATTAATGGAATGCCTACTAATAACAAGTTTGAGCCAACTTTTTATAAGACTAAAAAGCTAATGAGAAAATTGGGGCTTGGGTACGAAAGAATACACGCGTGCCAAAATAACTGCATTTTATATTATAAAGAAAATGTACAGTTGGATAAATACCCTGTATGTCAACATCCTCGTTACAAGGAGAAGAAATCGGTCCGACAGAAAAATATCCCGTTTAAGGTGCTTCGGTATTTTCCACTAACACCGAGGCTTCAAAGATTATTCATGTCGGAAAAGACAGCCCCCTACATGAGTTGGCATGCAAGAAGTCGTGATGATACAGTAATGACTCATCCATCTGATAGTGAAGCATGGAAACATTTGGATACATGTTATCCTTCATTTGCTAGGGATACTAGAAATATCAGATTGGGATTATGCACAGATGGTTTTAATCCGTTTGGACATTCTGCAACTCCTTATTCAGTTTGGCCAGTGCTGCTGACAGTTTATAATTTGCCACCGTCAATGTGCATGAAAGATGAATTTATTTATCTTTCGATGATTATTCCGGGTCCTAAGGGTCCGCGAAAAGAAATTGACATATTTCTCAGACCCTTGATAGATGAATTGAAAACATTGTGGACTGAGGGAGCTGTCACTTATGATTGTCATCGGAAGCAAAACTTCAATTTAAAGGCCGCGGTCTTGTGGACAATCAATGATTTCCCGGCGTACGGCATGTTGTCTAGTTGGAGCACTCACGGCCGACTCTCTTGTCCGTATTGTATTGAACACTCTAAATCAATCAGTCTTCAGAACGGACGAAAAATCTCATTCTTTGATTGTCATCGTCGATTCCTACCGGTTAATCATCAGTATCGAAGGAATCGTAATAAATTTACTAAGGGCATAGTCGAAAGAGATGGGCCACCACCGATGTTGTCTGATGAACAAATGTTAGCACGTGTTTCAGCACTTCCAGATATAGTATTTGGTCGCAATGAAAGAGTGTCAGGTTTTGGCCAAACACATAACTGGGTGAAAAAAGTATCTTTTGGGAATTGCCCTATTGGAGTTCATTATTGATTCGACATAATTTAGATGTCATGCACATTGAAAAAAATGTGTTTGATAATATTTTCAACACTTTGATGGATATTTTCGGAAAAACTAAAGATAATGTCAAAGCCCGACATGATATGAAAATACTTTGTAAAAGACCAGAGTTGGAGTTACAAGAGGTCAACAGACGATATCTGAAACCGAAGTTCCTATATGTGTTAAATAAACAACATATCAAAGATGTTTGTCAATGGGTAAAAGAACTCAGATTACCCGATGGATATGCTTCAAACTTATCTCGATGTGTGAACGTCGATGATTGCAAAATATCAGGGATGAAGAGCCATGATTGTCATGTATTCATGCAGAGATTACTTCCGATCGCATTTCGAGATCATGTACCTGATAATATTTGGGGTTCGTTGACTGAATTAAGTATGTTTTTTAGAAACATCTGTGCAAATGTCCTTCGAGTCAAAGATATGTCAACACTTGAAAATAATATTGTTGAAATCATATGCAAGCTGGAGCAGTTTTTCCCTCCTGCATTTTTTGACTCGATGGAGCATCTACCAATACACTTTGCATACGAGGCACGAGTTGGTGGCCCCGTTCAATATCGGTGGATGTACTTATTTGAAAGATACATGAATCGTCTGAAGAAAAAAGTAAAGAACACCGCAGCTGTTGAAGGATCAATATCTGAATCGTATATCATCCAAGAAATTTCAACATTCTGCTCATTTTACTTTGAATCGACAGTATAGACAAGATTTGATCGTCTTCCACGTAACGACGACGGGGGTGTTCAACATTCAGATGGACGTTTAAATATATTTTGTCACTCTGGTCGTGCTTTTGGTTCTCGTCCATCTCGACACTTAAGCGAGGAAGAGTATCATTTGACACACTTGTATGTATTACTCAATTGTCCAGAGATTGAACAATTCATTGAAATATTTGACATTGATATGGTGCAAAAATACTCTATTCACAATGATGAAGAATTGGAGAGATTACGGAATCGTGATTTCCCTACTTGGATTCAGACTTACAGCAAAGATCACAGAGCTGAAATAGATGAAAGAATATTTGAGTTTGTTAGTGGACCGTCGCGACTTGTGTCGTGCTATAGCGGATATTTTGTTAATGGGTATAAATTTCACACGGTTGAATATTCATTTACAAAGAAGACGATGAATGCTGGGGTCTGTGTGAAAGGGACAACCTATGTTGAATGTGATATGGATTTTCATGGACTGGTGGAAGAAGTGATAGAGTTGCACTACTTCGGCTTGAAATCAGTTATTCTATTTAGATGTCATTGGTTCGATACAACAGAAAGGGGCATGAAAGTTCATCTAAAATACAAACTTGTTGAGGTTAATTACAAATCTAAATTGGCAGCAATGAGCCTTTTATATTGGCATCACAAGACGAACAAGTATATTACGTGAAATATCCGGCTCGAAATAAAGATAGAGCAGATTGGCGTGTAGTCTGTAAGACAAAAGGTAGAGGAAAAATTGATCCGATAGTAGGAGAAAATGAGCTGATACCTGATATGACACATGGTTTCTATCAAGAAGATGATCCTCTTGCTGTAGATCGTATTATTCCAATACTCGAGGATGCAGACACAACGTCAATTCAATTAGAAGTTGAATATGCTGATGATGACGATCATGAAATTGAGGAAGCTGGAGATGAAGAAGATGAAGAAGAGGAAGAAGAGGAAGAAGAGGAAGAAGAGGAAGAATTCGAAGACTATTATTCAGATGATGAGGAATAATTGTAAAGTATATATTTTATTAAATATATCTCTACTATTTATACAATAATCTGATTATATGTCTGTTCGACAGATATGTCTGGTCGTGGTTATCGACGCAGGAGAGCTTCGGAGTCTCCGATCGGTGAGACTCCTACACTTACTCATGCTACTGATCCTCCTGTTGCTGATCCTCATGCCGATGATACTGCCGAGGCTAGTACATCCAGACGCAGGCGGCCACGCGGGCCGAACAGGTGACAGCCTCCACCAGCCACAGAGTCACGTAGATTGATTAGCGTGATTGGGGAGCGGTAATATATCATGAATTATGAATCATTACAAATTCATTATATCATAATATAATATTAAAATTTATTTTTGTTGTGCAGGTTAGAGCAAGAAGAAGTGCCGAGGAGCATTTCTTCTACTATTCGACGATACATGCACGGGGCATGGCCTACGTGGTCTCACGTGCCTAGCGAGCATGTCGACATGTTATGGCGCGAGTTTGAGGAACGTATTATTATTATTTTTACATGCATGATGATTAATATTGGTACTGATATTATTAATTTACAGGCTCGCTATACATGGGCCGAGGACCAAAGGCCCTTCATTTACGCTACCTGGGAGGCTATTTCCCGGGCAAGGTACAACGGGCAGCTGGGGCAGGCTCGGTCCCAGACGATGGCCCGAGCTGGGACCACTAACATCGCGGAGACTCAGGGATACGGCCCCGATTGGATTACTCCGGATATATGGGACCAGCTCGTGGGAATATGGTCGACGGATCGATGGCAGGAGGTTTCTCGAAATGCGGCTAGAAATCGCATGTCGGGGGGAGCAGCGTGTCACACCGGCGGCTCTGTTGCATTTGCAGTGCACGCGAACCGTATGGTAAGTATATCTTTTAATTGTATATTTTATTTGTTACTATGTGTACTAATTAATGTATTTGTTTTGTAAATGTAGACGACGGTTTTGAATGACGGGACTGTCCAGCGACCCTCCCCGATGGCGGTGTTTGAGCGGACTCACCGTCGAGCACATGGGACGGGGGAGTACATCGACAACCGCGCTGCATACATTATGGTAACTATATATTTGTTTAAATTATTCATTATATATTTATAATTTAAGTTTTATGATAAATATTAAACAAAAAATCAAACCCGAGTAGGAGACCTACAGCCAGACGGTGGTGCAGCGCGGGGGTACCCCCGAGGACTTTGACGCAGTAACGTGGGTCGAGGCCGCAGGTGGCTGGGACCATGGCCGCGTATATGGCTTCGCAGATAGTGGTCATGCGCGAGCCGTACTAGGGCCACTTGGGGCACCGACCCCTCCGGTCGCTGGTGAGCGGCCGTCCACCTCTAGATCCAGTTATGATCATAGTAGTAGAATAAGGACTCTAGAGGACACGGTCGCGCGTCAGACTGAGATAATGGAGCGCCAGAGTCAGATGATGGCGGATATACAAGCTATGCTACGCAACATGTCAGGTCATCCCGAAGCAGGCATCTCTTCGGCATCATCTAATCCATCGTCCTCGAGTCAGTCCACGCCGGTGTATACTCAAGCACTCCAGATCCCGCCATATGATCCAGACCATCCTCCATCGTCATCGTGAGATTTTTTTTATATTGACTTTGTTACTTAGATATTGGACTTGTTTAATTTATTTTGTTTGGATATTGATACTTCAATTATGCATTTGAATAGTTTTTATACTAAAATGGATAATTATCAATATAAATATAATTGTTTTGATGTATATCTTGGTGTATTTGTGATGTGTGAATGAATGTGTGTATGAGTGTATGGGTGTGTGAGTTATGTATCAGATAATGTATCAATGTATCAATGGAAATTTGAAATTTGAAATTTTTTCGTTACCAGGTTCACATCATCAGCAACGGCTTTCCCACGGCCGTCCGTGGGAAAGCCGTTGCTAAAAGTGTATCGAAAGCCGTTGCTGATGACCTACAGCAACGGCTTAGCGACGGGATTTTACTAACGGCGTTGCTACGGACTCAGCGGCCGTTGCTATTAATGTTATCCGCAACGGCTCCGGGTCCGTGGCAAAACCGTTGCTGATAATATTTTTAGCAACGGCCCGAGCGGCCGTTGCGGATCCGTTGCTAAGTTATCAGCAACGCGATTTTCTGCCACGGCTCCATTGCAACGGCTCGGCCGTTGCTGATGCCCATTTTTCTAGTAGTGATTGTTGGTTCATCTGCAGCTTATATGATTCGGGTGCTACGCAATCGTTTGTATCTGCTAGTTTTGCTGCTAAGTTACTTGGGGCACCTTCCTTGTTTGATGTGCCATACGTTGTGTCGACGCCTACGGGCGATGCAATATTAGTTGAGACAACCTTCCGAGGCTGTGAAGTGCTCATTTGTGGGCACGTGTTGAAGGCAGAATTGACACTCTTGCCGATGCTTGAACTTGATGTTATACTCGGCATGGATTGGCTGGTAGATCACTTTGCGTTAGTGGATTGCAGGGCTAAGACTATCACTTTCAGCAAGCCCAGGTTGCCACAGTTTACCTTCTAGGGAGATGGAAGGGGGGATCCTATGGGAGTCATTTCAGCCCTAAAGGCTTGCAAACTGCTTATGGGCCACGTAGTGTTCCTGGGCCATGTATTGTCCAAGGAAGGGGTAAGAGTGGATACCATAAAGGTGGAGGCAGTGCAGAACTGTAGGCAGCCGACCTGTGTAACTGAGATCCGCAGTTTCTTGGGGTTGGTCGGGTATTACAGAAAATTTGTGGAAAAATTTCTCAAGGATTGTGGCTCCATTGATTCGGTTGATCGAGAAAAAGGTCAAGTTTATTTGGGAAGACAAGTACGAGGAGAGCTTTCAAAAGCTCAAAGAATGCTTGACGTCAACACCAGTGTTGGTCGTACCTTCATACTCGGGAGGGTTTGTAGTTTACTGTGATGCCACTCGGGTTGGCCTGGGCCGTATTCTAATGCAGTATGGTAGTATGATAGCCTACACATCCCGCTAGTTGAAGGTTCATGAGAAGAACTACCCGACGCATGATCAAGAACCAGCAGCGGCGGTATTTGCATTGAAGCTATGACGCCACTACTTGTATAGCGAGGCCTATGAGATTTACACTGATCACAAGAGCCTATAGTACTTGCTTACCCAGAAAGAGCTGAATCTAAGGTAGAGAAGGTGGCTTGAGTTCCCGAATGACTATGATTGCACCATTATGTACCATCCCGGGAAGGCCAATGTGGTGGCAGATGCCTTGAGCAAAAAATCCATGGGTAGCTTGGCCCACTTAGAAGTCACGAGGAGGCCGCTGGCTCAAGAATTGGCCATATGCTTAGACGATGGGACAATTCTCATTGTATCAGATTTCGGTGCCCTAGTGGCACACCTACGAGTACAGTCCACCCTGGTGGACATGTTGCGTATCGTGCAGGAGGAGGACACCTTTTGTTCCCTGACTAAAGATCTGGTCAGAAGAGGGGACGCGGATGATGGCTACAGAGTCAACTATAAGGTTGTCTTGAAGTTCTTGGACTGAATTGTGGCATACCATGATATCCCTGTTATGATCATACCGAATCGGGATACCCAGTTCACTGCCCGATTTTGGCATGCAGTCCTTCCAGGAGGCCTTGGGTACTTAGGTGTGGTTCAGCACTGCGTCAATCCGCAAACTGACGAGAAGTCAGAAAGGACAATCCAGACATTAGAGGATATGCTGAGAGGGTGTGTCTTGGACCTAGCTGGCGGTTGGGAGAAACACCTACCGCTGATTGAATTTGCCTACAACAATAGCTATCAGAGTAGCATTGGTATGGCCCCTTTCGAGGCCTTGTATGGGCGGAGATGCAGGTCGTGTCACGTCCCATTCTAGGATGACGTGATTGGCCAGGGTATACGTGTCTATACTTCAAAGCCTACCCCATGTACATGCTAACTCAACATCGTGACATAAAGGAAGATAAACAATAATTAAATAGAAGCCAAACTTTTATTGAAGGAATCACATAAGAAAAAATATCCAAAAACGGAGTAAATAATGTTCAACTTAGCAATCCAAATTTTCAAATAACAAGAATAGAAATAAATATCCCAAAATGAACTAAACAAAAGTCCGAAGGACTACAACTCCAACAATCAACTCTACATCAATATGCATGAACGACAAATAACATAACTCGACTACGACTCCCTAGACTCTATCTGCCATGAGATTAATGGTACTCTTTGCCCTCCAGCTGCGTCATGTGCTCTAGCCAGTACCTCACTGGTTAGGCTCTGTAAAATAGAAAAAAAAAATAAACGTGAGTTCAAATAGAACTCAGTGAGCGGTTCCACCGAACCCCCGCAACCAATCCAACCACAATCATATAAGAGAGTATCCATCCTTATGCAGGAAAATAAAATCAGTGGTTTGAAATTATATCAGGCCGTTCATCCACCACTTGCCCATAGGCATTTCATCACATAGACATAAATATATCAGTTGAGATTAGCCCATTCAACCGGATCGGGATTCGCCCATTCGACTTGTTCAATTATTCTAAGGTTGGGATTCGCCCATCCAACTTAATTAACAATTATGCAATGGTTAGGATTTTCCCATCCAACCGGGTTAGGATTCACCCATCCAACCTTCCGGGCATATCCTTTTCGAGCCTTTCCGCAATTCCGGAGGAGATATGGCGTAATGACAAGTCCTACCCGTCAAAATGTCTCTACAAACCGTTTGGTTTATTAAATGTTAAAAGTGTAGGGACAATGTCCTGAGAACGTTCTTTCTGGGAATAATCCTAACATGCATATTTTCATTCCCAACGTTCTAAATTCAGAGCAACCCTACAAAAGTGTACTAGCATGAAACCATTAATTTACAATATTTAATAATTTTATTTATGCCATTAAAAATTTAATTCTGCAATTAGAAATTAATTCCTGCATTTAAAGTCTTAATTATGTATTTAAGATTTCCAGCCTATACATATTCGTTTCTAGCCCGCACATCCCGAATCTGATTCCCAAAATATATCCTATGATTTCAAATAACAATTTCAGTCAAATCGATAGATTACATCACTATGTTCCGACATCAGCTCGCAATTTAATAGGGGTATGAAATCTCAGCTCCTCTATATAAAATTCCAGCATATATACGGTGAAGATTTCAACGTACTATTTTAGAAAATTTCAGCATTTGCTTATCATGTATTTTTAAATAACAAGATCAGATTATAAAATCAGTTTATATCAATCATCAAAAAAATTATAGAGCATAACTCATGCACCAATTTTCATCAAACTAAAATTAAACATATCAAGTTCTTTTGAATAACTATGGGATCCTGGAATATTGCGTTACTTGGTAAAGTAATAACACTATTCGGGGAAACAACACTCACTGTTAGAAGAGCTAAAGTAATACATTGAAATAACCGTTGAAAGAGGCATGGTCTTGTTTATTAAAATGTTTCACAGTAAGGTTGAATGGCTAGATTTCATGCCAAAGGTGGGTGAATGCTCTTAATAAAAAAACAAATCATAGAGGTTGGGTGGAAAAACGTGTGGTCCACCGCCACTATTAATGTCACCCAAAAGGCAAATTGGAAGAAATCTAGGGATTTACAGTCAAAAGAAACATCAACCATGAATTACTAATGTTCTTATTTTGTGGGGAAGCGATAATGTGCTGTATCAATTTACCCTTCCCTGTGCGAACAATTGCGGTCACAACTCAGCCGTGTTTTGCCCTAAGGACACGCCGACCATTGCCCTAGCCTAAACATCATACAATTGGTTTAAGGCCTAAAGATTTTGACGCAAAAAAAATTCACGATAAGAAAATTTCAAGGAAGGGGGCAACGGCTTGAATCAAGAACAAGAAAGGAGGGGAGTTAAGCCACTCATCTTTGCCAAAAGTATGAAAACAAGAAGGCGAGATGAATCCCCGCACGCGATCTTCGACGACGGCGAGCAAAATCCAGCTTGGGGGATGGGGGGGGGCTCCTCTCTTGCGACCGTACTCGTGAGACTCTCCTTCTGGAGCCGTACGACACAAGGGGGGGGGGATTTATAATTCCTCTTCTCTTTACTTAATTCTCCTTTGCCAACCCTACCCCTCCAACTAAACCCGCATCCAAGTTGAGCCCCGATCGGGCCCGCAAACTTGGCTCAACTCGAAACAAACCCAACAACCCATAAACAACACATGAAAAATAATTAAGAGCATAAAACTATTACGTACTCACCCGAGTTCTCAAATTGGCGCCCGATCGCAACTTGACTCAACTCGGGCCTGGATCAGCCCACTAAAATAACAACAAAAATATTAATTAAAATTTTGGGTATTACAGGTCGCCAGTGGGCTGGTTTGAGGCAAGATAGACTCTCATGGTGGGTCCTGACTTTTGGTGACGGTTGAGAAGGTGTAACTGATAAAAAAAAGATTATTGGCAGCTCAGAGTCGTTAGTAAATATATGTGGATGGAAAGGCCAGAGATGTGGAGTTCGCTGAGGGCGATATGGTATTCCTAAATGTCTCCCCCATGAAAGAGTTGCTCACTACTAAAAAAATGGTCATCTGCGACGTACAAAGCCGTTGCAAAATGATCGCAAACGGTCATCTGTGATGGTCGCAAACGGTCATCTGTGACGGTCGCAAGCGGTCGCAAACGTCAGTTGCAAAAGAAGTAGTCGCTGATGTGTTGCGACCGCAACTACCGTGATTGCAAGTAAAAACTTTTTGCGACAGTACGAAGTCGTCGTAGAATATGGTCGCGTGACATATGCGACGAACACATGTCGTCGTAAATTTATAACCGTGACGACCTTGGGACCGTTGTTGCTGTCGTAAAATGGTGCATTAGTTATTTATGGTTGCAATCATGCGATTATTTATGGTAGTACTTTATTGTTGCAATCATGCGGTTATTTATGGAAGTAGTTGTAGAATAATTTCTTTATAATTTATATACTGTGACATATTTGTGTTCGGACATTTCTACGCTTATGACATGTAGTTTACACTTAAGGAATATGGAGAATGATGCTAGATGATTATAAGGAAACTATAGGGTGTTTAATTTGTCGAAAAAACTTGAGTGCGGACAAGATAGGTTTTACACCAAGGGAATAATCAGCGACACTAATGTGCGGCCTGCCGGGCTTGGAAAGAGAGGGCCGAATACGGGTGAGTGCCCGAGGTTTAAATAAGGAAACTATAGAATACTCTGCTTGTGTATTGTGATTGAGATGGTCGGGCTGAGAAACATTGATAGTTGAAACGGCTAATGTTCGACTTAGCGGGTGATTAGGGTCTTGAGATTGCACCAGCGGGCCCGCTAGGTGTTAGACCCGAGAGGCAAAGCGTCTTGAGATTCCGTCAGTGGGCCACACTGATGGTAGACCCAAGTTGGGTGGGACTAGCTATCCCTAACTTGGTGGGTTCCTGAGACTAGTTGACCATCCTAGTTGATGGACCTGGTGATTGAGTCGCTATATGCGAATCTCCTTGTGTGACACATTTGGTATGCATTGGTTGATATCATTTGGTTATAGGTTGTTTGGCCCAGTGTTACCACTTAGTATGAAGGCCGGTCATGGTCGAGAGTTACCCTCGGGGCAGAGCCTTATGGCGGGATGGTAGCCGCAAGGTAAGGCCTAGGTTGGCCAAGCCTATGATTTACCTGGGTGCGGCTGATTGGTCGTGTAGAAAATCAATTATTTCATCATGCATCTTATTGCTTCTAGATTGCCCTTTTACTGGGATTTAATTGAAGGTTCAGCTTGCTTTATTGTTTTTGTTTTGTAGAGCCTGACTAGTGAGGTACAACTTGATGGCATGGTGCGGTTGGAGGGCAGGTGGTGTCGCAAATCTCGTAGCAGGCAGTTATGTAGTCGTAGTCGTGTAGTGAGAGTCTTAGTTCATGCACTAAGTTGTTTTCATTGAACTTCGAGTT
The DNA here is from genome assembly GCA_034359265.1 of Canna indica. Taxonomy (NCBI): domain Eukaryota; kingdom Viridiplantae; phylum Streptophyta; class Magnoliopsida; order Zingiberales; family Cannaceae; genus Canna; species Canna indica. The sequence goes on along the minus strand of CP136894.1, from coordinate 14,771,316 downwards.
GTAAAAAAAAACCTATTTTCAAACATTTAAAAAAGTTGGTACATTTTCATTTATGTTTTTTATGTCGATCTGGTTGCATGTTTTGTTTAGTTGATAAGTGCATGTGGTAGGCTTCGGGGTACAGACACCTACCCTGGCCGATCACATGACCCTGAGTTGAGGCGTGACATCTTGACAGACAACTCCTGCAATGTCAGCATCAGACTTCATCAACCTTCCCGATCGGAGGATCCTCAGTGGTTGGATCTTGTTAAAATTTGCTCAGTAAGTTTTAAACTTCGTGTGTTAGATTTGGATCGGTGGAGATTGCCATTTGATAGCTGGATCTGTGACTGTGATGAAAATACCAAAGCATTGTTCTGGGATTTCTTCATCAGATTTCTACAACGTCAAGTTCCATCCAATCGAGCGATCGGGACACTATTGGGGGTCTTCAACTTTGAATGCCTCCAACTTAAAGAGCTCCTTCCAAAGCCTTCAATACCTTCAATGCCTCCAACTCCGAAAGAAAACCCTTTAAGTTTTTTTTTTAATAAATACTTATTCATCTATTTCATCCAAAGATGAAAAGTGTCAAATGACACATAATCCATTTTTGCCGATTTTTGGTATTTCTCCGAACGAACTTTGCGCGCGTATCGTAACCTCAACCAGAACTCAAAACTTCACAAATACATTAGTTTCATATTTGCTATCGTCAAAATAGAGATCGAAGCCAAGGGGCAACCCTTGGACCTACATAGCCAACATACAAAAGTCAAATACTAACATTGGCTGATGAAACATACACTTTTCTCACAAAGCCTTTCTTTCTCTTACCTTCGGCCATCCTAAATAAGAGGAGATAGCAGTTGAAGAGACAAGGAAGTGAAGGAGAAGAACTTGTCGCCGGTTAGAAAATGATCGGAAGAGGTAGACAAGTAACGCCCATAACTTTTAGGGCTGAAATAGAACTCCACTAATAAGGGAGCAAACGTGGGGGCTTTAGAAGAGTAATTAAAATCCGGTCGACATTTGATGTAAAAAGCATAAATGTTAGCCTTCAATAAAAAAAAACCCTTTAAGTTTTTTTTCTCAATAAATACTTATTCATTTATTTCATCCAAAGATCAAATGTGTAAAATGACACATAATCCAAGAGCAGACCTCAACTGCTCAAACCTTTCACCATTTAAGGCCTTTCTAAAGATATCTACCACTTGTTTCTTTGTTGCAATATACTCCAGTTGCAACTCCTTCTTTTCAACTAACTCCTTGATATAATGAAATCTTATATCGATGTGCTTGGTACGAGAATGCATAACATGATTCTTAGAAATATTGATTGCACTGGCGTTGTCGCAATAAAGTATCATTTCTTCTTGATTAAGACCATAATCAAGTAACATGCTCCTCATCCAGATCAATTGTGTGCTACAACTGCTTGCTGTCAAGTATTCTGCCTCTGCTGAAGAAAGAAAAATAGAATTTTGCTTATTTCTTAACCATGCCACAAGATTTGCTCCAACATAAAAATTATTGGCGAAATGGCAACACTAGAGCGGGGAGGGGGGGGGGGGGGCGTGAATAGTGTGTTTACTAAATCGATTAGCCTAAATCACAACGTTAATTGTTTTCTTAAATCGTTAGGCAATTTATGATTTATTGATTCAATGCAGAAGCAATATAAACAATTTAGCACAAATAATTAAACTAGTGGTTCGGCCCCAATGCCTACTCCACTACCTAAGTACCCCGCTTAGAATTTCCAAACTAGTTTAGCTAGATTAATGAAATTCCTTACAACAACGACTTTGCACCGAAAAGTCTCCGCTCTCCAACCGAAGGCACTTCCAAACCCGGAAGTATCCCACCTTCCTACCGAGAGCACTTTCCCACCTCAACCTAAGGACAACTCAACTTAATCCTATCAAACTACGTTTAATTACACCGGTGGATTTAAACCTCAAACACCAAGGCTACCACCCAAATTCAAGACCTAACTACCCTAGGTCTTCATACACACAAATCCAATTACATTTTAAATAATAAGTAAAATTACAATTGAAAAAAACTTAAGATTAAACCAATATTAAACACTCTTTTGCAAGCCTTTGGAACCTCCAACTCGCCGAGGGGATGAGCTCGAGTCAATTTCCGAGTTGAAGAATATGCAAGCGCTTGTAGAAGAACTCGCGGAAGAAGCAGACCGCAAGTTTTAAATCTTTTGGAAGGCTTTAATCTCCTTTTAAATGCTCAATAAATTCTGTAGAAGTAGGAGAGAGATTAAATGAATCATACAAGAGTGTATTTATACCCTCGTGAAGCAACGATAGCTCAAAAAATAAAAATCTATCCGTTACAAGCCGCCGGTCGAAGCACCGGTCGAAGCATCGGTCGACCGGTCATTCGACCACTGTAATTTTCCCTGTGGTCGGTCAACCGATGGGTCGACCGCCAGATGCAAATCGCACAATCGATCTGCGATCTTCGGTCGACCAGTCAATCGACCGACGTGATTGCGTCTTAGGCCTATACGTAGGTCGGTCGATCGATTGGTCGATCGCTGCTCTCTGTCCATTTTAGGCCTCTGTCGGTCGACCAACTGGTCGACCGAAGTAGCCACTGCCTGTTTTAGGCAGTGTTCGGTCGACCGACAAGGCTACTGCCTTTTACCTTACCCTATTCGGTCGACCGAATTTAGGCTGAGATTATTTTCTTTAGCCATTTTCTTTCGCGCTTCGTTTTCGAGTTCCGGCTTTCAACGAGCTTGATGTCAGAGAGCTTTCCATGTGATCTTTGAGCTTGTCCGATGCGATTTTGGTGCACTCATCGATCTTCGGGAAGTTTCGCAACGAACCCGAGCGCAACGATCAATGTCCTTTCGATTTAGCAATTTCTCTGATTTATCTGATCGAGGATATCGAACGCTGGTCGATATGGAACCTGAAATATATTCTCAATGAAATCATTAGTTTCATGTTTGTTATCATCAAAACCATCAAAATCGAGATTAAGGCTAAGGTTCAAAACCTAAAGCCAACAATCTCCCCCTTTTTGATGATGACAAACATCCTTGAGAAAATATAACATTAAAGCATAAGGATATCAACTTAGAGATTTCTCCCCCTATCAACATGCATAAACTCTTCCTATCTATATACATGGATTTCCTATTATTTTCCTCACACTTTTCTCCCCCTTTTTCTTATACTTTACTCCATGGTTTTCTCCCCCTTTTTGACATATATTTTCTCTATAGTTTTCTACATAATTCTCTCCCCCTTTTGACTTATACATTTCTCCCCCTTTTGACATCAATCAAAAAGGGCAAGAAAGGTCTATCTATTCAAAGGGATGAAAAACAAATATAGGTATGTTCAAAGACTAAACATGAAAATCTCAACTAAAGGGATAGGAAACAAATATTTAAGGAGAAACAAAATCATACATGATATATTCAAAGACTAAGTATTTGAATTCAAAACAAAAACATGTATGATCTCAAGTATGTATGAACTTAGCATGATTTTATTTGAAATAAGCATTAAAGCATGAAAAATGCTAAGTTTCAAGATTTTTCTATCTACTCATGTTTTCTCATACTTAGGCATTTGGACATCTAACATGAGATAGTATAAGTCTATGAATTAAGTTTGGGCTTAAGATGAGATTTTTAAGTTTCTTTGTTGACTTAGGTTAACCTATACCTTAAGTTTTCAAAAATCAACCTTTTAAGTTTATTCAAAAATCATATTTTTGACCAATGTTTTTGAAACCAATTTTTGGATGAAAGATTTGATACCAGATATTGAATGTTCATTTGAAATGCATGTATCAAATTTGAACTTAAAATGAATTTAAAAATCAAAGTCTATTTTTCATCCTATATTGAGTCTAATTAAAACATATCAAATGTAGTTTCTAGCTATCATTCAAGAATTCAAAATCATTCCTAGAAATGATTTTACTCAAGAAATTGGTGAATGATATTAGAAATGAAATTCAAATGGTATATATAAGTTTTCATTTGAAATTTTTTTGAAGAAAGATCAAAGTATCGAAAGATTGATATTTCACTTAAGGATGATACTTTGCATTTTGAAATCCTACTTCAGAAATTCATTATAAACTAGATTCTTGACGAAATGTTTTGAAATTTTTACTAAAGAAACTAGGATTTTCAATGAAGGTAATGCTTCAAGAATCATCTCAAAATTAATTTTTTATATTTTCCTAGAAATAACTGAAATTTGATACCAAATGTAGATTGAAGTGATATTTTTGTAAATTTCAATTTTTCTTAAAACTTCTTCAATTTTCATTCAAACTTTCATGACACCACATGATGGTCATGTAAAGAGTATATGTCAAGTTTGGAATGAAAATTATTTCTTTAAGTCAAGATATCAACCTAGCATGGTTTCATTTAAAACTAAACTAGTTTTTATGAAACTTGCTAAGTTTCAATCTTAACATTTACTCATGATTTTGCAATTTAAACCTATGGATACCTAACATGAGTAAATATAAACATGTTTCTCAAATATGAATTTAAAATGAGACCTTTAGGTCAAATTGTTGACTTGAGTCAACTTGGTTCAAGAGAGGTAAGAATGAATTGACCTCTATTGTCATTTAATCCATATCTATATAATTTTCACTTTAAGTGCATGTAAATATGTCATATCTATTTCTAAACATGTTTATGAAGTTTTGAACTTAAAATTAAGTGTCCAAGTCAATTAATACCAATTGTGGTTTGTTAACTTGGGCCAAACTTTTCAAGCTTAAGTCCCCTAAAGTGATATAGATATCACAATGTTCATCTAGACATGAATTTTCAATTTTAACTTTCTAGATTTATGTGATATGTGTATCTAAACATGTTCATCAAATTTTAACTTAACATGAAGTCTCTAAAGAAGAATTTAACCTAGTGCAAGTTTCATTCAATCAAGGTTATCATGAAATTGCCTAAGTTATCAAATTATTTTCTACTCATGAAAGATCAAATATTTATCTTGCATAATCAATCATGAGCATATAGAGACATCATTAAAGCATGCATATTTAAGAATTATATTAATATTTTTGCAAAATCAAATTCATACATTTTTCTTGAAAATTTGCCCAACTTTTCTATTTCCTTTTTCATTTACTTCTAGATAGCAGAGTTTTCAATGATTACATTTTTCTTAACTTGCAAGTGGACATCATTAGTATCATAATGAAATATTATGACTACTAGCAGACTAACATACTAACTAGCAAGGTTCAATATAAGGTTTCATTTAAAGCCTTAACATTTTTACATATGCTAGACGGTTAAGATTCATTTTAAATGAATTAACATGTTATCACAATTAATCAAATAGATCTTAAAATATGAAATATTTAAAGAGTAAGATCTCTAAACATTTTTACCTAGTTTGGACTTACAAAAAGGTCTCTAATAATGAATACCAACCTAGAGCAAGTTTCATTCAATGAAATTTGCCTAAGTGCTAAGATTCTACATACTCATGAAAATTCAAGGGTTTTAACATGCAATCCTAATCATGAGTATAGAGACATAGTTTAAGCTTAATCATTGAGGTATAACACTTCGATTTTGAATTTATCAAAGTTATACCATTTTCATGATAATTTGCCAAACTAATCTATTCTATTTAGCCTTCCTATTACAATAACTTGCAAGTATACTTAATGAATGGTGATCAAATCATATCTACTTAGCAAGTTATCAAACTAAGTAGTGAAGAGAAAAACCAAGTATCATTTATCAAATTCTACTTCACTAAATAGCATGAATCCATTTACAAATAAATTTTCATGATAACAAAATGAATCAAGAGATCTCAAAATATGAAATTCTGAAAAATAAGATCTCCAACCCTTCCTATTGGTTGAAAACCGAAAGGCCACAATGTGCCTACGATTTAGAACCGCAAGGTTGCTTAGGCCCATTACAGGCCACCGGGGTCTCCGAAGAGACCGAGAAATCAAAAATCAAAAATGTTTTTGAAGTTTTATCAGGAGCGGGCAAAACCAACTCACATTAAACATGGTATCATAAGCTTAACTAAGGTAAAACAATGCAAGTTAGAAGATGATACTGGAATAGTTTTGATGCCAACTTTACCTAAGGCATCAATGTAGCTTGAAGTTGCAACCAAGGAAGGATTCATCATTCAAGTCTATGGTCAACTCCAATACACCACTTCTCATTCATCCTTGTGTGGTAGCTCCCCCTACAAAAGAAGATGAAATCTTTAGTACCCAAATAGCTTTGGGTCCTTGGGGGTGAGTTGGCCTAGGAATCCAAAGTGTCTTAGCAACACTTGGATTTTTTTTAAATGCACAATCATGAATTGCATGGCCATAAATACCACAACAAAAATAATGTTCATTAAATTTTTTATTTATTTTTGTTATGGACATGAGATTTATTTTTAGAATGCTTGTCATGTGAAACATGATAAGTATGAGCATTCTTAGAAGCCTCATTCATCTTCTCATAATTATTTGCATGGCATGAGAGGCATGATGAGCATGGACATTCTTAGATAAAACATTTTTCTTTTGAGGTTATCTAAATGAGACATTTTGATGTTTAGAGTTAAAAGAGGAAGTATTAATTTTCTTACTCAAAATCAACATCTCATTTTTCAAATCATCTATGGTTTTATGCAATGCATGCAATTGAGGTTTTAACTTGCAATTCTCATTTTCTAAATTATTATTTTTAAGCTTCAAATCCTTAAGCTCATGTTCTACACTTTCATGGCATGAATCAAATGACCTAGATCTCAATTTTTCATTTTCTAGTTTGGATTCATGCAAATGAGAATTAAGCATCATATTTTCCTTTTTCAATCTTTTATTTTTGTTATCTTTTCTAACAAGCAAGGCATACATTTTTTGACATTCATCAACTAGTTCTTCATATGGCATATTGAATGAACTAGATGAGCTAGTACTAACATTATTATTATTATGACTAGAAGGAGAAGAGTGTACCTCATCTTTGGTACTTATGAGGCAAACTTTTGAAGTAGCTTCATAGTCGTTGCTAGAGGGTGCTTCAAAAGTGTGAGAGGTGGAGGTGGAAGCACTTGACATCTTCCTTTCTTTGTTCTTCATGCTTGGGCAATTTTTCTTCACATGCCCCTTCTCTTTGCAAGCATGACAGATTACTCTTCTTTTTTGGCTCTTGGTGCTACTTCTTTGACTAGAAGAGCTATGGGCATCAAAACTAGGATTAGTAGTAGGTGTGTGACCATTGCCATCACCACCTTCATCAAAAGTGCCAATCTCTTCGGTTTTGGCATAATCATATAAAACGTTTAAACTAGCCCATAAATCATAAGCCGAAGAACAATGCATGACTTTATCTAGGATGCCATTTGGTAATGTGCTAAGTATGTAATTCATGGCATCTCCATTATACTTAAACATTTTCTTATCCATTTCACTCCAAGCATGCATATCATCCTTATGTACAATGAATTCCCAATGTAACATGTTAAAGACACCAAAACCTTGAGTCCTTAGAAATGTGTACATCCTAGATTTCCATAGACCAAAGTTAGATGCATCGAACCTAGGAGGAGAAGACGCTACACTCTCTAGAGACATTTCTAGATCGAGACTAGGTGTAGACGAGACGGTGAAATCTCAAGCTACGAACCCGCTCTGATACCGATTGTTGGCAAAATGGCAACACTAGAGGGAGGGGGGTGAATAGTGTATTTACTAAATCGATTAGCCTAAATCACAATTTTAATCGTTTCCTTAAATCGTTAGGAAATTTACGATTTATCGATTCAATGCGGAAGCAATATAAACAATTTAGCACAAATAATTAAACCAATGCAAATACGCAATTGATAGTGGTTCGGCCCCAATGCCTACTCCACTACCTAAGCACCCCGCTTAGGATTTCCAAACTAGTTTAGCTAGATTAATGAGATTCCTTACAACGAGGACTTTGCACCTGAAACTCTCCGCTCTCCAACCGAATGCACTTCCACACTCGGAAGTATCCCGCGTTCCTACCGAGAGAACTTTCCCACCTCAACCTAAGGACAACTCAACTTAATCCTAGCAAATTACGTTTAATTACACCGGTGGATTTAATCCTCAAACACCAAGGCTTCCACCCAAATTCAAGACTTAACTACCCTAGGTATTCACACACACAAATCCAATTATAGTTTAAATAATAAGTAAAATTATAATTGAAAAGAGCTTAAGATTAAACCAATATTAAACGCTCTTTTGCAAGCCTTTGGAACCTCCAACTCGCCGAGGGGTTGAGCTCGAGTCAATTTTCGAGTTGAAGAATCTGCTGGCGCTTGAAGAACAACTCGCGGAAGAAGTAGAGCGCAAGCTTTAAATCTTTTGAAAGGCTTTAATCTTCTTTTAAATGCTCAATAAATTCTGTAGAAGTAGGAGAGAGATTAAATGAATCATACAAGGGTGTATTTATACCCTCATGAAGCAACGACAGCTCAACGGATAAACATCTATCCGTTACAGGCCGCCGGTCGAAGCGCTGGTCGACCGATCATTCAATCACTGTAATTTTCCCTGTGGTCGGTCGACCAACGGGTCAACCGCCAGACGCAAATCTCACGATCTGTGATCTTCGGTTGACCTATCGGTCGACCGACGTGATTGCATCTTAGGCTTATACGCAGGTCGGTCGATCGATTGGTCGACCACTGCTCTCTATCCATCTCAGGCCTCTGACGGTCGACCAACCGGTCGACCGAAGTAGCCACTGCCTATTTTAGGCAGTTTTCGATCGATCGACCGGTCGACCGACAAGGCTACTGCCTTTTACTTTACCCTATTCGGTCGATCGCTCGGTCGACCGAATTTAGGCTGAGATTATTTTCTTCAGCCGTTTTCTTCCGCGCTTCATTTTCGGCTTCCGGCTTTCAACGAGCATCATGTCGGAGAGCTTTCTTTCCATGTGATCTTTGAGCTCGTCCGATGCGACTTTGGTGCACTCATCGATCTTCGAGAAGTTTCGTGATGAACCCGAGCGCGATGATCAATGTCCTTTCGATTTTGCGATTTCCTCGATTTATCCGATCGAGGATATCGAATGCTGGTTGATATGGAACCTGAAATATATTCTTAGTGAAATCATTAGTTCCATGTTTGTTATCATCAAAACCATCAAAACTGAGATTAAGACTAAGATTGAAAACCTAAAGCCAACAAAAATAAACACCTGAAATACTCTTTCTATTATCAATATTACAAGTCCAATCTCCATCTGTAAATCCAACTAGAGAAGGGTGGAAATCAACTGAATAGCAAAGCCAAAAATCCAAAGTACCTTTCACATACTTAATAATCCTCTTAACTGCCTTAAGATGAAACTCCTTAGGATTTGCTTGATACCAATTGAGACTTCTTCTTCTTCAGCAAATTTGAAGTTGCTGAAGGTATTGGACTTCTCCCTTACAAATTTTGTCCAGTTGAAACGTGAGTAATCATCTACACAAACAAGAACATATATTTTACCTACAATGCTTTCAACCTGCATAGGACCAACCAAGTCCAAATGAAGAAGTTCTAGAGGTCTTGATGTGGTCACCAGTTGCAACTGCTTATGAGATTGTCTTGTCTGCTTTTCTTCTTGGCAAACACCATAAACTAATTTTGGTTCTCCTAAAAATTTAGGGATTCCTCTCACAGTTTCAGCATTAACATGTTTCTTTAGGTCCCTGTAATTGACATGACCTATCTTTTTGTGCCATAAATTTATATCAGAGGAAATAACTGAAAGACAGATTGAAGAATAGACAACTTATAGCAGTTATCTCTAGATCTACTCCCTTCAAGAATACAATCACCATCTTTATCATAGGCCTTGCAATTGTTTTTGTTAAATTGAACATTTAAATTATTTAAATTTTGGTCACACAATTGACTAATACTCACAAGGTTGGCCTTGAGACCATCCAACAGTAGGACATCTTTCAAACTAGGGATTCCTAGAACATTGAGTGTTCCAACTCCTATAACTTTTCCATGTCTTCCATCTCCAAAGGTTATAGTTGCACCTTCATGTTTCTGGATATTTTTCAAATTCTCTGAATTTCCTGTCATATGCTCAGAACAACCACTGTCAAAATACCATGATCCATGAGAAGAAACAGTCTTTGATATAAAGGCAACTTTGCAATTAAAATCAGTTTTCCTTACCCATACTTGTTTAACTATCTGCTTTAGAGGATTTTCATTTTCTTTCTCCTTAGTTTGTTGACAAGCTTGAAAAATTTGCAATTATGTGTCCTCTACGCTTGCAGTAGTAACAGGTGGGTACTCTACTTCCCTTCCTTGTAGTGGACTGTTGATGACTTGAGGAGCCTTTATGGAAGTTCTTCATTTGAATGAGCAGTAGGGACTGGAGTTTCGACTGCCTCGAGCCAGTGTATCCAAGTCCAGCATGATTAGAAGGAGATTTTCCTGCACTAAAATTTTATTTAGAGTAATAATGGAATTCATCATTCTGGCTTCTTTCTTTACCTTATCAAGTTCAGAAATCAACTTAAATTCTTTATCAGATATTTCAGCAATCTGACTTTGTTAGGTTTCAACTTCCTCCTCAAGTTTCCTCTTTTGATCAACCAAGAGTTTGTTTTGATTTCTGAGGGTCTTGATGAGTTTTGTCACTTCAACCCATTTATCAAACATCGATCTCTTGATAGACTTCTCCTTGACTGTCAACACACAGAGTCTTGTTTTGTTCATCATCAATGTCCGTGTTACAAGCAGTTTGAACTATGTCAACTATGTAGGCAGCAAAGGCTCTATAGTTTCCTTGCTCAGATTCTTCCACGTCATCTTCTTCTTCATCATCACTCCAGGTAGCTGTAAAGGACTTCTTGAGTTTTTTCTGTACATTTGGACATCCAGATCTGATATGTCCATATCCTTCACATTCAAAGCACTGAACACCTTTATACTTCTGTTTGAGATCAAACTTATCAGCAATAGATTGAATTCTTATGTTTTCACCAAAGGAAGAACTTGTTTTGGAGCGAGTTGAACTGGGCGATTGAAACTCCTGTTTGAGCTGTTGTCACGCCCAAACTCAGAGTCACGTGACTGGCCAGGGTATGCATAAATACCCCGAAGCCTAACATCATGCATACTACTACACATATTCAAAAATGAGAAATAAATGCAATAAATTGAACAAATGCTATTAATAAAAATGTCTTAGTAAAAGTGATTACAGACTCCAACAACTCAAACTAAGCAACCCTATGCATGAAAGGAAAATACCATCAACTCGACTACGACTCCCTAAACCAACCTGCTACGAGATCATCGGTGTTGTTTGCTCCTCTAGTTGCGCCACCACCACTAGCCCTACCTCACTGGTCAGGTTCTGCAAAACAAAATCAAACAACCATGAGTCCAAAATAAACCTAGTGAGTGGTTCTATCAAACCTCCACAAAAATCCTAGTATATAATTAACATAAGTGGTATAGATATTATGCCAGGGATTTGATACAAAACATGACCAATCGGCCAACCTGCAAGAGCACAATTATTCGAGCATAACTGGCCAATCACAAGATATACACTTGGCCCAAACAGTCTATATCAAATAATAATAATTCGGCCTCGACCAGCCATGCATCATAAATCAAGAGCGACCTCGACCAGCCGGATGATCATGGGTTATTCTCGACCTCGACCGGTCGAATAACCACGCACATTCTTCGACCTGGACCAGTCGTATGTGGAATAATCGGCCTCGACCAGCCGTACAATCACAATACGCATCAGACATCACACATACATATTTGTAGCATAAAATGTTGTGTTCCTACTATGATGTCTCTAGGTTTGAAGTTAAGGAATGTATTCCCTCTATTCAACGTCATCTACTAGTAGGGTAAATTAGGATGTTGCCATGTCCTACATGCCACATATGTCACTAAAATTTATTATCCTTGGTGTGCAATGAATATTATAGGCCTAGTCGTAGGAATGACCTCCTAGAGGTTAATTACAGCATATATAACTTTATTCATAGCATTTAAACTTTTGGACAACACTATAATTGTCATGCCCCAACTGAGGTTTATGGCCCACTGATAGAATCTCGAGACCCTCTGACACCCAGGTCTAACACCTAGCGGGCTCGCTGGTGTAATCTCAAGAACCTAATTACCCGCCGAGTCAAGCTTTAGTCATTTCGATCGTCCATGCTTCTCAGCCGACCATCACAATCACAATACACAATTAAAGTATTCTAAAGTTTTCTTATTTAACCCCGGGCATTCACCCGTATCTGGCCCCCTCGTTTTGGGCCATACCAGCCCCACGCTAATGCCCGCTGATTGTTTCCTAGGTGGGAAACCTAGCTTGTCTGCATTCAAGTTTTCCCAACAATGTAAGTACCCTATAATTTTCTTATAAGTATCTAGCGTCATTCGCCATATTCCTTAAGTGTAAATTACATATCATAAGCGTAGAAATATCTGAATACAAATATGTCACAACACATAAGTTATAAGGGAAGTATTCTACTGCTACTACCATAAATAATAACATGCTTTCAACAATAAGTTAATTAAATTCTACATTTAATCAATAAATTCCAGCAAGGTAATAATTGGACTAACATAGTAAGAATTCAATACTAGTAAAATTAATGGAGAAAATTTCTTAAGATGATATGCCATACGAAATTCTAACCATATGTACACTATCAAGAATATTTCATTATAGCATGGTGTTCTCAATCTATCAATACTAACATTTTATATAATAATTGAGTGATCCATATGAAATCAAGGATTTAATACCCTATATGTGAATGTGAAACAAATCGAACCCTTTTCCTCTCCTCACACCTACTCGACCGAGCCTACCCAAGGCTGCTCATGCTTGGCCGAGAGCAACCAGGGTAGGGACAAAGGTCCTCGGCCATGGTTGGGAGGAGTCAAGTCATCAATCGCGAGAAAAAAAACTCAATCCGAGGGCTTCCGACCACTCTAAGAAACTGGAGAAAAATTCAGCATGACCTTTCCCCTTTTTCCTTCTGTGGCCGGCCCTAATCATCAAGAAGAACGAGCATCTAAAACGAGAATCCATACATCGTTGAAGAACATGATTTAGGAATTCGATCAACAAGAAACGACGCACAAAATCTCGATTCATCGCTTCTACATGGTTCGGCCACACGCCTCACCCTACCAACCAAGGTTCGACCACTCACCTTGATCAAGGAAGAAGGATGGGCGAGTGACGACGATCTCAATCTTTCCGACGACGGCTCGAATTCGGCGCCGACCCCAAGTTTTCCCCTCCTCCCTCTCGCTTCTCAGGCCGCGTGCGGCTCCAATGATGAGTCGCATGGTTGCTAGGGGGATGAGGGATTTATTCCCTCATTTTCCCTTGACCATTTTGCCCCTTCCACTCACTTAGCCCCTACTCGACTCGATTCGAGCCTCGACTGGATCCACGAACACGATTTCGGACTCAACTCTACTAAATCATCTTATGATTAAGAAGGAAGGAGCATTTATCAAATAAAATTTTATAAGTCTTAAATTATACCTTCTATTCGCGGTGATTTCACGACTCGACCCGACTAACTCCCGATCCGGTGCGCTACACCAAAATAAGTTTTATATTAGGAAACCTCGGGTCTTACAACCTTCCCCCCCTTATGGGAAATTCGTCCTCGATTTTTTTTTTTTTTTGCTGAACTATAAGAACTTACCGGTTTTTCAAACAAGGAAGGGTAGCGCTCTCTCATGTCTTGCTCTACCTCCCAAGCAGCTCCCATCTAACCTTTACCAGGGGGATTTCTTTGGACCTCAACGGAACTTAGTGAGCGATTCTTCACTTCAATCCCAATGAAAGGGCAATCTAGAAGCAATAAGATGCATAATGAAATAATTTATTTTCTACACGGCTGGCCAATCAACCGCACCCAGGTAAATCACAGTCTTGGCCAACCTAGGCCTTACCCTACAGCTGCCATTCTGCCATAAGGCTCCGCCCCAAGGGTAACTCTCGGCCATGACCGGCCTTTATAGTAAGTGGTAACACTCGACCAAACAGCCTATAACCAAATGATATCAACCAATGCATTCCAAATGTATCACACAAGGAGATTCGCATATAGCGACTCAATCACTGTGCCCGTCAACTAGGATGGTCAACTAGTCCTAGGAACCCACCGGGTTAGGGATAGCTAGTCTCACCCAACTTGGGTCTACAGTCAGCATGGCCCACAAACGGAATCTCAAAACCCTCCGCCACTCAGGTCTAACACCTAGCGGGCCTGCTGGTGCAATCTCAAGACCCTAATCACCCGCTGAGTTGAACATTAGCCGTTCCGGCTATCAATGCTCCTCAGCCCGACCATCTCAATCACAATACACAAGTAGAGTGTTCTATAGTTTCATTATTTAAACCCCACGCATTCACCCATATCCGACCCTCTCTTTCCAGGCCCTACCAGTCGCACATTAGTGCCGCTGATTGTTCCCTAGATGTGATACCTAGCTTGTCCACACTCAAGTTTTTTCGACAAATTAAACACCCTATAGTTTCCTTATAATCATCTAGCATCATTCGCCACATTCCTTAAATGTAAACTACATGTCACAAACGTATTAATGTCTGAACACAAATATGTCAGAGCACATAAATTATAAAGAAATTATTCTATAGCTACTACCATAAATAACCGCATGATTGCAACAATAAAGTAATTAAATTATGCATTTAATCAATAAATTCCAGCAAGGTAATATTTGATCTAACATGGTAATTTCAATACTAGCATTAGTGATTCGATGAAGGAAATTTCACGATTCATATACCATACATAATGTTAGCCATATATGCGCATTCAAGAAGATACTCTTCTACAAACTTTAAAATTTATCTACTAATATCAACAATCCATTCATCAATTGCTTAATCTACAATTTCAATCGACGAACATAGTCTCTAAAAGCAGGAATCAACATATTTGATCGAATCCACCCTCCCCCCCAATCGCCGAACCCTCGGCAAGGGTTATCATGCTCGGCCGAGCCCTTTAAAGGTGGGAAAGAGGAATTCTGACCATACTAAAAAAAAATCGAATCATTAATCTACTTAATCATGAAAGGAGTTCGATCTAAGGGGTCTAAACCACTCGAGGGAATTGGGGAGAATTTCGGCACGACCTTTCCCCTTTTTCCCTTATTCGGCCGGCCCCTAAAATCAAAAAATCATTGCAGCAACATTCATCAATCGACACTAGATGCATAAAGGACCATAAATCTTGAAAAGCCTTGAAGATACGACGAGATTCTACGCGAGAATCGACAAATCTCCAATTTCAATGGGTCGGTCACACGCCTACCCTATGAGTCTAGGTTCGACCACTCACCTTGTTCAAAGAGGAAGACGATCTAGGCGATAACGACTCCGATCTCCGGAGACGACACCTACTTCTCGCACCACCACTCGGAATCCCCTTCTCTCCTTTCACCTAGGGCTGCATGCGGCTCACCTCCTTGAGTCGTACGACGGTTGAGGTAATAGGGGTTTTATTTTCTTTTTTTGACCAAATTGCCCTCCTCACTTAAAAACCCCTACTCGACTCAATCTAAGCCCGATTCGAGCCACAACTCGATCCGCGAGTACCATTTCAAACCGGACTCAATCATCCCAACTCAAGATCATAAAAATAACACTTATCATTAATTTATAAAAATTTAAATTATACCTTCTACTCGCGGCGATTTCGCGACTCGACTCAGCTATCTCCCGATCTGGTGCGCTGCACCAATTAATTTATATTAGGAAACGTCGGGTATTACAACCTTATCCCCTTAAGAAAAATTCGTCCTTGAATTTTAGTAGAGCATAGGGACTCACCATATCCTCGAACAAAGAGGGGTAGTGGTCCCTGAAGGCGAAATGACGACACTAGAGAGGGGGTGAATAGTGTGTTTACTAAAGAATTGGCCTAAATTCACTTTTAATCATTTCTTTAATTCGATTAGGCAATTTTTAATTCGATGCGGAAGCAAGATATAGCAATTATAAGTAAACAATAAATCAACGACGCAAATACAAGATTTATAGTGGTTCGGCCCCAATGCCTACTCCACTACCTAAGCACCCCGCTTAGGATTTCCAAACTAATTTTACTAAATTAGTTTACGTTTCCCTTACACCCGAGGACTTTTCACCGAAGAGACGCACTCTCGACCTAAGGTACTTCCACATCTAGAAGTCTCTGCCTTCTTATCGAGAGTCCTCTTCCACCTCAATCTAAGGGACAACTAAACTAATCCTAGAAAACACTAACCTTACAAAAGTGGCTTTACACCTAACACCAAGTAACCACTTATACACTCAAGACCAAACACTTGGTCTTCACCCTCACAAATAAAATAGTTAAAATAATAGTAAAATTACAATTGAAAAGAGCTAAAGGATAAACCAAGCATTAATGCTCTTCTCAAGCCTTCAATGCCTCCAACTCGTCAAGACGAACTGCTCGATTTAATTCTCGAATTGAGGAAGAACTTGCGATTGAAGTGGAACTCACTGGAGAAGTAGAGCGTGCGTGATTGATTGTTTGGAAGGCTATAAATCTTCCTCTTTGATTGCTCAATAAAAGCTGTAGAAGTTCAGGAAGAGAGATTAGAAGAATCATATGAGGGTATATTTATACCCTCGTGAAGAAACGGCTGTCCAACGGATAGAAAACTATCCGTTACAGCCGCCGATCGAATGGTCGGTCAACCGAGTGTTTGACCGCCAGCATCGATCGCCACTTCTTCTCTCTGGTCGGTCGACCGACTGGTCGATCGCCAGATGCAGAACGCACGATCCACGATCTTCGGTCGACCTGTCGGTCGACCGATGTGATCTTGTGTTGCGGCTTTTTCGACAGGTCGATCGGCTGATTGGTCGACCGCTGCTCTCTATCCATTTCAGGCCTCTGTCGATCGACCAACCGGTCGATCGAAGTAGCCACTGCCTATTTTAGGCAGTGTTCGGTCGATCGATTGGTCGACCGACAAGGCTACTGCCTTTTACCTTACCCTATTCGGTCGACCGCTCGGTCGACCGAATTTAGGCTGAGATTGTTTTCTTTAGCCTTTTTCTTCCGCGCTTCAATTTCGGGTTCCGACTTTCAGCGAGCATCATGTCGGAGAGCTTTCCATGTGATCTTTGAGCTTGTCTGATGCAACTTTGGTGCACTCGTCGATCTTCGGGAAGTTTCGCGGTGAACCCGAGCGCGACGATCAATGTCCTTTCGATTTCTGATTTATCCGATTGAGGACATCAAACGCTAGTCGATATGGAACCTGAAAGATATTCTCAGTGAAATCATTAGTCCCATGTTTGTTATCATCAAAACCATCAAGACCAAGATTAAGGCTAAGGTTGAAAACCTAAAGTCAACAGTCCCTCATGTCCTGCTCCATCTCCCAAGTAGCCTTCTGCCCGGTGTGGTGCTCCCACCTGACCTTTACCAAGGGAATTTCCTTGGACCATAGTTTTTTGATTTGTCGGTCAAGTACTTCTACCGGCCTCTCCTCATACGAGACCACCGTATCCACCTCAACCGTAGTCGGCTCGATCCAATGGGACTCATCCCGGACATATCTCTTGAGTATCAACCCATGGAAAACAGGGTGAACTATGTCCATGCTAGGAGGCAAGGCCAGCTCATAAGCCACGACGCCCCTCCGCTTGAGAATAGGGAAATGCCCGTTGAACCTAGGGCTCAGCTTTCTCTTCTTCCCAATCCGCACCACCCCTTTCATGGGGGAGACCTTTAGGAATACCATGTCGCCCTCAGATAACTCCACCTCTCTGGCCTTCCCATCCACATATATTTTCTGGCGACTCTGAGCCACCAATCGTCTTTCCTTTATCAGTTTCACCTTCACAACCATCTCCTCAACCAAGTCAGGAACCATCATGAGAGTCTATCCTACCTCAAACCAGCCCACTGACGACCTGTATCTCTGCCCTTACAGGGCCTCGAAAGGGGCCATACCAATGCTACTCCGATAGCTATTGTTGTAGGTAAACTCAATCAGCGATAGGTGTTTCCCCCAGCCACTAGCTAGGTCCAAGACACGCTCTCAGCATATCCTCTAAAGTTTGGATTATCCTTTCTGACTACCCGTCAGTTTGTGGATGGAACGCGGTGCTGAACCGCACCTGAGTACCCAAGGCCTCCTGGAAGGACTACGAAAACTGGGCTGTGAACAGGGTACCTCGATCTGATATGATCATAACATGGATACCATGGTATGCCATAATCCGGTCCAGGAACCTCAAGACACCCTCAGAGTCTACTTTGTAGCTGTCATCCGCGTCCCCTCTTCTGACCAGATCCTTAGTGAGGGAACAAAAGGTGTCTCCTCCTGTGTGGTACGCAATAAGTCCACCAGGGTGGACTGTACCCGTAGGTGTGCCACTAGGGCATTGGAATCTGATACTGTGAGAACTATCCCATCGTCTAAGCACAGGGTCAATTCGAGTCAAGTGGGCCAAGCTGCCATGAATTTTCTGTTCAAGGCATCTGCCACCACATTGGCCTTCCCTAGATGGTATATAATTGTGCAATCATAGTCCTTCAGGAGCTCAAGCCACATTCTCTACCTTAGATTCAGCTCTTTCTGGGTAAGCAAGTGCTGGAGACTCTTGTGATAAGTGAAAATGTCACAGGCCTCACCGTAAAAGTAGCTTCAATGCAGATACCATCGCTGCTAGTTCTAGATCAAGCGCCAAGTAGTTCTTCTCATGAACCTTCAATTGGCAGGACGCGTAGGCTATCACCCTACCACACTGTATCAAAAAACAACCCATGCCAACTCGAGAGGCATCACAGTAAACTACAAACCCTCCCGGTCAACCCCAAGAAATTGCGGATCTCAGTGACACTGGTCGGCCACCACCACTTCTGCACTGCCTCTACCTTTGTGGGATCCACTCTTACCCCTTCCTTGGACACTACATGGCCCAAGAACCCTACGCTCTCCACCCAGAACTCGCACTTGGAGAACTTGGCATACAACTGATGCTTCCTTAGGGTCTCCAAGACCATCCTCAAATGCTCGGAGTGCTCCTCCCTACTCTTGGAGTATACTAGGATATTGTCAATAAAGACAATCACAAATCTGTCCAGGTTAGGGGTGTCAATTTTATTCGCATTCATTAACTAAAAACCACATCCGCACCGTATCTGATCCATATCCGCAAGTAAAAACGGATATGGATATGGATATGGATTTAGAAAATTTATATTTTGCCTATTTTGCCTAGATAAGTTATTAATATATATAAGGACTTTATAATAATTTTATGTCAAGATGAATTTTGAAGTGTATTATATACTTGTTTTGGATCAATGGATTGGTAATTTATTGATTTTTTAATGAAATATATTTTTTTTAATATTTTTTAAACGGGGTGGATACAAATGCGGTGCGGATATCCGCATTTGAAGTGGTGCGAATATGGATATTCATATTCATATCCATGGCGGATATGGTGCGGATACGGATGTGCGGATATGGGATGCGGTGCGGATACGAATAATCCAGTATCCGCACCGTATCCGATCCATTGCCAGCCCTAGTCCAGGTATCCCTTGAACACCCGGTTCATCATATCCATAAAATCCGTAGGTGCATTAGTCAGCCCAAAGGACATCACTAGAAACTCAAAGTGGCCATAGCGAGTCCTGAAGGCAGTCTTAGGCACATCGCAGTCTCGGATTCTCAGCTGATGGTATACAGACCTCAAGTCAATTTTTTGAGAACCATTGTGCGGGTAACGATTCTTGATTGTCACCTTGTTAAGTTGCCTATAGTCAATGCCCATGCGCAAGGACCTGTCCTTCTTCTTCACGAGGAGCACCAGAGCACCCCACGGAGACACGCTCGGGCAAATGAAACCCAAGTCTAGCAATTCCTGCAACTATGTTTTCAATTCCCTCAACTCAGTCAGTGGATGTCCTGGAAGTCATTGCTTTGCTTTTGCTTTTTCTTCCTCAAAGATGAGTCTTGGGTCTTTGAAGACGTAGATTTTTCCCGGTGGCTTGGAGGTCTTCTTGTCAGAAGCTTCTCCTATCTTCAATTTCTGTAAATCTTTTGCAAGCGCGTCTATAGAATCTGTTATAGATTGAGGGCTAGTTTTGTCTTTAGCTTGCTTCAATTGTTTAACTTCAATAGCAAGTTCGTCTACTTGCTCCTTGATTTTACAGGTGAGCTGTATAAGTGTGTTTAGTTGTTTGACAATATATTCAGAGTATTAGGTGTTAACTGTGATTGGCTTAACGAATCCCTCAGCTGGACTGCCAAGAGTTTCGGTGGCCTTAAGAGCTTCCTTATAAACAGTACTTGCTGCAGTGAGGTTCCAATCACTCATAGGTATTCATATGATAATCTTATTTACTCGTAAGCTAATATATATCAAGATTATGAAAGTGTGGGAAATCTTCGCCTTAAAACAGGGTGCAGAATCCTCCTCAGTCACTCAGATCCCTAAAGAGCCAATAATGGGACCTGCTATGTACCCACCAGGACAAAACACTCCAAGGCAGTTTTACCAAGGAGAGTCAAGTTATGCACATACAAAATTCAACAATCTTAGGGGAGGGTATGCAAAGAATAATGACGGAAGATATACGTTACCATCGGCTCAATCCAACACAGGAGCCATTCTAGTCCTGCCGGAGAATATTGGACAATTTAGCGATGTGATTTCCCGTTGGGAATCAATCACGCTAAATTTAGTAAATGAAAGAAGTATAGTAATGAGTGCGGGTGCTGCTTGTGGGCCCCATCGACCACTCTGTTACTAGCTTTTATGAGAATCGTTCCTTTACACATACTCATACTGTACATAGTCCTTGAGTCTTATCTTTGCCAGCCCATAAAGTCTGCATTATTGTACTAGCCGCATCTTCCAGCTCATAAAGTCTGCATTATCTTATCTTTGCCAGCCCATAAAGTTTGCATTATTGTACTGGAAGCGATTTCCTTTAGACGCCTCATATATTCGCGAAGTGGATTGGGCAGTACGAGTTACTGTTTTCGCTACTACTGATCATCTTGTGACATGCCTCAAGATTCTTGATGTGAAAGTTCAGTGGCTGTAGTAGATCAGTCTTCCGATAGGGTGGAATGGAGATCGGCTTCACCCTAGGCTACAAGTCGATGCAAAATTCTATCTCTCTTCTTGGCGATAAACCCGACAACTCCTTGGGAAATACGTCAGGGAACTCACAAACCACCTGTGTTCCCCCGACATCCCCTGCCATGTCTCTATCCTCCTCGACCACAAATATGAAGGCCAGGAAGGACTGACAACCTCCCATAAGCAGTTTGCGAGCCTTTAGGACTGAAATGACTCCTATAGGATCCCCCCTTCCATCTCCCTGGAAGGTAAACTATGGCAACCCGGGCTTGCTGAAAGTGACAGTCTTAGCCCTGCAATTCACTGACACAAAGTGATCCGCCAGCCAATCCATGCCGAGTATAACATCAAGTTCAAGCATCGGCAGGAGTGTCAATTCTGCCTTAAACACATGCCCACAAATGAGCATTTCACAGCCTCAGAAGGTTGTCTCAGCTAATATTGCATTGCCCGTAGGCGTCGACACAACGTATGGCACATCAAGTAAAGATGGTAACCCAGGTAAGTTAGTAGCAAAACTAGTAGATAGAAAGGAGTGCATAGCACTTGGATCACATAAGCTGCAGATGAACCAGCAATAAGTGTACCTATTACTACCGCCTTAGATGCCTCAGCGTCATCACGGTTCATAGCATAAACCCTGGCAGAAGGCCTATCATAGTGACTGGTCTACTGCCTGCTACCATGTGTCTGACCCTTCTGAGCTACAGAACCAACTAACATCGGTGCTTTCCCTATGGACTACTCAACTTTCTGGCCACCTATGTTCGGAAAATCTTTCTTGAAGTGCCAAACTTGTCCACATCAGAAGCAGGCATTCGTGCGGCTGTAGCAAGCCCCCCCCCCCCCAATGCCTCCTGTTACAGCGGCCACACTATGGCATCTCGGTCTTTTGTGAAGCATCCCCGGACCCTGCCTGTCGAGTCGCGCCTGACTCTGGGCCTCCACGGCCCCTGCTACTATTGTGTCCCTGCTTTGCTGGTGACCTGCTGCCACAACAGTCTCCTCAGAAATGCCAAGGCCGGAACTTCTTCTTTGGGGGCCCGTCATGTTTCTCGAACGGCACCAGTGCTTACTTCCGAAGAGCCACTCTGCCTAGGTAGAGGGTGGCACACCTGACCCCTACGATCTCTCTAGGTATGCAACCACTCCTTGGTCGGCCCTCTGAGTTGTAGCCCGACCATACGAGTAGTCACCTCCGAGGAACACCCGACCTCCTCACACAACTCGTAGCAGTCGCTAAGGAAGCTGGTGACCTCCACTTGCTGATCCATCCCAGTGAACTCTAGCGGTCTTAGTTTCACAAAGCTAGTATAGGTAGGCGTTCTAGGAACCCTCTATGTTGGCTGGACTGGTTCGGCCACTTTTGGTACCACCGGTACCAGCTACGACTGATGATGCCGCAACTCTTGCTCCCTACGGAGCGCCTAAGTCAACTGTGCTACCTGAGCATGTACCTATGCAACTATGGGGTCTTGTCCTGCCCCCAATGACTGACCTCTCCCATGGCCCCTGCCCCGACCTCGGTCTCATCCCCGACCTTGGACTCATCCCTAGCGTGCTGTGGAATTACTGCCGCTGCCGCTCAACGTAGCACTGTGAGCCTCCATCAAACTCGATTTAAGAAAAAGATTGCCATTAATATCGAATAATTTATTCAAAATGTTATTCTAATTTACTGACTGCATGACGCGCTGAGGTGCAATCGTGACCTCCTGATCTCATAGCATAACTATACCGTATGTCGACATGCTAGCTATGCCCATACAGTACCCAGACCTAGTCGTAGTCAAGACCTAACCACATGCTCTGATACCACTTTGTTACGCCCCAACTCAAGGTCGCATGACCAGCCACGGTAGGTGTCTATACCCCGAAGCCTACCACATGCACTTATCAACTAAACAAAACATGCAACCAGATCGACATAGAAAACATAAATGAAAATGTAACAACTTTATTAAATAGTTTTTTTTTACAACTCGAAGTTCAATGACAACAACTCAGTGCATGAACTAAGACTCTCACTACACGACTACGACTACATATATAACTACCTGTTACGAGATCTGCGACACCACCTGCCCTCCAGTCGTGCCACGCCATCAAGACGTACCTCACTGGTTAGGCTCGACATAACAAAAACAATAAAACCATGAGTTCATAATGAACTCAGTGAGCGATTCTTCCGAACCTTAACTTAAATCCCAACGAAAGGGAAATCTAGAAGCAATAAGATGCATAATGAATAATTGATTTTCTACATGATTGGCCAATCAGCCACACCAAGGTAAATCACAGTCTTGGCCAACCTAGGCCTTACCCTGTGCCTTCCATCCTGCCATAAGGCTCCGCCCCAACGGTAACTCTCGGCCATGACCGGCCTTCATACTAAGTGGTAACACTCGGGCAAATAGCCTATAACCAAATGATATCAACAAATGCATACCAAATGTGTCACACAAGGAGATTCGCATATAGCGACTCAATCATGGGACCCGTCAACTAGGATGGTCAACTAGTCTGAGGAACCCACCGGTTTAGGGATACCTAGTCTCACCCAACTCGGGTCTACAGCCAGTGTGGCCCACTGACGGAATCTCAAGACCCTCTGCCACTCGGGTCTAACACCTACCAGGCCCGCTGGTGCAATCTCAAGACCCTAATCACCCGCTGAGTCGAACATTAGCGGTTTTGGCTATCAGTGCTCCTTAGTCTGACCATCTCAATCACAATACACAAGTAGAGTGTTCTATAGTTTCCTTATTTAAACCCCGGGCACTCACCCGTATCCGACCCACTCTTTCTAGGCCCTGTCAGCTGCACATTAGTGTCGCTGATAGTGTCGCTGATTGTTCCCTAGGTATGAAACCTAACTTGTCCACACTCAAGTTTTTCCGATAAATTAAACACCATATAGTTTCCTTATAATCATCTAGCGTCATTCGCCATATTGCTTAAGTTTAAACTACATGTCATAAACGTACAAATGTCCCAACACAAATATGTCACAACACATAAATTATAAAAAAATTATTCTACAACTACTACCATAAATAATCGCATGATTGCAACAATAAAGTAATTAAATTCTGCATTTGATTATTAAATTCCAGTAAGATAATATTTGATCTAACATGATAATTTCAATACTAGCATTAGTGATTCGACGAAGAAAATTTCACGATTCATATACCATACATAATGTTAGTCATATATGCCCATCAAGAAGATACTCTTCTACAAACTTTAAAATTTATCTACTAATATCAATATTCCATTCATCGATTGCTTAATCTACAATTTCAATCGACGAACATAGTCTCTAAAAGAAGGAATCAACATATTTGATCGAATCCACCCTCCTCCCCGATCGACCGAACCCTCAGCAAGGGTTATCATGCTCGACTGAGCCCTTTTAATAATTTTCTTTCTCTCCGTATTTCCTATCTAGCATCCTATGCTTGCTAGTTTTTCCTAAAATAAATGTCAGTTTTACTGCATTTTTTGTAGTGGATATTGTTCTATTATATTACTTATTCCACTTGCTTAGGTTGTATCTTTTTATGTTCGCTCTTTTTATTTTTGTAATATCCAAAAATCTTAATAATAATATTTTATTCATGAGCAGAGATCATGGGCCCTAGTTAGCAAGGATTGTCGGGAAGCTTCGGGATTATACCCGAGTAAGCATTTAATGTAAAAAAATTAAGAGAAATTTTATTTGCCTTATCTCCATGATCTAGCATGGTAGGCTGATAGAGGGTATCGAGCCAAATTTAGCAGTGCAATCCGATCTTGAATAGAAGTTATAATAGGTGAGTTATGAGCTGTTTAAGTCGGATAGCTTAGGTAGGGGTATTTTGGTCATTTGGACCCAACCGGTGTTTATAAATTAGACCCTGGGGTGTGCAGCTAGGGGTTTTGAGCCGCACGCCATCTAAGGCAAAGGAGAGAGGAGAGAGAGGGCACCGTCGAGGAGGAGGAGCCGTCGGAGCCAGATTTTCGCGAGTTCATCGGTGTTGATCGGGGGAAGATCCTGCGCGTCTTTTTCTTCCGTTTTCTCTTCGTCCGATGAGTGGATTTAGACATTCTTTTCTCCAATTCTTGATTCATGTCGTTGTTCTCATGTTCAAGGTTTTTCATTGATTTTTTATGTGTTTTCTCGTATCAGATCGGTTGTTTCTTAATTAAACCATGTTATTTATCCCTATTGAAATAAAATATTATTTTCTTTTCCCTTTTTCTTTTTCTCACCCCCCACCCCCTTCCTGTTCACTTTGCCGGCCGGCGCTAGCCACGCCAGGAGGCGACACCCGCGCGAGGCACCGCGGCGGCAGTGGGCGCCGGTGAGGAGCTGCGAAGGCAGCGGCGCTCAGCATGGCGTCGCTGCCACGCGAGGCGCTGCCACCACCACGTCGTGGCAGCGGTGCGTCGGCATGAAATGGAGGGTTGAGATTGATTTGGGTGAGATGGAGGGTTGGATTGAATTGGTTGAGATGAAGGGTAGGGATTTGATCTTGTGTGGATGTAAGGCTTTGGTTGCATCATTAGATGGAGGGATGAGATTTCATCATGTTAGATGTAAGGTTGTGATTACATCATGTAGATGAAGGGCTGTGATTGCATCTGATTAGATATAAGGTTATGATTTCATCATGTAGATGTAGGGTGGTGATAGCATTTGGTTAGATGTAAGGCCGAGATTGTATCATGTTAAATAGAGGGCTGTGATTGTATCATATTAGATGAAAGGCTGTGATGTGATCCTATTTAGATGAAGGGCTGAGATTTCATTATTGGTTTATTGATTCTAACACTGTTATATTCATTTGTAGCAGTGATTTATTAAATAAATTAAGACATTTCTTTCATTATTCTAAATAATTATTTGGAGGCGTTAAAGTTAGCAAAATTATTCATGTTATATATGAATTTTCACCTAATCAACGTTTCGGATTCATTGGTGAGGTCTATTTCACCATCAAACCTTTGGATTTTGAAAACAGTAGCCGAGCGTCGCCTCATTTTGCATGCCAGGCTGAAAAATCATATTATATATATTTTTATGATTCTATCTGAGATGATTCTTGGATATAGTAGTTAATGAGGCGAATTTTATCCTAGATCAGTGATTTCTATGATGAGTCATTTTATCATGTTCCAATTCATTGATACACGTGCATCCTTTCTTATAGTGCTATAATTTTATTTTATGGTTGTTTATTTGTGTTGAGCATTCATGATTTATGAGCACTATTCTACATATATATATCTGTATGTGATTGTGATGTATAGCAGGAGGAGGTGGAGGATGAGGTATGCACTTGACATACCCTTTATTACTTGTTGATAGCACATATTGTTCATACTTATATACTTGCGTGTGTAGTGTTGTGATGTGCTTGTTGCATTTCCCGGAAGTCTCGCTGGTGAGGTGAGGGTATGCCCCAAAGAGACAGCGTTGGCCTTATTCCGAAAGTCCGACTGGTGAGAGAAGATCATACCCCAAAGTGACAGTCCGGAGACCCGAGTAGGTGAGGAGAACGTATGCCCCAACAGGCTAGCTCAGAAGAGCCTGTACCAGTGAGGGGAGGGCATGCCCCAAAGGGACAACACTGAGCTAGGTGGTAGTTCGGTGAGCACCCGTCTACCTATCCTATGTGGCGATATAGGACCGACGGGTCTGGGGAGCATGCATATGATTGAGGTATTGCATTGCATGCATATGATTGAGATGTTGCATTCTTCCTATTTTATTGTCATAGATATTTTATGCTTGTTGATGGATGTTGACTTCATGCATAGAGTTGTGGATGTATTATTGCTGGTTTCTTCTAACGTTGCAGTTATGCTATTTATATCGACTATTTGTGTTTTTATGCATGATGATTGAGTTGGTGAATTGAGGACTGATATGCTCACTAAGTCCTAGTTGGAAACCTCGGGTATTACATGAGATTTCTCTTCCTCCCTCTCCATGCGTGCACCTCCTCCTAGGATGCGTGCGCAATCAATATCCAAAACCGGCCTCTCTCTAAAGCCTAAGTATTTAATCTCAAGTTACCACTTAATGTCCATAGACAATAACAACCTTTTACTTTAGTTCGCACCCAAACTGAACCCAAAGCTCTACCGAACCACACCAAAACATCATGGGGACCCGACTCAAAGGGATGAAACGCATCAAAACACCAAGGGATGACTCCACAAAGCAAGACTAAAAGGCTGAGCTCCTACAATCTTGGTGCTATCTATGATCAATAAGAAACAGGGTTATTAGAGGTATTAATTAGTCGGCACATTAACAGTGCTAATTAATAATTTTCTTTCTCTCCTACTACAATAATATATTAATTAATCGACACAATAACTATTAAAAAACCCTACTACAATAATATAAAATAAAATGATTTCTAAGAAAAATAAATTTAAACTAAATAGTAAGAAATTCTAAATTCTAGAATTCTCAATTATCCTTCCTTTCCAGAACTTTCTTGAACCACTTAGCCGAATTTTTGGGATAGCGCACAAGAGTGTTGAAGTCCACGTAAACAATACCAAACATTGAAGTATATCCCAACCTCCATTCAAAATTATCAAGAAGAGACCACGCGAAGTATCCTATCACAGTTGCACCATCATCCATAGCCCTTTTTAGCTCAGAAATATAATTATTGAAATAGTTAATTCTTATTTTGTCATGCAAACCCTCTGAAATTGTAATGTTGCTAGACTGATCCATTCCTATTGATATCATCATGAAGATATCAACAAATGAGAAAGATACAAATTGAATGAAGAAATATATATTACATCACATACCATTTTTACTAAGAATAATAATTGGATTACGATAGTGCTTCTTGACATAGGTTACAGCCTTGTACATTCCCCATGGAACTATGTATAACCAGTTAGAATTGGCCTGAATGAAGTTTGTTAAATACATTAAAAACTATAATATGCCAATTTTACATATAAGATATCTTCTAGATCTATGGCTCTTATTAACAATACATGAAAAATTTAATTTTGGGAAAAGATTTTTTATGAAAACATAGATATTTATAAAATAAAATAAATTAAAATAATTTAGACAAAAAATATATATTATATTAAACAAAGAACATCAATCAAAGGGACCATTTTAAAAGACAATGAAATTAACAACATAAAAAAGCATAAAGAAGAAAAAGTTATACCTTAGGTCCAATTGGCATACCATTTCTTTCATCTGTAAAATATTAAATACAACACGACATTAGTATTAAATAATAAATATAATAAACATGAATGGATCTCAAAGATTTTGATAATATTAGTAATGCTCATGGTTCTAGAAATGACTTATGAAAAATTAGTTGAAAGAAAGAAATAATAAGTAATCAAATAGTCCACAAGTACTTCTTAAGTTTATTATTTTTAATTTATGAATAAATTCAGTTCTTTGAACCACCACTTCCCTCGGATAGACATATTGTTTTTTAGTAGCCTAAGTGATCCTTTTAGCGGAATAATCCGCGAATGAAAGTTCGTCTTTAGGGGTAAGAACACTTCCAAAAATTGTAGTTCGCTTGCAGTTAATTATGCGGCATATACGTGATCCTACGTTGACTTATTTTTCCCTGAAGCCCTAGTCAATTATCTTGACTTGAAAAAAATCAAAAGGCGAGAATTTAGAAACAAATCATGCATGGTTTGCCACAAAGTTTTTTTCTTAAAAAAATTATAAATGAAAATGGAGGGCGTAAAGTCCATCACCAAGAGGTAGAAAGGAAACTATATACTTCAGTTTCTTGTCTCTTAGGAATCTAGCTCCAATCACAAGAGAATCTCATAGGTTTGCCACAGTTCATCTTTTAGATAACACTACAAGAGACTGCTTTTAGTGGCAATTAATTTATAGCAATAAGATAATTGCTGCTAAATAACTTAGAGGGGGCAAATATTTTGCATCTTTTAGCAACTATTATTAAAAAATCTACAGAAAAATTATAAATTTAAATATATCTACATATAGTGGTAATTATTTTTATCTTTACCAGCAATTATATAAATTGCTTCTAAAGCGTTTTAGCAACAATAGATCTATTGGAAATTCATTAATTGTTGGTAAAGGTTTTTGCAGTATTTACAATTACTAGTAAATGTCCTAACAATCACCGTTAAAAGACCAAATTATAGTAGTGTGACAAAGAGCATGAGGGCATCTCCATCAACTCCTTCCTTCCGTCTTCTTCTGCTGCTATTTCTATTCTACTTGAAGACCAACGCATTCAATTACTCGCAAAATAGCATCTGTAACTCAAATGACTTAAAAGCTCTGTTTGATTTCTCGCAAAGCCTCGACACCAAAATCCGCGCCTAGCCACTCCCCAAAGCAAACTCCAGCAGATGCTGCAATTTGGCTAGGCGTCCACTATACTCTTCTCCGGACACCATCCTCTCCAAATTCAGGCCAGGTAAGAGTTGTGGGTATTGATTTATCGGGGAAGGGCCTTCAAGGGGTTCTCTCAAGCTCCATATCGTGTTTCGAAAACCTCAGCTTCCTCAATCTCCTCAGGGAGTCTTTCTTCAGAAGAACACCAAAATTTCAAGAAATTAAAGCAGGACCTTGACATCTGAATGACTGCTTTATCGAGGTTAAAGTCTACAACATCATTAGAGGGTTAAAGAATTATAAATCCTCGGGGTCTGATGGTATTCCGGTGGAGTTCTTCAAAAAAACACTGGGATTTGATGAAGGGAGGGATTCTACATATCCTTATTGAGTTATAGAACAATCCCCAAGGATTGGCCCGCCTCAATAATGCCTATATTACACTCATTCCTAAGAAAGAGGGAGCTTCTACTATAAGCAACTTTTGGCCTATTAGTCTAGAGAATAGCCTGGTCAAGATCTTTGCGAAGCTTCTCGTTGTTGGCTTAAGGTTTTCAACCTTGGCCCTAATCTCGGTTTTTATGATAACAAACATGGAACTAATGTTTCATTAAGAAATATTTTAGGTTCCATATCGATTAGCGCTCGATGTCCTCGATCAGAAATATCAGAGAAATCGAAAAATCGAAAGGACATTGATCGACGCGTTCGGGTTCATCGTGGAAATCTCTCGAAGTTCGATGTGTGTACCAAAGACGTCTTGGACGAGTCTAAAGAACACATGGAAAGCTCTCCAAGTTGACGCACGTTGAAGGTCGGAACCCGAAAATGAAGCGTGCAAGAAGAAGGCTGAAAAAAATAAGTTCAGCCTAGGTTCGGTCGACCGAATGTAGTGAAAAATTGGTAGTAGCCAATTCGGTCGACCATTAGGTCGACCGAAGTTCGCCCAGAAGCGGCAGTTGACTTCGGTCGCTCGACGGTCGCTCGGTCGACCGACGATCGACCAGACAAGCGACCAGCAGTATAACGTCTTGAGAAATAGTCATTTTCACCCGTTGTGCCCGACCACCACTTGGTGGTTTGCCTATTTAAAGGCCTTCTAAGCTTTCCTATGAACTTCTAATGCTTCATAAGACATCCTTTGACACCTAAAAGCTTTGATTGAGCCATCTTTGTTGAAACCCTAGCTTTCAACCTTGTTTTTCTTGAGTTTGCCGTCAAGCTTGATTTGATTCATTATCAAGGCATCAAGAGGAGCTAGGATTCATTATGTTGGAGCTAAGTATTTGTGTTGTTGTATTTTTGCTCCATTACTTGTGTATTTTCCTGTTTATTTCATTGTAATTGAACTTGTATAAAACCTAGAGTGTGGGTTTTGAAATTGGGTGGTAGCCTTGGTGTTTGAGGTTTAAATCCACCGGTGTAAACGTAGTTTACTAGTATTAGTTGAGTTGTCCCTTAGGTTGAGGTGGGAGAGTGTTCTCGGTAGGAAGGCGGGATACTTTCGGGTCTGGAAGTGTCTTCGTTTTGAGAGCGGAGACTTTCCGGTTGTAAAGTCCTCTTTGTAAGGGAAACGATATAATCTAGTAAACTTAGTTTAGAAATCCTAAATGGGGTGCTTAGGTAGTGGAGTAGGCATTGGGGCCGAACCACTATAAATAATTATGTTTGCATTGATTCTACTTGTGTTTATTTCATTATCACATTTACTTTGCGTCTGCTTGCTACTCATCTTGTAATTTGTCTAAGTAACTAAGTAAACGATTAAAATCGGATTTAGGCGAATCGATTAGTAAACACACTATTTACCCCCCCTCTAGTATGGTCATTTCACTGACAATTGATATCAGAGCGGGTCGTGGATTGAGAATTCACCATCTCGTCTACATTTAGTCTCGATCCGAAAATGGCACTAGAGTGTGTAGCGTCTATACCACCTACGTTCGATGAGTCTAATTTTGGTCTTTGGAAGAGTAGAATGTATACTTTCCTAAAGACTCAAGGTTTATGTGTATTTGATATGGTAAAGACAAAATATATTGAACCTAAGGAAAACATGAATGCATGGACCAAGAACAAGTTAAATTGTTTGAATTAAATGGTAAAACAACGGTTATGCATTGTTCTTCCGCATTTGATATTTGGGCAACATTAAACATGCTATATGATTTTGCAACAACCGAAGAGATTACTACTTATGTTGAAGGTGGTGATGACAATGGCCATCCATCCATTACTAAAGTCTCTTGTGATGCCTATAGCATTTTCGGTCAAAGAAGCACGCTTAAAAGTAGGAAAAGAAAAGTCAAGTGCTTCCTTTGCCAAGAGAAGGGACATATTAAGAAAAATTATCCCTTGATGAGAAAGAAGGACAAGAAGGTTTCCAATTTCACTTCGGAATCAAGTGAAGCCTCCTCATGTGATGACAATGAAGCCACCTCAAAATTGTGCCTCATGGGTCTTAACGATGAGGTAAAGTCTTCCGCTTCTTGTCATAATAGTGATTCTAGCTATTCAAGCTCATTCAACATGTCTTATGATGAGCTAGTTGATGAATATAAAAAAATGTATGAATTGCTCATGAAAAAGAACAAGAAAATAAAGAAAATTAAAAAGGAGAATTCTAAGCTTCTAGTCACTTGCATGCCATAGAAGTTTAAAATGAAAAATTGAACACTAGTATGCTTGATACATGCCATGATGATTTGAAGCTTGAAATTAAGAACTTAAAACATAGAAATGAAAAATTAGAGATTGAAAATGATGAATTATTAAATAAGACTTCCAAAATTAGAAATGAAAATGAGAGCTTGAAAAATAGTTTAAAACTTAAGGGTAATGATTCTTCAAATGATTTCAAAATGAAAAATGAGAGTTTGAAAAATGAAAATTGTTTGGTGAGATCTCAATCTCATACATTGCATAAGTCCATTAATGACTTGAAAAATGAGGTTGTTCTCTTGAGTAAGAAAACACATAATTTATCCAATGTTTCATCCTTTAGAAATTATAGGAAGAAAAATATTTTACTTAAGAATGCTCATGCCCATCATCCTTCTTATGTCAACCATTCTAACACTAAATCTCATGTCCATGTTAAAAATGAAAAGAAAAAGTTTCATGAATATTATTTTTGTTGTGGTATATATGGTCATGCTATCCATGATTGTGCATTGAAGAGAAATCCAAGTGTGGCTAGAATACTTTGGATTCCTAGGCCAATTAACTCCCAAGGATCCAAAGCCATTTGGGTACCAAAAGTTTCATGCTCTTTTGTAGGGGGAGCCACCACATAAGGATAAGGGAAAGTGGTGTGTTGAAGTTGGCCAAGAATTCAATGAAAGATCTTTACATGGTTGCAACTTCAAGATTTCCACCTAGATGCCTATGGAAATGAAAGTCGGCATCTAAAAGGTTTGGTATCATCTCTTAACTTCAATTGATCCATTAATAGTTGGAGTTTATGATACTTGCTTAAATTGATTTTTTTTTCCCGCTCATGATATGCTTTCAAACAAGTTTTTGATTTTTGATTTTCGGTCTCTTCGGAGACCTATGTAGCTATAACGGTCTCATGCGACCTTGCCGTTCTAAATTGTAGGCTCATTGTGGCCTTTTGGTTTTCAACTAATATGAAGGGTTGGAGATCATGTTTTCATTAATATTATATTTGTGATCTCTTAAAATTCATTTCGGATTCACGATAACATATTTTGAAACTGATTTCAAACTATTTAGCAAAGTGGATTTTTTAAATGATACTTGATTTTTCTCTTTGCTATTTGGTTTGGATTGTTTGGTAGTAGCTTTAGTTTCATTAAATCTACTAATGAAGTCTACTTGTAAGTTGAGAATGTTAATGGAATGCTATGCTATCATGAAGAAAATTGAAAAGTAAAAAAGACAAGTTTAGCAAAATTTCTAAGAATAAGGTATGGGTTTAATTTTGCAAAAATCTATGTATAATAATTAAATATTCATGTTTAATGATGTCTCTAAACTCATGATTGATGTTGCATGACAAATCTATGAAATTTCATGAGTAGATAAAATTTTGATAACTTAGGCAATTTCATGATATCTTGATTGAATGAAACTTGCTATAGGTTAAAATTCATATTAAAGACCCCATTTTGAGTTAGTAGTTGGTAAACATGTTTAGATACATAGATCACATGATTCTAGGTGTTTAAACTTAAAAATTTATGTCTAGATGAACAAAATGATAACTAATTCACTTTAGGGGACTTAAACTTGGAAAAGTTTGACCCAAGTCAACAAATCGACTTGGACACTTCATTTTAAGTCCAAACTTCATAAACATGTTTAGGAATATGTATGACATGTTTCCATGCACTTAGAATGAAAAATTCATATGAATATGAATAAAATGACATAGAGGTCATTTTATGATAACCTCTTTTGAACCAAGTTGACCCAAGTCAACAAATTGACTTAGAGGTCTCATTTTCGATCCATATTTGAGGAACATATTTAGATTTACTCATGTTAGGTATCCATAGGTTTAAGTATGAAAAACCATGAGTAAATGATAAGATTGGCACTTAACAAGTTTCACGATAACTAATTTAGTTTTGAATGAAACCATGCTAGGTTGATATCTTGACTTAAGGACATAATTTTTATTTCAAACTTGACATACACTATTTACATGATCATTTTGTGGTGTCATAAAAGTTTGAATGAAAACTGAACATGTTTTGAAAAAATAATTGAAAATTATGGAAATACCATTGAAATTTTAGTATTTTCAGTTATTTCTAAAAATATATAGAAAAATCCTTTTTAAATTATTCTTAAAACTACACCTTCATTGGAAAATCTAGTTTATTCAATAAAAATTTCAAAAAAAATCATCAAGAATCGGATTTATAATGAAATTTTGAAATTGGATTTCAGAAATGCAAAGTATCACCTTCTTGAAATATCAATTTTTCTGATACTTTGATTTTTTGTCGGAAACTTCCAATGAAACCTTGTGTATACTATTTTGATTTCATTTCTAATATTGTTCTCACTATTCTTTGAGTAAAATCATTTCTAAAACGATTTTGATAATTTGAGCGATATCTTGAAAAAATGAGCTTTTGGTTGAAATCAAGATCGATTGAAAAATGGACTTTGAAAATTTATTTTGAGTTCAAACTTGATGCATGCATTTCAAATGACCATTCAGCGATATCTGGAAAGTTAAAATAAAAAATGATAACTTTCGGTAAACACCTGAAATTTATGAAAATGCCCCTGGACTTTCAAGAATTTTATGAATTTATAGGAAATTGATTTTTGACTCATTCTTGAACCTGTACATTCCTTAAAAAATCTAGTTTTTCCAATTAAAGTTTCAAAAAAATTCGTCAAAAATATGATTTTGAATGAATTTAAAAGTTTAATTTTTGAAAACTTGAAGTATACTTTGACCTAAATCAAAAAGTGACTTAGAAATCTCATTTTCAGCCCAAACTTGACTCGTATACTTAGATTCACTCATGTTAGATGTCCAAGTGCCTAAGTTAGAGAAAACATGAGTAGATAGCATTTTCATATTTTCAAGTCTACTTTGAATGAAATCGTGCTAAGTTCATATATTGATTAAATGACATTCTTTTCACTTCAAACTTGACATATATTTTTTACATGACCATATCTTTGTATTTTGAAAGTTCGAATGATTTCCGAAAATGTCATAAAAATCTCATTTATTTACGAAAATGCCACTAAAGTATCACTCTTCTCAAGTTGCTCATTTTATCAATACTTTAAATTTTCATTAGATTTTCAAATGAGACTTGAAGTATGATATTTTAAATTCACATATGGTATCGTTCTACTCATTTGATGAGAAAAATTATTTCTAAAATGATTTTTGACTATTTGACCGATACTTGACAATATCGATACTTAAGTTACTACATGATTCTTGATTTTGGATTTTATTTATCATTTCACGATATCATGTATCACATAGTCTCTTATTCGATGTTTGGCTTACATCCTTTGAGTTGAGACTTTCGCGGGTTTGAAAAATCTTTTGGAGTTTCAACTTTGACTTTTGATTAACTTTTCTTGCCCTTTTTGAGTGATGTCAAAAGGGGGAGAAAAATATAGGTAAAATGGAAGAAAATATAGAAAACTATGCATATAAATAGGGTGAGTTTATTTTCATAGATATGCATGTTAATAGGGGGAGAAATCCCTTAGTTGATATCCTTTATGCTTTAATATATATATTTTCTTAAGGATGTTTGTCATCATCAAAAAGGGGCATATTGTTGACTTAAGATTTTCAACCTTGGTCTTAATCTCAGTTTTGATGATAACAAACATGGAACTAATGTTTCATTAAGAAATCTTTCAGGTTTCATATCGGTTAGCTCTCGATGTCATCAATCGGAAATATCGAAGAAATCGGAAAATCGGAAAATCGGAAGGACATTGATCGATGTGTTCAGGTTCGTCGTAGAAATCTCTTGAAGTTCAACGTGTGCACCAAAGATGTCTTGGACGGGTCTAAAGAACACATGGAAAGCTCTCCAAGTTGACGCACATTGAAGGCCGAAACCCAAAAATGAAGCGCGCAAGAAGAAGGCTGAAAAAATTAAGTTCAACCTAGGTTCGATCGACCCGTTGATCAACCAAATGTAGGGAAAAATTGGCAGTAGCCAATTCGGTCAATCAGACGAAGCAGAGAATTGGCAGTAGCCAATTCTGTCGACCATCCGGTCGACCAAAGTTTGCCCAGAAGCGGTAAATTGCCTTTAGTCACTCGGCGGTCGCTCGGTCGGTCGACTGATGATCGACCAGACGAGCGATCGACGATATAACGGCTTGAAAAATAGTCATTTTTACCCATTGTGCCCGACCACCACTTGGTGGTTTGCCTATTTAAAGGCCTTCTAAGCCTTCCTATGAACTTCTAATGCTTCATGAGACATCCTTTGACACCTATAAGCTTTGATTGAGCCATCTTTGTTGAAACCCTAGCTTTCTACCTTATTTTTCTTGATTTTGCCTTCAAGCTTGATTTGATTCATCATCAAGGCATCAAGAGGAGCTAGGATTCATTGTGTTCGAGCTAAGTATTTGTGTTGTTGTATTTTTGCTCCTTTACTTGTATATTTTCCTGTTTATTTCATTGTAATTGAACTTGTGTAAGACCTAGAGTGTGGGTCTTGAAATTGGGTGGTAGCCTTGGTGTTTAAGGTTTAAATCCACCGGTGTAAATATAGTTTACTAGGATTAGTTGAGTTGTCCCTTAGGTTGAGGTGGGAGAGTGCTCTCGATAGGAAGGCGGGATACTTCCAGATGTGGAAGTGTCTTCGGTTTGAGAGCGAAGACTTTCCGGTTGTAAAGTCATCTTTGTAAGGGAAACAATATAATCTAGGAAACTTAGTTTGGAAATCCTAAGCGGGGTGCTTAGGTAGTGGAGTAGGCATTGGGGCTGAACCACTATAAATAATTGTGTTTACATTGATTCTACTTGTGTTTATTTCATTATCGCATTTAGTTTGCTTCCGCTTGCTACTCATCTTGTAATTTGCCTAAGTAACCAAGTAAACGATTAAAACCGAATTTAGGCCAATCGATTAGTAAACACACTATTCACCCCCCCCCTCTAGTGTGGTCATTCCACCAACACTCACTTCTAGATTGGCAGCTCTCCTTCCTTCTATGGTTGATTCTTCTCAAGGGGCTTTCATTGCTAGGCACAGCAGCGTTGATTGCTATATGATTGTATTTAAGACCATCCATGCCTCTAATCAGCTTAACGAAGATGTTTGTCTTATCAAAGTTGATTTCGAGAAAGCCTTCGATTCCGTAAACTGGACCTTTATCTCTAATTTACTGAGGGCTCAGGGCTTCCCCCCGAAGTGGATTTCTTGGGTATCGCCTCTCCTCAACACAATAGTCTCTTCTCTCCTCTTTAATGGCTCGCCTGGGCAATCTTTCGCTCACAAAAGAGGACTACGCCAAGGTAACCCCCTGTCGTCTCTCATATTTAACTTAGTTACTGATTCACTATCCAAGTTGCTTTTAAGGGCAACAAGCAGAGGCTTTTAATGACCAAATTCCAAAAGGGATCACCCACATTTCTTTCATTGATGATCTGATTGTTTTCAACAATAATTCAATGCAACACCTTTATCACCTGAGGCTCTTACTGAAATGCTTTAAGCTTTGTTCTGGTCTCAAGTTGAATTGCAATAAAACTAGAGGCATTCATATCTCGGGTACGAAATCGAGGGGTTCTTCTGCAGTCTCAATTCTTAATTGCTCGGCTGGCTCTTTTCCTATCACCTATTTGGGGCTCCTCCTGAGATCGGGACACCTCCTTAAGGAAGACTGGGTCAAAATAATTTTTAAATTTGATAAGATCTTGGCCTCTTGGAATGGCTCACACCTATCCTGCAAGAATCACTCTCATTAATAGTGTCCTGTACAGTCAAGCTGCATATATCTTTTTCATTTTCTGAGTGCTTGCTTGAACCATTAAGCAGATGGATAAAAGATGAAAGACTTTTCTTTGGACCGGTGGTAGAGGCCATAGCCTTAGGGGGAAGTGTCTTGTTAATTGGGACAAGGTGACCATAGTTAAAGCTGATGGCGATCTTGGTCTGCTCAACTTGCAACAACATAACAACGCCCGACTGGAAATTTGGCTTTGGAAATTCGCTTTTCATAGCGATTTGGGATGGAGGAAAATCCTTCTTCATAAACATCATTCCTTGTCTTCTCTCCTGAATTCTCCAAGCACAAGCCTCTCACCAAGATCTCTAAATACAGGGATCTACTTAGAGCCTCGTTCTGTTACAAGGTTGGGAATGGGTCTCCCATTCGGTTTTGGCTCGACAAGCTCGCTCTATAGGAACTTTCTTTAGTATTTTGGATCCCTCTACGAAGTTTGTTTGGTATAATTCTTGTCCGGAAGGCATTTCATTCATGAACTGGATTATTATCAATCAGAGACTTCTAACAAAGGACCGCCTGCTCCTTCGTGGTTCGCAGGTTGGCCCTCTTTTCCCTCTCTGTAAAACTCATAATGAAACTCATCGCCACTTATTCATGGAATGTGAGTACACTATTCAAGGTTGGAACTCCTTGCTTAATTTGGGAAACCTCCCTCATTCCCTCTTGGATTTCCGACCTTGGCTTGGGTCGGCCTATCCCAATATCTCGAGTCTGAAAAAGTTTCGTCTCACTATGATTTGGCGTTGGAAAATCTGGCATGCACGAGCATAATTTGCGGTGTTTTGGAGGAGTGGAAAAGTCCTCGGTGGAACTTGCAATTGAAGGCGCAGACCTCGAAATTTTATGCTCTGTGTAAATATTCTTTTTCATTTTTTTCTATCTTTATTTTCTCCTATCCTAATGTTTATTGTAATGCCCGTAGCATTTTTAATCAAAGGAGAAAAATAAAAGCCAAAAGAGAAAAATGAAGCGTTTCCTTTGCTGAATGGACACATAAGGAAGAATGATCTTCCTATTAGAAGAGAGATCCAAGAAGAAGAAAAAAACTTCTGCATCTACCTCTGAATCAAATGAAGCATATTCTAAAATGATGACGAAATTACTTCAAAAGTTTTCCTCGTGGATCTCACAGATTTTGATAATATTAGTAATTCTCGTGGTTTTAGAAATGACTTATGAAAAACTAGTTGAAAGAAAGAAATAGTAGGTAATCAAATAGTCCACAAGTAGTTCTCAAGTTTATTATTTTTAATTTAAGAATAAATTTTAGTTCTTTGAACCACCACTCCCTCTGATAGATATATCGATTTTTAGTTGCCCATCTTTAGAGTTCTTTGAACCACCACTCCCTCTGAAACTTCATCTTTAGGGGACAAGAACACTTCCAAATTTTGTAGTCCCTCTACAAAAAAATGTTACAATTTTCGGGGACCGCAGCCCCTATTAAAACTAACCATGGACCCAGTAAAGCCTTTTAGTGAGGGCCTCGCGGCCCCCAAATGTCACTAGAAAAGATCATGTTGGTAAAGGTCTATCAAGGTTAGCAAGCGGCCCCCGAGAAAAGTAACTTTTCTCGGGAGTCGTGACCCTCAGGAAAAGTAACTTTTCCTAGGGGCTGCAACCCTCGAGAAAAGTAACTTTTCCCGAGGGGGTGCAACCCCCGGGAAATGTAACTTTTCTTGGGGGCCGCGACCATGGGGAAATGTATCTTTTTCTGGGGGCCACGGCCCTAGGAAAATATTAGGGCATGTTTGTTTACGAGATTTTTTTTCGACTTTTCATTTCGCGAAAACTGAAATCGGTTTTCGAGTTTCGGTTTTTGTTTGGCAAAAATTTGTTTGTTTGACACGTCCAGTTTTTATGTTTCGCGAAACTTTTATCCCAAAAAAATCACGAAAACGTGAAAAACTATTTGAAGTAGTTTACGCGCCTGTGTGTATTTGGGTGTTTCGCGAAAATAGATTTTTGCAAAACACGAACGAAAATTCGCTCATGTTGTCGCCAACAAACAACGTTTCGAGCCCGTTTTCGATTTCGGACGAAAACGAAAATCGAAAATAGGACTAACAAACATGCCCTTATTGTTTGTTTGCCTCTGTTTTGCACTCCGACCTGGAAAATTTAAAATGTTGTTAATTTCTTATGAACGTGTTATCATTAATCATTTTCTCTCTTGAATATTCCATATTCTTTCCTTTATATATTTATGCTTCAGATTGATTTGTACTGGAAAAAAATGGAAGCATGAGGAGAATTATTATCTAGTAAATGCTTTGGATCTTATTCTTTTGATCTTTGCTTATTGGTCTGGCTTTGGGAGACAACAATTTTCTTAAGATATGCAGAGAACAGCCACTTGAGTTTGGTTTCTAGGTGCTGAAGAGAGAAGAATAAATCATAAAATTATATTATAATAATGTGATATAAATATTTCCCGAGGGTCGCGGCCATCAGAAAAAGTAACAGTTTGTCCAAAAGATTCTAATGAATAGACTGCAACTTAGCACTACGGAGCAGAACGCACAACAAACTTCAGGAATCAAACAAAAATTCTCTTGATAAAACAAAACTCTAAAACATTAATTATATCCTTTTGATGGCTTTGCTTTTTGAGGCTTCTCTTCAGCCTTTTGGATCTTCAAAACCTTTTTGACAATCTTCTGCTCTTCAACCAAAAAGACCCTAATAATTCTGGCAATCCAAAAAATAGGTGTTAACACCAATAGAAAACAAAGGGTGAGCAATAAAAGCCGAAAAGTTTAGCCTAATTTGTGAGCAGCGACCTTTCCTGACAGTTTCCGGACAAGACACCACCATAAGCATGGTTCACTCTCCTCCGATTTCTTGGCAATGGAGATCTCTTGTACTGAGTAGGTCTTAGGTGAGGAATCTGAAGGCAAGGATCACAACAACAATGTCAAAGAAGGAATCTTGAATAACAAGGATAAATTTTCAGAACCACCAAAACTAATTGGAGTTGTAACAAGTCCCTGATGCACAAGGCTCCCCTTTAGGAGCAATATGATAGAATCTGTGTTTGAAATATGTAATACATAGCCAAGTGCTAGAAATAGAGAAGTTACGGTCTAAATATGTTGGCTTATTTTGAAGCATCTTGTTGTTGCACTTCATCAGATATATATATATAGAAACATCCCTGTTTAACCTGTGTTCTTGCATTCAAGTACGACCAATTTGCACTTTGCAGTAAAGAACTACTTCAGTAGATGGACCTTTTGTTATTCTGTAAATTTTTTTTTGAAATAAGAACACTTGAAAATCGTATTCAAGAGCATTGAAAGATTACAGGTGAGGAGGTAAGGGGAGGAAAAAACAAGAAAACATTCAAGAAATAGAAAATAAGAAAGATAAAGAAACATAGTCTTAAACAGCCAAGATCCCAAGGATCAGCTACTAAATCACCCCCTCAAGAAAAACATCTATTGTAGGACATCAAATAGGTGGCTGCTCTCGCAGCCAACTCTTGTTGGGAGCTGGATTTCTGACGAAAGTGGCGGGAGTTTCGCTCAAACCAAACGAACCAACACCAAATAAGAGACAACCTCAACCTGTAGCGAATTAGAGAGGAAACCGGGCTGCTAGCAGTAAAATCTGCTATCGAGAGGATCTAGAAGTAAGACTGATGCAGAAAGGAGAGAAAAGCGATCCATTCGACGGAGGTAAAGGAGCACTCTTTGAAGATGTGATGATGTGTTTCCTGATTTCCCGAACAGAAAAGGCAGCTTAAATCAGTAATAATTCCCCACTTGGCGTGTCAATCCAGTGTCAGCAGCCGACGCTTTTGTTATTCTGTAAATTGTTGAACATGTTCAATTAAGTGACACCTTCTGGAATTTCAGTTTACCATCAAACAGTCCATGACCATATGGAATCATTTAAACTAATGCCAACCAGCTATTGACCTAGGGATGTTGCAAATTCCAATAAGCTCAAAGCCTACTCCTGGGTGACTAAGCCTGTAAACAGCTTACTCAAGCCTTAGCATGTCAAAGCTTGAAGCCTGCTCATTTACGTAGCTAAATGAGTTCCAGTCCTAACTCATATTAGCTTGTTATACTTGCTAAACAAGCATCTCAAATACATGCAAATAAGGAAGTGCTACAAAGACTTCAAATGAATTTGGATCAAGTAGGACCAAATTTCAATCAAATATAAGGACAGCACATATATGACTTCAAAATAGGCTTGTTATGAGTTGATAAAGAACATAATGAACTTGATCATAAGCCTTAAACAATATAATATTTGTGGTGTTCAGATTCGATTAAAGGTCAAGCGAGGCTCAATAAGGGATCAGGTTGAGATCCAAGCCAATCGCATGAGGAAAAAACTCCTTTGCAGCTGTATAGGAGACCTAAGGTTACCAAAATCGCCAATGGTATTTTTAAAGTAAGGTTAGTTGACTATACACCTAATTATCATTGATGCACCTGATAGGATAAAGAGAGTTATTTAGATAATTGATCCAAGTACTCATCCAACATTGTTGTTTTAATGGTGGTTTATTTTCTTCACGTAACATCTTGTTATTAACTCTAGACCATTTTAGCTTCTTCAAGTTTGCATTGTCTTTAATATAGTAGTTATGGATCTTCTCAAACTGGATTAAGTCATGGTAGATTTGTCTCACATATTGTAAAAAAAGTATCTTTCTCAAAAGTGCTAACAAGATTGAAGACAAGAGAAGCTACCGTCAAACAAGATTATTAGTATTTTTCGAATTCATTAGTACTAGGAAAAAGGAGAGGAAGTAATGAGCTTGAGCTTAGAGGCCTAGATCAGACCCATCACATTTTATAAGGTTATTAGTTTCCTATCCCAGCATCTACATAATTAATATTGCACACTACAAGACTGTCAACTAGTGCAGATATCTTCAGTTGAGAATGATAATCACAACAAAATGGCACCCCAATTAAAATATGATAAATGTACATAAGCATATTCATATCCGTGAATCGGTCAAAAGCTTGTTGATACGGATGAGAAGGAATAGAATGGCATACTCCTTGAGTTCTCTTGCCAATCTCTGGGCAGTTTGTGTTAGAAAATCAGCATTGGACCTAACTCCACCCCAAAAGCTAGCTCATAGGGGGAGGATTGTCCAATCTATTTAAATGCTATCTAGACCACAACCTCAACCAATGTGGAATTTTAACACCTCCCTCACGC
Organism: Canna indica; assembly: GCA_034359265.1. Taxonomy (NCBI): domain Eukaryota; kingdom Viridiplantae; phylum Streptophyta; class Magnoliopsida; order Zingiberales; family Cannaceae; genus Canna; species Canna indica. The sequence continues at coordinate 14,728,048 of CP136894.1, read as the reverse complement.
CCAGGATCCACATCTGGAGCGTGAAGTTCTGCAGGTGGCCCAATCTCAACCATAGGTTTGGCTCTGATACCATGTTAGAAAATCAGCATTGGACCTAACTTTTAGTCAGCTTTTTTAACATGGTATCAGAGCTAGGTTGTGTGGTTGATATTGTGCCACCTGCAGATGTCCAATCCTGGGCGTAAGGGGGTGTGTTAAAGTCTCACATTGGTTAAAAATATGGCCAATGTAGTCTTTAAATAGTTTTGGCAATTCTCTCTTGAGAGCTAGCTTTTGGAGTGAGTTAGGTCAACTAATTTCTTAACATGGTATCTGAACTAGCTTTTGGGGTGGAGTTAGGTCCAAGTGTGCTTTTCTAACATTTGAACTTCACGCTCCAAATGTGGATCCTGGGCGTGAGGAGGGGGTGTTAAAATCCCACATTGGTTAAGGTTGTGGTCTAGATAGTCTTTAAATAGATTGGACAATCCTCCCCCTATGAGCTAGCTTTTGGGGTGGAGTTAGGTCCAAGTCTGCTTTTCTAACAGTTTGGACCGCTAGCTCTCTTGTGCGTGTACTGGTACACGAGCTTCCCGCCTACATTTTCGAATAAAATATTAAAATCCAATCAATTAGCACTAAAAAATAGAGAAAAAATCTATAGTGCATATATATTCTAGTCTAGCCCTATACATCAGGATCCAAACTGAAAAGAATACAGAGAAAAACACAAAGTATTCACCAAGAAGAAAAACGTATCAAAATCCGCATTAATCGACGGACTAATTGCAGCAGGAAAGGAATATGTAAAGCCCTTGAACATACACTGATGGCAAGATTGTATTTTCATGTTAATTTCAAAAACAAGTCCCACTAGAAAAATAAATGATAGCTTAAATCAGATTTAAATGCACAAACAAGAATAAGAAATAACATCAATATCTTCATAAGTGCGAAGCTCAATAATTAAATAATAGCTATAGAAAAGTGCAAACAGAAAATCATATAGCGACCTTGACATGACGGCATAGAAAATTGAAAGAAAATGTTTAAGAAAACGAACACAATGAATTCCTAATCCTCAATTAATTGAAAGAAAATGACGGCATGGAAGATTAAAATTGACTGAAGAAAAAAAATTAAATCTTATAGCGACCTTGACATTACGTTTTATGCACATTACAGAAACCTGGTTCTAAGTCAAGTACAACCAATAAATATAGTATTAATTCCTAGCTTAGAGGATTTGCAGGGTGAGGCAACCAGATTATACCTAATTCGTAGTCCTTGTTCTCATCTTAAATATTTACATATAATTAATAAGATAATTAAGCAATTAATCCCTAACTAATTTGTCTTTGAATTTTTCTCGATCATCGATATAATGAAAAGAAAAGCTCCTACAAAGTACAACTTTATTCTGATTTATTTATCAAATAAATGTTGATAGATTAATGAAGCCAGTGATGAATCGATGAGCAAACCTGGGAAATTTGTTGTTCTTGACGGCCTTCTGGCCGTACTTCCTCCAGCGATAGCCATCGTCAAGTATATCCACCTGGCTTCAAGTCTGGAATGCATACCGCGGCTTCCTCTCCTTCTTCTCCTTCTTCCCCGGCGCCCTCATCTAGTCGTTCTAGGAGTCGGAGAGCAAATGGCGATGAGCTTCTAACTGGGAGCTGAAACCTGCAGCTTGATCTCATCCTTCAACCCTAAATTAAATCCGTCGTGGAGACTGCTGCTACTGCCGAAGACCTGCAATGAGCCGCCCATCAAGTGGCCCAAGGAATTAATGGCGAAGGAAGGAGGAGGAGATGAGTGCTACGTAGGAAAAAGATTTGGAAAGCCCTCCATTTATGAATCCAGAGAGAGATGAGAAGAAAAAAATTAGAGATTGTCCCAAATGTTGGGCCCTCGACCGCGCGATGGAGATGTAGAGAAGAAGATTAGGGATTAGATGCAGAGACGCGCGGTGGCTGCCAGAAAGATCAGAGAAGAAAGGAGAAGATATATTGGTTGCGATTTTAATTTCACATTTCCGGGGGGCTCCGGCCCCAGGAAAACTAGGGGCTTTCTTGGGGCCCGAGATAATCCCCAGAAAAATCATTTCATGTTTTTAATTTCCTTTTCCTGGGGGTTAATTTCCTCGCCCGGCCGCTCCCTAAAGAAAACTCCAGCAGCTGTTGCAGTTGGCCAAGCTCCACTGTGCTCTTCTCCCGACACCATCCTCTTCAAATTCAGGCAAGGTAAGAGTTGTGGGTCTTGATTTATCGGGGAAGGGCCTTCAAGGGGTTCCCTCAAGCTCCATATATGGTTTGGAAAATCTCAGCTTCCTCGATCTCCCACAATTCCTTCCGAGGTAGCACACCACCTAATCGAACTCTTCCATTTGAAGCACTTGCAGACACTCTACCTAAGCAACAACCAGTTTCCAAGAGAGTTGTCAATTAGTTGCTTCATTCTCATAAGTTATTTACTAATGGGGAACCGAGACATTTACATCCTTGGTTCTCAATATGTTACTTCAAATACCCTTCTTTAATTTGAATGAAAAACTATGCATCATTTATATTGTTCTTTTCGCAATAATATACTTGAAAAAAAATCATGCATTGCATTTTTATTTTTTTTTGATATTTGGCCACTTTGAACATGTTGTTTGATTTTGCAAAAATAGAAGAATTTACAACTTTCATTCAAGGTGGTGATGATAATGATCAACTAGCCACACACACCTAGTGAAAGAAATAGTGTCATTGAGTCAATCACATGTTGATGTGAAGGAAACTATTTTTTTGTTAATGAATAATATGAGGCAATTTTTCATCATATGCTGCATTTATATTTTGTATATATTAGATTGTGATGAACCCCATGAACTCGGGCAATTGATTCCAAGGTCATTATGAGATCATGTCAGTAAGACTTGGATTCTAGATGCGCCTGTTCTAAATGTTATCAATTATAGGATCACAAATTAGAGGGTTGATGATTTCGGATAAACTTGTGCACTTGGTACATGCCTTATACGATAAGGGATAGCTGATCTCACAATTACCTATGAACTGTCATTAATGTACAAGTGTAGGTGCTCATTAGGAAATGAGTTCACTGAACGGACCTACACGAGAAACACAGAATGGAATCCTTACATGAGTCTCAATAGGATGTTCATTGGGTGATAGTAAGTGAAAGCAGTCATTTGACCTGAGATTGTCATAGTTATCTTGTGAGTGGCAACTCATTGCTTTGGTTCTATCCCTACGTGGCCCTCAGCATCATGTGTCGGGTATTACTGGGCATGGGGAAGCATTCATGAAGGTAGGTGAGCAACCAACATGTAATCGATTACTCCTAGTGAGAGGAGATAATGTCTTATGTGTCCCTGCAAGTGTCGATTTGGGAATCTCTGGCCCGGGTAGACATGAAAGTCAGGAAGATGTTTTTGACGTTTCATTATTGAGACGATATTTTAGCAGGTGAAATATATATGAATCGATATTAGGGTTTGACACTTCTTTCGTACCCTAGCCGACTCTGGGACGTTGTAACCGAGGGACTTAGTTGCACGGTAACTAATCACCGAAGAGTGTTTGGTCCCTATAGATTGAACCTCACACTATCCGGATAGTCATGACACGTTGTTAAACGTCAGTCTTGACTTGTGAGTAAAGTCTATCACGACCATACTATAGGGGTTTAGTGGTGGCTCGTAAGACTCGAATAGAAGTCGTTCTATCAGATTCGACTCTTCGTTATATATGCACAACTCACTGCTGGCTTAGTATGGGGCCCAATGGGTCACACACAACAGGCTAACATCGTAATGGACCTTATGAGATAAAGTTCGAATGCGGCCCTATATGTCTACTAGCATGGACATGCTACAACTCGATCACGGACCTCATTTACAGACGTGATAGAAAAGTTATTTCCTATAGGAACGAATACGCGAGGAAGGAGTTTCTCGGTAACCCTAATTTGTAGGGCATCCCTAAATGATAGAGATTGGCACATGATAAATCCTAATCAATAAGAATGTAATTTATAGAGATAAATTGAAGTTTATATTTAGTTGAATTCAATTAATTTTGAATTAATTATAAATCCATTAAATATAAATTATTGTTTTGGAGGCTAACCCCGAAATTTTGGATTCCGGTGAGAGGTTTTTAAAAAAGGGGGTCGGGTCTACCTTGGTAGCAACCTATGATCCTTATAAATAGATGGCCTAACATCCTTCAAAGGAGTTAAGCAAATTGGTTATCGATCTTGGAAAAGAGCAAGAGCTTGGTTCTTGAGAGACTTCTTGAAGAGAAAAGCTCCAAGAACTCATTTTCATCTCCAAGAACTCATCTAAAGCTTCTTTCCTAGGTTTTGTGAAGCCGATTGAAGGTCTCTTCCTCTTCGGTGTGTCATCTACTTCATCTTCTTGGAGGAGTCCAAGAATGACAGCGAGGTATTTCTTCATCTTCCTCATTGTTTCGTGGTTTTCTCACCCCCTCTTCCTCCCTTTTTAGTGCTCGATTCTTGGTGGAAGGACTGTCTTCACCTTGGTGCATTTCGGGGTTGAGATTGCCTCTCCATTGAGCCACAACTAATCTCGGTGTTCGTTGCCCCCTTGTTGCGAGACGCTTGGTGTAGACTTTCCTTAGACGACATGCGTGTGTGCGTCTTGAAACGGGGATAGGAGCAGTCGTACCATCCGTAGTAAAAGATTTATCTTCTCTTTCTACTCAATTATTGAATTTCTTAAAGATTGCTAAAGTTTATTGTTATTTTCGGGATGACTCAAATTTTTAAATCATTTTTTTCGTTGTGCTTCTAATTATTCCCATCCCAACACCTAGGGCGTGTTTGGTTGGATGGAATGAAATTATAAGAAATAGGAATAGACAAGGAATATGAATAGATAATGAATAAAATAGATAAAGAATAATATTACCTTATTTGGTTGACATAAGGAATAGACAATTAAAATTATTATTTTGTTTACTTAGCATAAGAATAGACAATGAATTAAGAGGGAAAATGACTATAATATCCTTTTAAAAATATAATAAATTATATTCTAATTTATTCTAATTAATAAAATAATAGTAAAAATATGGATTAATGTAAAATAATTTATTAATTTAAAATAATAAAAAATATTTTTTATTTTATTTTCATAAAAATTAATTGAATCTTCAAAAAATAATATTAAATAATAATTATCTATTTAAGATATAAAATTATTAAAATTAATTTAAAATTTAATCTTTTATATTCTTATATAATATTATAAATATTAAAGAACAATATTGAAAAATATCAAAAATAGATAGAAAATACTATTTCTTGGGTATAAGAAATAATATTTCTCATTCATGATAATTGTATTCCATATCTATTCCTCATGACTCACCAATTCTTTATCAATAAATTATAATCAAATAAGAAAATTAGTGAGATAAAAAAAATAATATTTTATTCCTCATCTATTTTATATAATCAAATCCTATCCAAATGTTGATTGTGATGCTTGTAGTATCTTTAATCAAAGGAAAAAAATAAAAGTCAAAAGCAAACAATGAAGTGTTTCCTTTCTAATTGAATGTACATGAAAAAGAAGAATAATCCCCTATTAAAAAAGTGATCCATGAAGAAGAAAGAAACTTCCACGTCTACCTCGAGAATCAAATGAAGTATATTCTAACAATGATGACGAAATTACTTCAAAAGTTTTTCTCATGATTTTGATAATATTAGTAGTAATTCCGGTGGTTCTAAAAATGACTCATGAAAAATTAGTTGAAAGAAAAAAATAGTAGGTAATCAAATAGAGTCCACAAGTTCTCAAATTTATTATTTTTAATTTATGAATAAATTTTAGTTCTTTGAACCACCACTTCCCTCCGATAAATATATCGTTTTTTAGTAGCTTATCTTTAGTGCTCAGTCATCTTTTCAGCGCAATAGTTAATCCGCGTAGGAAACTTCAATCTTTACGGGACAAGAGCACTTCCAAATTTTGTAGTCTGCTTGCAGTTAATTACGTGGTATACGCGATCCTACGTTGCCTTATTTTTCCCTGAAGCCCTAGTCAATTATCTTGACTTGAGAAATATCAAAGGCAAAGAATTTAGAAACAAATCATGGTTTCCCAGAAAGTTTTCTTTTATTTATAAGTGGAAATGGAGGGCGCCAAGCCCACCACAATAGAATATCCTAGGTTTGCAACAGTTCATCTTTTCTCTTATTAGGAATTTAGCTCCAATCACAAGAGAATCTCCTAGGTTTGCAAGTTCATCTTTTGGATGATTAAGAGCACGAGGCCATCTCCATCAACTCCTTCCTTCCGTCTTCTCTCGCTGCTATTTCTATTCTACTTCAAGACCGACGCATTCAATTACTCTCAAAACAGCATCTGTAACTCAAATGATCTCAAAGCTCTGTATGATTTCTCGCAAAGCCTCGACACCAAAATCTACGTCTGGCCACTCCCCAAAGAAAACTCCAGCAGATGCTGCAGTTGGCCAGGCGTCCACTGTGCTCTTCTCCAGACACCGTTCTCTCCAAATTCAGGCAAGGTAAGAGTTGTGGGTCTTGATTTATCGGGGAAGGGCCTTCAAGGGGTTCTCTCAAGCTCCATATCTGGTTTGGAAAACCTCAGCTTCCTCAATCTCTCCCACAATTCCTTCCGAGGCAGCATACCACCGGAGCTCTTCCACTTGAAGCTCTTGCAGACGCTCGACCTAAGCAGCAACCAGTTTTCAGGAGAGCTGTCACCCGGCATCGGAAACCTTTCAAGCCTTCACCACTTGGATATCGACAATAACAATTTCACCGGGATCATTCCTGACGCGTTTTACGACATGCAAAATCTCCAAGTCTTCTCAGCTGAATCTAATCGGTTCGTCGGTGGATTGCCAGCATCTCTGTCCTCGTGCTCGATGCTTACGTTGCTTAGTTTGTCGAACAATTCTCTTGACGGTATCATCGATCTGAACTTCACACAATTACCTCGTCTTACTAAGCTCGATCTAGAAAGGAACCGGTTTCATGGACTCATCCCAGAGGCTCTTTCTTCTTGCAAGGCACTGGAGATCATAAGTTTTGCCCGCAACAACCTAAGTGGTCGAATTCCGAAGAAGCTCAGCGAACTTCAGTCCCTTAACTTCTTGAACGTGGGTGTAAATCGTCTCTCAAACATTTCAGAGGCGTTTGAAGTTCTTCAAGAGTGCCATAATTTGACCGTTCTTATTCTTTCGTGGAACTTTCAAGGTGAGACAATCTCAGTTAAAGAAATCCGAGGATTCCGTAACATACGCGTTCTTGGCGTTGGAAACTGTGCTCTGACAGGATCTATCCCAACTTGGTTCAGAAATCTCAAAGAGTTAAGAGCACTGGACCTGCACTTGAATCAATTGAACGGAGGGATACCATCTTGGATTGGGGAGTTTGTTCATCTCTCTTCCTTGGAATTGTCTAGTAACTTACTCAGTGGGATCATTCCCGTTTCCTTGACACAAGTAAAGAGCCTTACTTCTGGGGTTACCCAAAAGGATGAAGTTTCTTCCTTTGATCCCCCATTCTTTAAATGGGACAGGGACAATTTTATTTATGACGATATAAAGTATAAGCATTACACGGATTTCCCACCATTACTGGACTTGAGTCATAATAAGTTGAATGGACCAATTCCGAAAGAGTTTGGGAACTTCAAATATCTGCATGTGCTGGACCTAAGTTGGAACAAACTCTCAGGTTCTATTCCCGAAGAATTGTCAGGCATGGTCAACTTAGAGAAGTTGGACTTGTCTTTCAACAATTTATCAGGCAGCATTCCATCCTCTCTCACCAGGCTTACCTTTCTGTCTTCTTTCAGTGTAGCTTACAACCATCTGCAAGGACTGATTCCAAGTGCAGCTCAGTTCTTCAGCTTCCCCTGTTCAAGTTTTGAAGGAAATCCTGGTCTTTACAGTAATTCTCCACACTTTTGCAACTCAAATTTGAATACAACGGACCAGAAGGAAGGTGATAAAGAGGAAGAAAATTTTATAGTCTTCGGGCTACCATTTGCGATTGGGTTTGTAGTGAGTTTTCTGGCTACAGTTTATCTTTCAATGTGTTGCTATGATCCGAACTACCATTACGAGTGAGAGCGAGATTACTGAATGCATTAAAGTAACGAGTAAAAGTATTTTCATTTGTACAAAAAATTACATGTTCCATTTTCATTATAGAATAAGCAGTGGATCCGTATGGCATTTGATTTCGTAGATGGTTTTAGCCTCGAGAACAATTAACAAATGCATGAGCTATGTTTGGGAAGATTTTCAATAAATGATCATGGTATGATATTGCAATATCATGGTTTAAAAACCAATTGTGCGATTCTTAAAACCACCGATTCGGTGATTTCCCATGGTTATAAAAATTTGATTCCTTAAATACCCATAGCATAACTCTTCATCTTCTTCCTTTATCCGCCGGATATTTTGGTTTCTCCCTTTACACAGCGTATAACTCTTTTGGTTTCCTTGTTTAACTTGATAGATTTAGAAGCAACTTTCTTCTTATGCAAGCAACAAGGTACCATACATCTTCCTTGTTAATTTTTTTTTGACATAAGCTTTTCACACTGTGCCTTTTATGTACTCTTTGCCTTCTTTAATTCTTGTATGTATGATGTGTACTGGTTTCATTTCTTGTATGTTCGTTAAAAGTCTTCCACAAGCGCCTTTTAACTAATGCTAGATCGGCATATCTGCATCTCTTCGACAATGACTTGCTCACATTCTGCGCCTTGGTGCCTGAGACTATTGATCGCTTATTATTTACTCGTAGTTTTTCTTCCCAGTTGTGGGATTCACATGGGCCTTGAACTAAACTTGGACCTTTCTAATAGGGCTAATTGGCCCCTTGGATTCGACTTTCTAATGCTTAGTGGCTATCGCCTGTTGGTTCACTTGGCACGCTCGGAACTCGGTTAGACACCGCGCTAGGCAGCTATACGTCGCTAGTTATATGAGTCAAATCCTAGCATTCGCTAGTAACCATGGTATCTTTTTTGAGGGGATTCCTCCTTCCCATTCCAATCCTCTCTCGGTCATCCAATGGTCTCCCCCGAGCCCTGGCTCGCTCAAGTTCAACTGTGATGGTTCATGGAGCCTCGATGCGGCTGGGTTGGGTGTTGTTATTCGCGATTCGAACTCGCGCTACTTGCAGGTTGTTACCTCCCCCTATGTGGCTGATTCGGCTCAAGCAAGTGAAGCCTTGGCTATTCACCGTGCTATTTTGTTGGCTAAAGAATTGTAGGTTTCGGCGGCTAATTTTTAATGTGATTGTAAATGTCTAATTAACTGTCTTACTTCCAATACTGGCATACCTTGGCATGTGGTTCCTATTGTAAGGGACATTTTAGATATTCTGTCTTTATGTAATTTTTTCTTTACATTTTTCTTTTGCTTTTGTGAATGTAACCAAGTTGCCCACTGGGTAGCAAACTAGTCCTGCACCAAGAATTTTTCGGGCATGTGGCCCATTAACCAGCCTCTAGAACCTTCTCTGGATTGTATTTTGGAGCATGACCTTCTTATATACAAGTTCTATTTTGGATTGTATTTTGGAACCGTTTTTGCGTTCTTAATACAAGTTCTCTTTAGGTATAAAAAAATTCTTGTATGTCTTGCTTGCTTTATTTATATGAAATCATGCCATCAAAAAGTGGTGTTTGATATATTTTAAGTTCTTTTGTATAGAAACTTCTTTTATTTTTCAGAAAAAGTTCTTCATTTTTTTGTAAAAAAAAAGTTGCAAGCATGTTGATACAAAGGTGCATTATGTTTTTTCTATCTTGACATAAAATCACGAGAACTCGTACGTTTGATTTGATTTAATTAAATCTAAACCATTAGATAATTACATATAGTAATTTGATTAAACATTTTGTATGACTTGTTCTATCACTAGGAGAAATTAAACAAATATATCCACTAATGTTTTTTTTCTGAAAAAATAGTTTAGTGATTAATTGATTGATCATTGATGGTGTCAGCTAATTTAGCTAGTACAAGCTTTTGGTACTAATGAACAGTAGTGATTGCCTTGCATATCAATGGTAAATCTGATGGCATTCATATAAACAAAATGAAATCTTCTTAGTTAATTCTTTCATCTCGTGTGCATATTAACTTTTTTTAAACAAAGATAAGTCACAATATGTGATCATATTAGGGATCGAACCCTAGATCTCTAGGCAACATACAATATATTGTCATCAACTGTGCATATTAACTTGATTTGGTACTATCATAGTTAATTCTTCCATCTTGTATTGTAAGTGAAAACACATTATATAACCAACCATAACATCAAATATAGACTTAAAAATAATCAAACCAATCTCTTTTCCTCGGGTGACAAATTATATGGTTAGCTTCATATTTGGAGTCCTACAACGGTGACATATATACATTATTTCTTATAGTTTTATTTTGCACTAACACTTTTTTATTTCATTTTAGATGGATGATGAGGATATATTGTAAAGACAACGCGTAAGCGCTTTAGTTGCACAATCTACTTGCTTGGTAATTTTTTGGTATTACCTATTTGGAATGCAAGAGGAGATAAGAGTGAAATTGCATGTGACTTACGATTGAAAGGAGAAAAAGTTAGAGATAAACTAATGAAACATATAGTCTCAAGTGATTTTTGTTGTCACATAATAATGATGAGTGTTCCGGCTTTTATGGGGATATGTGATTTATTAGTCAAAGAGGGTGGTCTTAGGCCAACTATTCGAGTAATGGTGGAGGAACAAGTTTTTAAAACTCTTTACTTATTAGGACATAATGTAAAAAATCGACTCTTGTCTTTCATATTTTGACGATTTGGTGAGTTAACAAGTTATCATTTTCATAATATTTTACGAGCCATATTAGAATTGGAGGATAAATTTCTTAAACAACAAGATGGATCCCAAGTGCCTTGGGAGATGTTGAACTTGAACCGAGAGATGCATTTAATCACTAAATAAAGTAGCCTTATATAGGCTTTATAAGACATTTTGATAACTCCTAAGCACAAGGTAATTAACTGATAATTACCCACTAAGCTAATATGATAAATAGAGATAATTAGAGGATAACTACAAGACTTAGTCAACCATGCAAGCCTTGCACATATCTCTGAAGTGGTGTTGCATTATATATCTTCAACACTCCCCCTCAACACCAGCTTCACCATCTCAAGCTTTTGGTCATCATCTTTTGTTTGACGTCGCATGCATGTGTCTGATTCCCTCGTGTACATCTCTTTTATCTCTTTCTTTTTTATCTATTGTGCTCTTCACAGAGACCCAACGAGCTAGACTTCTTTCATCCTTTGTGTTCTTCACAAGGACCTGACGAGACTTATTCCCTGTGCTCTCCACGTGGACCCGATTGTCCTCTGTGCTCTCCACGAGGACCCAACAAGACTGTCCTATGCTCTTCATGAGGAATCTAGTGAGATTATCTCTCTTTTTTTTCTTCCTCTCTCTTCCTCTAGGCGATGACTGCTTATGCAGACACAATTCGGAGATCACTACTACAATTTGATCTTTTAGCAGTGATTGCTATGATGTCTGCTAGCAATTATAAATACTGTAAAATATTTACCAACAATTAATGAATTCTCACTAGATTTATTATTGTTAAAAGGTTTTAAAAGTAATTTATACAATTGTAGGTAAAGATAAAAATAATCACCACTAAATGTATATATATATTTATATCTGGAACTTTTTTGTAGAGGTTTTTATAATAGTTGCTAAATAATGTAAAATATTTGTTGTCTCTACGTTATTTAGCAGCAATTATCTTATTGCTACTAAATAATTATCACTAAAGAAATAATCTCTTGTAGTGGATCTATTGTTGCGGAAGAAGCGGGGTCGATCGGTGTTTCTTCCACGATCACGATCTCCCTTATGTGAATATCAATCCGACATGTTCCTAGAAAGAGAGAGAAGGTGTGATGGAACGGAGATGGAACCTGCTTTCACCAAGCCTTGTGGGCTTATTCTCTGGATGAGGAGAAGAGGAGATCAAGCAATCAGGCTATGTCGGAGTGTAATACTCGAGATTTCCTAATGCAAAAATTTATTTGGTGCAGCGAGCCGGATCGAGAACTAGTCGGGTCGAGTTGTGAAATCGCCACGAGTAGAAGGTATAATTTAAATTTGTTGGACTCGTAATTAATGTTTTTATGATTTATATGTTGGATTGACTTGGTTCGGGTTGAAACCAGATTCGCAGGTCGAGTCGGGGCTCAATTCGGGCTTAGGTTGAGTCGAGTAAGAGAACTTAAGTTGGGAGGGCAAAATTGTCAAAAATAAAATAAAACCCTTCTCCCCCAGTCGTTGTAAGGATCAAGGAGAGCCGCACGCAGCCCCAGGTGAGGGAGAAGAGGGAGAGAGCAAGAGGGCGGCGCCGGAGTTGGTGTCATCGCCGGAGATCGGGGACGTCTTAGTCTCATCTTTCTCTTCCTTCTAATCAAGGTGAGTGGTTGGACCTCGACTAGTAGGGTGAGGCGTGTGGCCGAAACCTTGTGATGGTGGATTTGACGATTCATGTGTTGATTCTCGTCGACTTTCTTGAGATTTCATGACCTCGTGTATTCCTTATGTGATCTATGATTGTTTGTAAATTTCCCGTGGTGTTTATTTGAGTCTATGGTGCCGACCGAATAGAGGGAAAGGAAGAAGGTCATGCCGAAATTTTCTCTAATTCCCTTGAGTGGTTAAAACTTATAGGATCAAGTTTCTTTCATAATTACGTAGGTATATTAGAGAATTGTAATCTCTTAGGAAATGGTAGACATCCTTCTTTCCCACCTCTAAGGGGTTCGACCGAGCGTGACAACCCTTGAATAGGGTTTGGCCTAGTGGGGAAGAGAGGGAAATTGAGCTAGAATTGATTTCTCCTTTAAGATTTTTAATTAGTCGCTTGACAGATGGGTGATTTACATGATTAATAATTGTAAGGCAATTTTTCGATGATTCCTCAATTTTAGGAGAGTTATTCTCATGAATGCTTAATTGTAGCATAATTTATTGTATAGAATATCTTCTTCGAGACTTCCTACAATGATTTATTGAGGCTGAAATTTAATTTAAATATGTTGAGATTACATGCTTAATTGCAGAAATTATTCATTTTATTGTTGAAATCATGTGAATAGTTATGGTAGATTTATTGTAGGATTATCTCATGATGTATACGCTGTGTTCTATTTATTTCTAGTAATTCTCATGCCTAAGACATGCTAAATTACATTAAGGTATGTGATAAGTGACACTAGAAGTTATAAATGGAATCTAACAAGGTAGCCTAACCTTCACATTGATCTTGGACATAGAAACACTAGGTGTTACACCTAGGGAAATTGGGCACTAAAGTATGGTTTGTCAAGGCCGGGATAGAGGCTGGATGCGGGCTGAGGCCCGGGAAGTGAATAGAAAAATTCTAGACTACTTTGTATGTGTATTGTGCTTGAGATGGTCAGACTGAGAAATGGTTTCAGCCGGTGCGGCTATTACCCGACTCAGTGGGCGGTTTTCAAGATCTTGAGATTACACCAGTGGGTCACGCTAGGTGTTAGACCTGAGTGGCGGGGCTCTTGAGATTCTGTCGGTGGGCCACACCGACGGTAGACCCGAGTATTGGGTGGGACTAGTTATCCCTAACCCGGTGAAGGCTCCAGAAACTAGTTGATCATCCTAGTTGACGGACCCAGTAAAATTATCGCTCTATGCGAATTTATGTGAAATATAACCTGTGGTGGTTGTTGATATTACTTGTATGATTGTGTAGGCCGGTATTGCCGAGCGTCGTAATGAGGTGAAGGTCGAGCATGGCCAAACCATTCATGCAGGGTTAAGGCCCATAGTGGCCGAGTGACACTTGTTATGTAGAGCCGTAGTTGGCTGGATTATTTACTCGTAAAGATTGGCCAACTGGCCGGTTATCGTGACATGATTAGTATAAATTTTATACATATGATTTATTGTTATATATGTTATTATACTGGGGATTTAAGTGGAGATTCGGAAGAACCACTCACTGAGTTTCTCGTGGACTTATGGTTTTATTTGTTTGTGTTTTGCAAAGCCTAACCAGTGAGGTATGACTTGATGGCGTGGCATGGCTGGAGGGTAGGTGGTGTCGCAGATCTCATAGCTAGCAATTATGTAGTCCTAGTCGTATAAAGAGAGTCTTAGTTCATGCACTGAGTTATTTCGAACATTGAGTTGTGAAACATGTTTTCAAACATTTAATAAAGTTTGGCATACTTCATTTATGTTTTCTATGTCTGTCTGATTGCATGTTATATTTTGTTAGTCAATGCATGTGGTAGGCTTCGGGGTACAGACATCTATCCTGGCCTGTCACGCGACCCTGAGTTGGGGCACGACACAGAGATGGAGATCTACTGTCGTGGAGGAGCCAGACGTGTTCTCTCACGTTGATTGAGAACTGATGTAATCATTGCTGCGTAGAGATCAAGCGGTCAGACTGAGGAGATGACGCCGCTTGTAATCTCCCTCCCGCTCGTTCCCTTGCTCAAATTCAATGTTGGGAACCCTTACACCCTTCCTTGCTTTCTCCTGGCTCTCTCCCTCTTCGGCTCTCTTCCTCTCCGTTCGGCGCTCTCTCTTAGCAATCCTTCGTCCCGGCTCTGATACCAATTGTTGAACTTGAAACGAGAGATGCATTTAATCGCTAAATGAAGTAGCCTTATATAGGCTTTATAAGATATTTTGATAACTCCTACAGAATCGGTAATTAACTGATAATTACTTACTAAGCTAACATGATAAATAGAGATAATTAGAGAAAAACTACAAGGCTTAGTCAACCATGCAAGCCTTGCCCATATCTCTGAAGTGGTGTTGCATTATCTTCTAGATAGCCAACAGCTACAGATTTTATCCATATTTTAAGCTTAGCAAATTTAATTGTTCACTCAATTTTATCTGTCAATGTTCTTTGTTTGTATGTTAATTATTATTATCTAATGTTAGAAATATGCTGTTGCAATTGATGGCACACATATACGTGTTAAAGTGTCTAGTAAAAAATCTCCCAGATTTTGTGGGAGGAAAGAACATCCCGCACAAAATGTGATAGTAGTTTGCACATTTGATTTGAAATTTACCTATATCTTAGCTGGGTGGGAGGGGACATCATCTGATTCAAGAATCATTAAAGATGCATTAACCATATAATATCCCTTAAAAATTTCTGAAGGTAATTATAAGATAGACTTTTTATAGGCACGACCCATGCTATGCACACTATAATTGAATTTATTCTTTGTCTTTAGGAAAATACTATCTTGTTGATGTTGGATTCATGTTGAGGAGTGGAATACACCTTATAAGGGGGAGCGATATCACTTGAAAGAGTACTCAAGAAATCCACCTCGAAATGCTCGTGAATTATTTAATCTTCAGTATGTATCCTTACGTAATGCAATTAAACGAGCTTTTGGAGTACTTAAGAAGCGATTTCCTATGATTGCAAGCTCGACCAAACCTACATATTAGCTTGAAACCCAAAAGCTCATCATTTTTTCATGTTGTATATTGCATAATTATTTAAGAAGTGTATATTCAAATGATGAGCTACTTGCAGAAGTTGAAGCTTAACTTTTAGATAATAAAAATGAACAAGATGAACATCCTAATATTAGGGACAACAATGAAGAAACTAACTAGGAGTAGAGAATTGATTAGGGATTCCATAGCGACTCATACGTGGGCCTCTTACAATAAACGATTTTCCTACTAGTTAATGTGGCACTGTATTGCTATTTTCTACTTCACTTATTGTTAATTTGGAAATGTAATGCATTTAATTTAGAATATTTTGTGTATGTATAATTTTATCTTTAAATAAAAGATAATTATATTAGCATTTTGCTTTTAAAATTTAATATTACTATTATTACGTAGTTATTAAAATGCCAAAAAAGACACACACTTCAAATAGCTCTACCACATGTGTATGGTCGAATGCAATGAACCGTTGGTTGATGCATTCCTGACTCAACAAGTAATTGGGAAGAGAGTTGGCGAGACGTTTACGACACATGTAGTAGATTGGATTGTGAGTGAGCTAAATGAAAAATTTTCAAATAAGCCAATAGTGATATTGCTATTGCGATTGGCGATCTCTCAACCAAACCACATGTAACAGGAAGTGAATATGGCTCTTTTTCGAGATCGTGAAATGTTGATTGGTTTCATCAATTTCTGTAATACCCGTATATTTTTAAAAAAATTATTTAATTATTTCTGCAGGATAATTTGGTCGCACGTCAAGGTGGGTTGAATAAAATGCTAGAGGACGTGAATTGAATATTGGTCTTTGCGCGCAAGATAATTAATTTATCTGAGTTTTATTAGTCCTTAGATGGGTAGTTGGGTTCGGGACGAGTCTGGAGGTTCAAACAAAACTTGAATCAGACTTGAATTGGTTGAGTTATGGCTTGTTTTAGACTCAACTTAAGTTAAGGGGCATTGTAGTCTTTTGGCGATTGGGGTTCCAGTATTAATACCTCATCCTTCAGGGGCGCACGGCTGATAGCAGCAGCCGCACACCATCTTGGGGGTCTATAGGAAGAGTCGGATGCATGGAGAGGGAGGAAGGAAAACCTCGGCAGACTACTCGTACAGCGTCGGACGCCATCAAACTTTGTGATCGAAGGAGCGTCCATGGTTAAATCGTATTGAAATTTGGACAATAAGTTTTAAACTTCATGATTTACATTTGGATCGGTGGAGATTGGTTTTTGACGGTCGGATCTGTCACTGTCATGAAAATACCGAAGCCTTGTTCTTGGTTTTCTTCTCCAAATTTTTGTTACGTCGAGTTTTGCCTAATTGAGCTATCGGGACACTATCCTGGGTCTGATCGGATTGAAATTTGGGGAGCATGTTTGAGACCCCTTGCTTCTGGATGGGAATGGTGAAGATCTGATTTGGACGATTAGATTTTGGGATACACGAGAGGAAATAAAGGCGTGGGAGGACTTGGAACTTGGCGGCGCACCCGGACTTCGTTGACGTAGGAGTGCGGAGGACCGTCTTCCTTTCCAATTTCCTCCTCCGGTGAGTGGTTGAACCTTGATGTGTAGGGTGAGGCCCTATGGCTGAACCATGTGATGAGATGTGGAGATTAAGATTTTCTTATGTTTCCTTATGATTTGGTTGTAATCTTGATGTTTGGATTTTATGCTACGATAGCTTCCTTATTTTCTTGGTGGATGTTGGTTTTTCTTAATGTTTAGGGGCCGATTGAATGGTGAAGGAAGGGGAAAGGTCATGCCAAAATTTTTGCTAATTTTGTTTGATTTTATTTCTTGAATAGCTAGCCATTGTATGTGTTAAAACTCGGAAAGAAATTGTAAAGGGGCGCCGGATGTAGGCTTTCCCTAAATTCTTAAGGCCGACCACTTGGGGGTTTTCACCAATTGGATGGGTCGGCCGAATGAAGGAAGGAGGGAAAGAAATTTTAGAGAGGTTAAGTTCCAAATTTTTGAATGAATTCTAGGTAGAGGAAATTCCTAGAAATTATGTGGAAATTATTGATTTGTTAGGGTAGGGTTTATGGCCGATTACCCTAAAACCTTTATGTTGGCAAGTAGGATCGGCCGAGTGGGAAAACTCGAGACTCGGCCTTGGATAATAATTATGTTTTGGTTAGATTCAATTGCTATGATGTATGTTCATGAGTTAGAGAATTTATTTGTGATGGTTATACCCAAATTGAAATTTATACACTTAGGCAAGATCTTTGTCAACGTATGTTAGAATTATTTCATGTATTTTATGGTACGATGAAATAATACTTTTACAAGCTATTTTAAGACGCGTACATGTTGTTTTTGGTATTTTATAGGCTGGAATAATGTATAGATGTATGTTGGAATTATGTTGTAAATGCTGGAATTTTTAATACAAATTGTATTTAATTAATTGATGGCGTATTTATCATTTCGAAGCTGTATTTAATTAATTGATGTTGTATTTATCATTTAGAACCTGTATTTAGATAATTGATGTTGTATTAAAATAGTAGATGTTGTATTTATCAATTGAGGTTGTATTTACCAATTTATAAATACTATAAGTGATCATTAGTAGTAAGGAAAGTTATATCTTCATGATAAGGATGGTTATTTGAGGTAGAATAGCCTGGTACGTGCAGAGGTAGAAAAATGTTATACTATAACTTCTCATGTGGGTAGAAATTGTGAAATGAGATGATGGAGCCCGAGGGAGGGCTGGGTTGGGGCGCATGCCTGGGATATTAAATGTTAATGATGTTGAATAATTATATGTACTGCATACTGATTTATGTGTATTGTGATTGAGATGGCTGGGCTAAGAATTATCTCTAGCGGGTACAGTTATTGCCCGACTCAATAAGTGGTTGACGGGTCTTGATATTGCACCACATACTAAAGAAGTGCATCGGGCCGAAGCCCACCATGCCCAAAGGCAACAGCACATACTAGGAAAGTGCATTGGACCGAAGCCACCATGCCCAAAAGGCAACGGTACATACTAGGATAATCGGGAAAGACCCTCCGAACTTATCCTAGTATAAGGAACCTCGGGAGCAATCGGGAAAGACCCTCCGAACTTGCTCCACAAGACGTGATATCACAAGAGTAACTGGGAAGGCCCTCCGAACTTACTCTGCAGGTTGGGAATTTGACGTCCAACCACCCGGACGTAGCCCGAAATCCGAATCCTAATTGAGCCGCTCCGCTATTCTCATGGATATGGAGCACCAAGACCTAAGTCAATATTCTCCTACACTATCCTAGGGGTGTCCTCATTATGAAGCGTCTCAACACTCCAAACCCGACCCCTATCCCTTAGACCCGTACGTAATGTCATGAACTCGTGTGATTTTATTTCATGCATACTTTATAATTAAGTTGGTTCATAATAGATTATGCTCACCCCTAACCGAATTTTAATTAAATAATTAAAATTTAGATCATCTCAATTAGGGTTTTGTTCTAGGGTTTTGTTTTAGGTTACCGTTCTACCTAAAAATGCTGTGTCTAACCCGAATCTAGTCTCCAAAGTATGTCATATGTTTCCAAACTATATTTTCTGGTCGAAACGATAGGTTACACGACTATATTCACACATATACACACATCACAACAAATAAATTAAATTCAGCACAAATTCATCATCTCACCATACAATTTCAGCATACTTATAAAATTAAATCCGAAAATTAACAAAAATTAACCCCTAAATTATCATTAGGATAGAATACTAATCTCAGGAATTAATTCACATAAATCATGCTTTTCATCAAGATTTATAAGAATCCACACACTTAAACCAAGAATCAAGCATTAAGATCAAGAACCCCTAATTAGTCATTATCAATTGATTTTAATCCTACCACATGATTTCTACCCAAAAATCACATATTTAATTCTAAACAAGAAACTCATAATCAAGAATCTCAAACTAGGAGAATAGATCAAGATTTCATATTAAAGGAAACATGGCAAAAACACGATAAAAAATCCAAGAACAAGGCATAAATACTGAGCCGTCAAGAATGACTTCAAGAATCCATTTAAAATCCCGAAGAGAGAGGATAAATCACTCAACTTAATTGGAAAAGAACTAAGGAATAAATCCCGGATGACGGCCCTCAAATCTGGCTTCAAAAGGTCGGCGGCTTAACCTAAGAAGGCTTCAAGGGGTGGCGGCTCACTCCAAGCCGCCAGTTTGGAGAGAGGAAGAGAGAGGAGAAGGAGAGGGGCTGGCTCGACTGGCTCCTCTCGGCTCGGCTCCAAAGGGAAGGAAGAGAGAGAGGGGAGGAGATGAAAAAGTAGGCGGCTCGGCTTGGCTCTAGGTGGCGATGGCTCTAAGGAGAAAAGGAAAAGGGGGCTGACAGCTTGGCTTGGCTTGGCGGCTGTCTCACTTTTTTAACTCTTTAGGTGGCTCCAAAATAGGAGCCACAAGCCATGAGGAGGGGATTTTATACTCCCTCCTCAACTCTAACCCCTTAAACACCTTAGTCCAAACCCGCATCCGCCTTAAGCAAAAACCAAACCCTAATTCGATAGACTTAATTAATTTAATATTAATACAAGATAAATCATAAACAATCAATTAAATACACCCACATGAACATAATTAATAATTATGCACATACAATATCAATTAAATAATTTCAACTACCCAAGCTTGAAATTCATAAAATCATCAATTCATATCATACTTACCCGAGCTCGCAAGCTCGCTCCGAACCATGAGTCGACTCGACTCGACCACGAACTAGTTCACTAGGCTGGCAAACACGCACACAAGAGGAAAAATAATAAATTTAATTATCTATGATATTACAGTACCGCGGGGGGCTCCGTCCCCCGCACCCCCTATAAGACATGGTGGCCCAGTGTGGGCCCGACTGCCCTCCGCGCCGGCCCGATATTACAAATTCAAGACACTTCCAACAAAGATTATTTTGGATAATATTAGAGATTGTATGAATTTAAATTCGATGGAACTATTTTATATTATGGATTGCATTATGTGATTTTTCGTGGCTTGATCATTTAGTTTTGATTTCAATACAAAAAAAAAATTATTTATGTAATTTTTTTTCCCCTCTTGTACATTAATTTTATTATAATTTTATCAATTTTAGATTAATAGGTAATAATTTGATATGCATTTGGTGATATTTTAAGAAAAAAAAATTATGTCTTTATTTAAGTCTAATGTTTTGAAGAAAAAAAAATTAATATAATTTTACATTTAATTTTTATATTTAAGAATATTTTGATTATTTTATTATTTGAGGATTCATACCATATTATTAAACCAAATAAAAAACATACTACTTACTATATTATCTTTCCAAATATGATAACAACAATTACATTATTATATCATCTCATTCCAACAAGACCTAAATATGTTTAGTGAAGAAAAAATCACAAACTACTTCGGTTGCTATCTATCAATTACAAACAGCTTAACCAAGCCGGTCTTAAGCTTGAACATATGCAATATAAAATTCAGCATTCTGCGCCAATTAATTAACAAAGGTTGGTTAGTACTCATGGACCATACTTCCAATCAACTACCTTTTTTATTTCCTCAAATGGCATTATAAGACGAGAACATATACAAGAGGAGAGACAAGAACGAGTTTCTTTACCTTACGAAAACTAACATCTTTTTAATTGACAAAATCACCATTTATTATTTAGATATTATTTATAATTTATCTTTGAGTTTAAAAATATATATTAATTAAAAGAGAAAAGTCAAATAAGGAGATGAATATATATAGTGTCTTATAATTGTTTGATAAAAATACATGAGCACTTAACATAGACCACTATTAATTGATTAGAAAACTCTTTAAAATTTTTTAAAACATACTATTATTTATTAATAATATAAAATTCAGAATATTTTTATATAATACCCTATCTTTATCATTAAATCTATAATTTTCTTGATATAATTTTATTCTATTTAGTATTTTAATTGGGCCTCTCAATTAATTGTGGTTAAGAAAAGTGATAGCTAGTAATAAGTCAAGCCGACACAATCGCATTCCCACGAGGTTTGTCCTCCACGACTCCAGCCACCCGCACAACAACATATACAACGAATCAAATCCTATTTGTTTTCTACTTCCATCTCCCGTAAAGCTCATTGATCGACTTTATCCATGTGGATGCATTTCTAGCCATTCGATGGGCACGTGGAAGGGCCCCATCGTGTACGATTCCACCAATATATCCTCGGCGACGTGTCCTGCAGATGCACGTCCACCGCACTGCAATGGCCCGGCAGCCTCTCCTAACCCTTTGTTTATTCATCGTGTGCCCTTTCGGCCTCACTTTCCATAAAAAAAAAGACCTTTTGTTTATTTATTTAAGCTTTTGCCATTCCGCCTCTTTTATGCAGCTTCCTTCCCTGTCTTGTTCCCAAGCTAAAGTGATATTTCCTGCTATAGAAGCAAACCCCCTATCAATCCACTTTATTACCAGCTGCTGTCTTTTGGGTTAATTTATATCTTTGGATTACAGAGAGAGAGAGAGAGAGAGAGAGAGAGAGAGAGAGAGAGAGGGAGATGGGAATTCTGGATCACATGTCTGGGCTCTGCTCAGTCTCCAGTCATCACCATAAACACCAGAAGAGGAAGCAATTGCAGGTAAGCAGAGAAACATATATATGATTAAGTAGTCTTCTTCCTGGAGTGCTAATAGAAAGCAATGGATTATTTATATATGAACTCAGACAGTGGAGATAAAGGTGAGAATGGACTGCGAAGGGTGCGAGAGGAAGGTGAGGAAAGCATTAGAAAGCATGAAAGGTACGTATATATTGAACTGTAATAATTAATTTCTCTTCTTGATGTCTTTCTAAAGTAGTAGTTCAATTTGCATATACATAATAGGAGTGAGCAGCGTATCGACGGAGCCGAAGCAGAACAAGGTGACGGTGGTAGGGTTCGTGGAGCCGAAGAAGGTGGTGAGGAGGTTGGAGTGGAAGACGGGGAAGAAGGCGGAGCTGTGGCCGTACGTGCCGTACGACGTGGTGGCGCACCCCTACGCGCCGGGGGCCTACGACAAGAAGGCGCCGCCGGGGTACGTGCGGAACGTGGTGGACGACCCGGTGGCGGCGCCGCTCGCCCGCGCCAGCTCCACCGAGGTCAAGTACACCACCGCCTTCAGCGACGAGAACCCCAACAACTGCAGCGTCATGTGAAGGACCTACGTCTATAATTTACGCAGTACACAGTTTCAGTATGTTTGCAGATCTTTGACGAAGATGTGTGTAATTTGTATTGGAGTTCTTGTTTATCCTGTAAATGCGCCTATTGTGGATTTTTGTAGTTTTCATTAAATATGTATAAATGTAATTTAGTTTAAGTTTTTATTAATTGAATGTGAGAGTATTCATCTCTGCTTGAATTGGATGAATAGTATTCTTCAAGAATTTATTTCAGGGTAAATTACCTACCTCTCGTTACTTCTTTCTATTTATAATTTTATCTAATGATTTTTTTAAATTTTATAAAAAATTACACAAACCACTCATACTAATGGAAACTATTAGTGAAGTATTTGTTATGTACTCATGTGCACTGCATATGCTTACTAATGACAAAAATATTTTTATATTATTTAACTCTTATTTTTTTATATTTTTTACCCAGAAGTACTTAATATTTTAATTTTCATATTCAACTAGCATTAATTTCGCGAATGATATTAAATAATAAAATAATTTCTCAAATTTTTATTTTAAAAATATTTATTCAATTATTTTGCGCATGCCTTTTAATATTTTTTTAGCAAAAGGTATAAAAAAATTATAGATTGCATTTAACACTGTTAGTTACAGGGGAGATGAGTATCGCTTGAGTAAATAGAAGAGAGATCAATATTATTTGGGTAAGTTACACTTACCTCCCCCGAGGTTTAGTGAAATTACACTGACATTCCCTCTATTTGTAATTTTATCTTGTAACCTTTCTGAGTTTTGTAAAAGATTACACAAATCTCCCCTATTACGAAATAAGATTACACAAATCTCCTCTGAGTTTTGTAAAATATTACACAAATCTCTCCTAAAAAAATTACTCAAAGATCACTCAAAGGAGATGATTGTAACCTAGACAAATAGAGAGGAGATCAGTGTAATTTCACTAAATTTCAGGGGAGGTCAATATAATTTATCCATATTATTTTATTGAATATCATGGGAGGTAGTATAATTTATCTTTTATTTTATAATGACCCTAACTAGATAATTAATGACAAAGAACATCCTCCAGCGCTGAGGGGCCAAGCTTCCACCAAATGTCATTACTTTCGTAATCAATATATCAACCAATCCTTTCGGTTCAATAAATCTATCATGTCTCTTGTCCACTTAAAAATATATTCCTTATCCATAGTTGCTCAAGTTAGAAGTTAGGAAGAAAAAAAGAATGCAGTAGTTTGCTCAAATATAATAATGGATATAATAGTCAAATATAACTCACACTGGCTATCATTCCCTAACGCAACTTCTATGGAGCCAATAATGGATATAATAGTCAAATATAATTCACACTGGCCATCTTTCCCGAACTCAACTTCTATGGAGCTCGGCTCCATAAAAAATCTTTATGAAATTGGACTCCGATGACGAAGCACGAATCGCAAAGCAAAATTTATTTTGCTTTGCGATTCATGCTTCATCATCGGAGCCCGGCTCCATAAAGTTTTTCTATGGAGCCGGGCTCCATAATGGTTTTTTTCATCTTTCCCGGTCATTTTTTCCAACATACCTTTGCTCTCATGGCTTCTTTTTGTCTTTAACTTCTAGATATTAATAGAATTGTCATCGCTTTAATAAATTCCTTTGCAATTTAGGAAGAGATATCTTAATTTATTTAGGTTTCTATTAAAATTTAGGGGGAAAAATAAAAGCTACAAAACTTTTGATCACCTATCTACTATATATATTAAAATAGATGAAGAGCTAAAACCTCTTTACCTGTCTTAGCTTTCTTGCATGTTTAATTCCCTTTTTTTCTCTTATATATATATATATATTCTATTCTATTATATATGTTCATATGTTTTGTATAATTTATATATTTATTATTGTTTTATATTTAATTTTATATTATTATATTATTATATTATTATTTATTATTTAATCAGTATTTTTGTTTCTTTTTTCATTTTAACTTTCTTCTTACATTTTTCCTTTTATTTTTATGTATTGTATAATAATAATAATAATAATAATATGTTAATTATTTCATTACTTATTATATATTCAAAACCTTTTCTTTCTTAAGTTAGCTCAATTTGAGTTCTTTTACTAAATTTTTTTGTTCCGAATCAGTATAGTATTTTTTGGAAAAAAAAATCAAAATTTCAAACCAAATTTGATTATAGATTTCTACTATATACAAAATTCATGGATGTTTTAGTGAAATGATAATCAAGTAATATATATATATATATATGTGAAAACTCAAACCTCTCAACCTATTTTTTTCACTTTTTTCTTTACCTTTATTTTCTTAATTTTTTTCGAAGTTGTGTTTGAATTTTTTTCTGTGAGTAATCTTTTGGCATTTAAAGCCCGCCGTTCTCATTCTTTTGCTTTACTTTTCTTGGTTGCTCTAAACTTCTTTATATATGTATTTTATTAGATTTTACATATTAATCCATTCAAAATTATATTTATAAAAGGTTTTACAGCAAAGTGGTTAGCATTTTTACAATGAAGCTAGCGGGCAATGTCAGTCATGATAACTCACAGCAAAGTGCTCGTCATTATCACTTATCAGCATTGTGGTTGCTTCTTCGTTAAGTTCTCCTCAGTCCTCACTACTTAAATACCATTCATCATCTCCAGTCGATGACACGTGGCACAGTCTCCCCCTCTCAAGGATTTAATGGTAGGATGAAGTCATCCATCTATACATTAATTGTTGCTAAGTTACTATCATTATCAATCCTTGTTTTAGGTAGTTGAAGCTGCGTGCAGGTGCAGGGTTTATTAAGTCCTCCCTGGCTAGAACACCATACATTAATCTTTCAATTTTATCATAATTAAATTTATATTTTAAAATATCTGATTCCAATCAAATTCAATTTTTAAATAATAAATAGCTTGGCACATGACAAATCAATAAGATCATATGAATAGAAATTGAGTTAAAATAACGCTAAAAGTTTGAATGAACTGTCGACATATTCAGCTTTTTAAAAAGCTAAAGCAACCTGATCGTACTTACATATTTAACATCATTAACTAATCGTAGCACACATTTCATTCAAAGTATAGAATGTAATGTTTTAATGTGAATTTTTTTGGTCAAAAGAAAAAGAAAAAGAAATTAAGAGCTAACTTATAATGCCGACTACCAAGAACTAATTGAAACTTATCCATTGCCTTCTTTAAAAAAATTTCGCAACATATGAACTGCAAAACACTTGAGCCTTTGACATCATAGGAAGATGGGAATGACAATAAATTAGTAAAATGGCCCTTCTGGCCTGATATGACATTTCTAACAGACCATGCTACCCCCAAAGATAAGTGGTATATATCATCACTATGAAAAAGATCAATCATTCAATCAACCTAAATGGCAAGGTAAACTAGGAAAAACCAAAGACAATCGCAAGTTTAGCTTCAATGACAAATCTGATTGTGAGATATGTCTTTGAGGAAACATGCCTTGGACAACTATAAATTCTCTCTCTATAATTCTTAGAGACTTTCCAAAAAGAAAATAATAGCACAAAAAGAGTCCTGCCTTTTTTGTTATACGATGACAATTATAATTTCTCGAAAGGAACTTCAAAACAAAAATCTATGACTTCCCTTCATACTATCAACCTACTGTCCCAGTATCATATCAGGCTGCAATCCTTGCTGACTCTCCTACAGCCATTTCCATTTTTTGGTACCACTCACCAATTTTAGTGTTCTCCACCATGTCTTTACCAGCCTTCAGGTATCTTATCGGTCTCAGAACACCAAATACAGCAAGGTCTGCCAAGTTAGGTTTTGAACCACCTGAGAGAAAGCAACAATATTGATGAAACATATAGAGCGAATAAACAGCAAGTTTATAATCATACATCAAGTTAGTTGAAGGATGATGTACCGAGAAAATCTCTGCCATTAAGAGCTGTTGTCCATGTTTGTGCAGCATCATACAAAGAAGCACGTTCATCAGTGATGTTGTACTTCTTCTTGAGCTTCTTTGACACCATGTACATTATTGCTGCTCCGGCATATTTTACAGCAAATTTTTCTGTGGTACTAAAGTTTCCTACAGTACATGATGTTTTAAGTGAGTTTGAAACTGTAATTGAGAGCTCACAGAAATGATAATTGGTTAGGAATTATGGAGGCAATTCCATCACATTTAACTAATCAGTGTCAATGATGTACCATAATTTACTGATTTAGCATAAGAAATTGTGCAAATAACACTATCTAATTGGATTATAAATTTTAGTTCTATCTCATGATGACAAACAGTATTCAAAATAATCAGGTTCCAAACTACAAGCCAAGTTCACTGGCTAGATTACCAACAGTGTACACTAATATCCCAAGTACACTGATTAATCATGTTCCCAACAGTGTACTAGATTAATGTGTGCAGAAAACAAACTCCAGGAAGGAAGGGGGAGAGGGGGGGAGGCCAGGAGGAAATAAATTATATACAACATTATCAGACAGCAAGACTACCAGCCGGTTGAATGACATCTTTGTATGTTTGTAGACCTTGTTCTTTCTTTCCTTTGTTTTTGGCTTATTTCTCCTTTTTTCCTCCTGTGTAGTTTTTTTTCTTCTTGTTTTTCATTGTAGCTTGTTTTCTTTTGGGGTGACTGTGTGTCATATCTTATGAAAAGTTTTCTTGAAGGGTTATGGCTATGCCACTCTTCCTTCTTTCACAAGCCAAGTTCAAGCACAAACAACTGCTTTAGGAAGTGTCAACATGTTTCACAAATATAGCCATGCATCCCCAACATCTTGTATGGAAGGAAATGCAGGACACCTATGTGTTGAACTGAGCTGAGTGAAAACAAGATAGTGGGCCAGATTTGATAAGACAACCAGGAGAAAGTAAAGATCATCAAGGACAGACTCAAAGCCACCTCAAATAGACAAAATCCTATGCACACACAGTATGAGATTGGAGATAAAGTCTTCCTCAAAGTATCACCATGGAAGAAAGTGCTTAAGATTTCATAAAGG
The DNA here is from genome assembly GCA_034359265.1 of Canna indica. Classification (NCBI taxonomy): domain Eukaryota; kingdom Viridiplantae; phylum Streptophyta; class Magnoliopsida; order Zingiberales; family Cannaceae; genus Canna; species Canna indica. The sequence continues at coordinate 14,700,240 of CP136894.1, read as the reverse complement.
TAAATTAAGCCCTAGGTTTATCTGTCCATACGAGGTCATTGAACGTGTGGAGTTTTCTCCATACAAGTAATGCCTCCATAACACCAAAGGAAAAACTATGACCGCCAACTCCAAAGGATAATCCTAGTGCCACACCCGCACCCGTTTACTAAACCCGTCTCATATGGGTTTATCTGTCCAAAGGATATATCGATCGCGAAAGGATAATCGATGTCAAGGTTCGCTACCGCGAAATTTTTTTGGTCGCGATAATAAGCTTGGTTGCAACCAATATCAATACTCGAGTGGAAACGGGATCGCATTACCATGGGCTTTGTCATTGGGCTACCTCTCACAAAGAAGAGGCATGATGCAATTTGGGTGATAGTTGATAGATTGACTTGTCAATCTATTAGAATCGACTACTATCTTGAAAGATTGGGAGAATTGTATATAAATGAGATAGTTCGGTTACATGGAGTGCCTACATCTATCATATCTGATAGAGACTCGAGGTTCACCTCAAGGTTTTGGAAGAAGCTACATGAAGCATTGGGCACCAAGTTGAATTTGAGCGCGGCTTTCCATCCACAAATAGATGGACAGTCAGAAATAGTGATTCACGTAACTCCTAATGACTTTTCATGGGCTTATGACCTTATGAAATGAGGTTGATCACATAAATTATGCATTAGGTGCTTGAGGATATGCTTAGGAGCTTTGTCATTGACTTTTAGGGGAGTTGGGACAAACACCTCCCATTGATAGAATTTGCATACAACAACAACTACCAAGCGTGTATCCATATGACACCTTATGAGGCCTTGTCTGGAAGGAAGTGCAGGACACCTTTGTGTTGGACTGAGCATCGGTGAAAACAAGATAGTGGGGTCAGATTCAATAAGACAAAACAAGGAGAAAGTAAAGATCATCAAGGACAAACTCAAAGCCACCTCAGATAGACAAAAATCCTATGCAGGCTTGAAGAGGAAGGACATAGAATATGAGATTGGAGATAAAGTATTCCTCAAAGTATCACCATCGAAGAAGGTGCTTAAGATTTCGGAAGAAAGGTAAGTTAAGTCCTAGGTTTATTAGTCCATATGAGGTCATTGAATGTGTGGGTCCGGTAGCCTATAGGCTAGCTTTACCACCCGAGTTGGAAAAGATCCACAATGTGTTCCCTGCATCGATGCTAAGAAGGTACAGATCAGATCCTATCCTTCAAATGTCATATCAACAGAGACAATTGACATACAACCTTATTTGACATATGAGGAGGAACTTGTAAAGATTTTGGCACGAGAAATCAAGGAACTGAGGAACAAAAGAATCCCACTGGTCAAAGTACTTTGGAGAAATCACGACACCGAGGAAGCCACGTGGGAAAGTGAAGAGGTAATGGGACAACAACATTCACCGCCATCTGAATCGGGTAAATTTCGAGGAGGAAATTTCTTATGAGGGAAAAAAATGTGATGCTCTGAAAATCCCAAGTTGTGAATAATACTTTTTGGACCCTGAATAGTACTAACCTAGACATGAATAGTAAATTCCCATACTATAAATAGTACTATCCAAGCTAAACTCGAGTATCAAAAATGAGATGAAAATGACTTTAATAAGGGATGAAAAATCGAAAATAAAAATCAAGGTGTGGACTTATTGGGTATTTTGAAAAGATGAATAGTGAGAAATGTTAAGAGACAATTTGACCAAAGTCAAAATTTCACCAAAATAAGTCAAAAGTCAATTTTTGACTCAATAAATAAGTAAGAAATGAGATTAAATAAGATGTTTAAGGGAGGATTAATATTAATAAGGTTTATTAATTAAAAAGAAGAAGAAAGAAAAGAACTAAATGATTTTTTAGGTGGGGAATAACCATAGCCATTGGATAAAATTTCAAAATATAATCCTAGTCATCCAAAGTGAGACAAAGAGAGTGAGGCTTCTGGAAGAAACTATTTTCTTCTTCCTCCTCCCATAGCCGAATTCACCATCTCCATCTTCTCCCTATTTTCTTTTCTTCAATTCTTCCAAATCTCCAATAAATCACATAAAACCCCATTAATAACACATCTAAATCTTCAATTGGGTTCTCAAAAATGAAGATTCATGTATTAAATTCAAGAGAAGTTGGGAATTTAAGGGATGGATGAATAGTGACACCATCATTAATGAATGAGGTAAGTGATTAAATTCACCCATCAATCTTCATCTTAGGATTAAGAGAACATCATTCATGCATTAATTTGAGTTTTTATTAAATGCATGTGTTGGTTCTTGAAGAAAAAGGGAAGAAGAAAGGGAGAAAGACTAAGCGAAAAGAGAATGTAGTTTGAACTTTGAAGAGTGTTTTTGGAGGCTTTGGAAGCTTGAAAAGTCATTTTTTGCAACATAAAAGGTTTGTGCTCAGCAAATTTTCCCCAATTTTCTTGAATATGCCTAATCTAGGGGTTTTGTTGTGTTGCGGCTTTGGTAAAATTGAATGGAAATATACTTACTATATGTGTGAAATAATGATGATTGGTATGTATAATGAATGAAAATCAATTGCTTATATGAATTATTATGGAAGCTTAAACATAGAAACAAAGTTTGAAATGGCGCAGGGCGCACACAGGCACAGGTCCTCGCGCCATTTTTCCCCCGAGGCGCTAACTAGCGCCTCGAGGGCCTTGGCGCGCGCCTCAGCCCAAGCGCGAGGCGCACGCCATATGCGCCACACTCATGTGTGGCGCTGAGTGCCCTAAGTTAACTTAGGGCACCTGAAATCTTATGTTCATTTCCAGCCTTCCGCCCATCTTGCCCAAGCGTCGAGCCTCTCTTCTCCTTTTCTTCTCCTTCGACGATCCTCTCCACCAGATTCCGACGCCTCTCCACCAGATTTCAGCCTCCGGCGAGCTTCTTCAGGTATATTTCTTTTCTTTCTCAATTTCTCTCCTGTCTCAGATTTCAGTTGTTGTTTATTTTTGAAATTTTCAGTCTTTCCTCGGTCCCTCACTCCCTCCTATTCTACATTTCTACATGCTCCTATTTAGACAGAAATTTTCAGCATGCTGAGAATTCATTCTCATTATGAGAGTTTCTTTTTTTTTTCATCTTTAATTTCTGATCCCGATTTTTTTCTCATCTTTTAGTCTAGTTTAAATTATGAAATCATCTTCTAGTAATAGTAGAAAAGATCCCGGATGGAAGTATTTTCGTGAAGTGATTCCAAACAACACAAATAGATTGATTTATGGCTTTTGTGACAAAATAACAAATGGAGAGATTTCTCGAGGGAAGCAACATCTTGTTGGAGGATATCGTAATGCCAAGGCTTGCACAAAGTGCAACTCATGTCCGAGAAGAGATCAAAGAGTACATGGAAAAGAAAGTTGTCACATCAAGTGTTAATTTTGATGTATCAAATTCTATACCCAATTTCAAGGATTTTGATTATGGTGAGAAGGAGGAATAGGGTCTTGAAAGGTCCGCGAAAAAGAAGCCAAAGATGCCAAACATGAAAGGTCCACTGGATCTTTTATTTACACCGAGTGCCGAGCAAGTGGTGAAAAAGAGGAAAGAAACAATGATGAAGCAAACCACCATTAATGAGGCATGTAAAAAGGAGTTGCGCACTAAAGTATGTGAAAACATATGTAAATGGATGTATGATGCATGTATGATGCAGGAATTCCTTTCAATGCTTTATACTATCCAAGTTTTGAGGTGATGGTTGAGTCTATTGGATAATATGGCATTGTCTTGAAACCTCCCAGTGCATATGAGGCGAGAGTTCCTTTCGTTAAGAAGACGGTGAATGAGGTTAAGGAAATGATAAAAGAGCATGAAGAAGAATGGGTAAGGTATGGTTGCACCATCATGGCAGATGGTTGGACAGATAAAAGACAAAGAATATTGATAAACTTTTTAGTGAACTATCCTAAGGGAACCGTTTTCATTGAGTCGGTTGATGCAAGTAGTTACTCAAAGACCGGAGAAAAGATGTTTGAATTGCTTGATAAAATGGTGGAGCGTATTGGGGAGACAAGTGTGATACAAGTTATCACTGATAGTACATCTAACAATGTGTATGCAGGTAATAAGTTAAACTTTCAAATTTCAATTAAAATCTAGTGTTTTTATTAGTTGGTATTTTTTTAATGATTATATTTTATATTTCATAGGAAAAAGGTTGATGGAAAAGATACCACACTGTATTGGAGTCCTTGTGTTGCACATTGTATCGATCTCATACTTGAAGATTTGGAGAAGATTACTGTTATTAGTAACACATTGAAGAGGGGTATGACTTTGAATTCCTACATTTATGTACAGCCTAGTTTGGTGAATATGCTTAAGGAATTCACTGGATAGAAGGATCTTGTTAGAGCCGCCGTTACAAAATTTGCAACCGTTTTTCTTACTCTTGAGAGTATTCATAAGCAAAAGGCCAATTTGAGGAAAATGTTCACTTCAGATAAATGGACAAATAGCAAGTGGGCAAAAGAAGCATTTGGTAAAAGAGTGCGGCATTGTTTTAATGGCTACCTTTTGGACTAACATCGTCTACATTCTCAAAATATTTGGTCCTCTAGTGCAAGTGCTTCGATTGATCGATGGAGAGAGAAAGCCTCCAATGGGGTTCATATACGAGGCAATGGATAGAGCGAAGGAAGCCATTGTCAAATCTTTTAATGAGAAAGAAGAGAGCTACAAGAAAGTTTTTGAAATTATTGACAAAAGGTGAGAATGTCAACTCCATCGACCTTTGCATGCATGTGGGAATTATTTAAATCCTGAATTGTTCTATGCAAACACCAACCTTAGTTTAGACCAGGAGATTATGGGAGGATTGTTTGATGCTATTGAAAGATTGGTTCCAAGACTTGAGGAGCAAGACTTAATCTCTAACCAACTTTCTACCTATGCAAACTCTGATGGTATATTTGAAAAGCCAATGGCGATTAGGCATAGGAGTATTAAATCTCCAGGTAAATTTCTTTAAAGTTATACTTTTGGATAGTTCTTAACATTTAATAGATTAATTGAGCTTAACTTTTAATTTTTATTAACAATAACAGCTGAATGGTGGAAACTTTATGGATCATCAACTCCAAAGTTGCAAAAAATTGCTATAAAAGTGCTTAGTCTCATTTGCAGTGCATCGGGCTATGAGCGCAACTAGAGCATTTTTTAAAACGTTAGTAACAATATTTAAAGTTTCATTTTAATTTTTAACTTGCTTATAACTGTGCTAATTAAGAATTATTTTATTTTTTCTCTAGATTCATACCAAAAAAAAGAAATAGGTAGGATGCACAACGCTTAAATGATTTGGTTTTTGTGAAGTACAACCAAACATTGAAGCGTCAATATGATGCACGTGACCGCATCAACCCTATTTCTTTGGATGGTATTGATGCTAGCAATGAATGATTGATGGTAGAGCTGAGGATGAACAAGATGATGACGACTTCGTATTTGAGAATGAGCCTTTGACATGAGACACGGTTGCTAAAGCTAGTGGAGCAGAAGAGCCCGGCTCACTAGATCTACGAGACAAAAGGACAAAGGAAAAGCAAGCTCTTCCAAGGTCCCAAATCACCGAACACTCATAAATGAATCTTCTGGAGAAGAAGAACAAGATGGAGGAGAAGGAAACGCTATCCATTTTCAATATTCCAAACATTTTGACTATGAGATTGATGAAGAACATGATCTAGATCTAGATGATGAATAGTCCATTAGCTTGATGATGTTGAACTTGTTGTTCTAATGTTCTTTTAATGATGTTGAACTTGATGATGAACTTGATGTTGAACTTAATGTTGGCTTGTTTTTTAATGATGTTGAACTTGATGTTTGCTTGTTTAGTTGTTAACTAAGTGATTTTATTTTAGAATATATATTTTATGTACAAAATATATTTTATAATTATATTTTATTTTTACGCCTCGCCTCGTTATGGCGCGTGCTGTAATCTTGTGCTTTGCGCCATGGCTCCAAGTGCCCTTTGCGCCTTTGTGCACCTTGCGCCATTTAAAACAATGCATAGAAATGATGAACATAGTATAGACAACTTGAACAATAGTTTACCAAGTACTTTCAAGAACATAGATTTGTTTGTTGCCTTAATGAGTATGCTCTTTATGTGAAGACAATGATAATGGAGACATATTATTAATTTGCCTTTATATAGACGATCTCATCTTTACCGGCAACAACCTAAGATTGTTTGAACTTTGAAGAGTTCAAGAAGGAGATGTCTCTTGAGTTCGAGATAACTGACACAAGGCTCATGTCCTACTACTTGGGCCTAGAAGTAAAGCAAATGGAGGAAGGAATTTTTCTCTCAAGTTTGACCAAAATAATTCGAAAGTCAATTTTTAAATCAATAAATAAATAAAAAATGAGATTAAATAAAACGTTAAGGAAGGATTAATATTAATAATGTTAATTATTTAAAAAGAAGAAAAAAGAAAAAAATAAATGATTTTTATGGGTGGAAAATAATCATAACCATTGGATCAAATGTTAAAATCTAATTATAGCTATCCAAAGTGAGACTAAGGCTTCTAAAAAAATTCATCTTCTTCTTCCTCTGCCCATAGCCGAATTTATCATCTTCATCTTCTCCACATTCTATTTTCTTCCATTCTTCCAAATCTCCAATAAATCACATAAGACCCCATTAATTACACATCTAAATCATTAATTGGGGTCTCAAGAAACAAAATTCATGCATTAAATTCAAAAGAAATTGGAAATTTAAGGGATGGATGAATAATGACACCATCATTAATGAGTTAGGCAAGGGATGGATGAATAATGACACCATCATTAATGAGTTAAGTAAGTGATTAAATTCACCCATCAATCCTCATCTGAAAATTAGGAGAACAACATTCATGCATCAATTTGAGTTTTTATTAAATGCATCTATAGGTTCTTGAAGATAAAAGAGAAGGAGAAATGGAGAAAGAGTAAGTGAAAAGAGAAAGTGGTTATTTGAAGACTGTTTTGGAAGTTTTAGAAGTTTGAACAGTCATTTTTTACAACAAGAGGTTTGTGTTCATCAAATTTTTCGCAATTTTCTTGATTATGCCTAATCTAGGGTTTTTGTTGTTGCGGCTTTGGTAAAATTGAATGGAAATATATTTACTATATGTTTGAAATAATGATGATTGATATGTATAAATGAATGAAAATTAATTTCTTGTATGAAATGTTGTGGAATCTTAAACATAGAAATGATAAACATAGTATAGACAACTTTGCCAAGTACTTCGAAAAACATGGATTTGTTTGTTGCCTTAATGAGTATGCTCTTTATGTGAAGGCCTATGAAATTGGAGACATATTACTAATTTGCCTTTATATGGACGATCTCATCTTTACCGGCAACAACCCAAGATTGTTTAAAGAGTTAAAGGAAATATCTCTTGAGTTCGAGATGAGTGACATAGGGCTCATGTCCAACTACTTTGGCCTAGAAGTAAAGCAAATGGAGTAAAGAATTTTTCTCTTAAGTTTGACCAAAATAACTCAAAAGTCAATATTTGACACAATAAATAAATAAGAAATGAGATTAAATAAAATGTTTAAGGGATGATTTATATTAATAATATTTTTTAATTAAAAGAATATAAAAAAAATAAATGATTTTTTTGGTTGGGATATAACCATAGCAATTGGATCAAATTTTAAAATCTAATTATAGTCATCCAAAGTGAGACTAAGGCTTCTAAAAGAAATGATCTTGTTTTTTCCTCTTATAATCGAATTCACCTTCTTCATCTTCTCCACATTTTCTTTTCTTCCATTCTTGCAAATCTCCAATAAATCACATAAGACCCCATTAATTACGCATCTAAATTTCCAGTTGGGTCTCAAAAAGCAAGATTCATGCATTAAATTTAAAAGAAATTATGAATTTAAGGAATGGATGAATAGTGACACCAACGTTAATGAATGAGATAAGTGATTAATTTGAGAATTAGGAGAACAACATTCATGCATTCATTTGAGTTTTTATTAAAGGCATGTGTTGGTTCTTAAAGATAAAATGAATGCAAAAGGGAAAAGAGAAAATAGTTGTTTGAAGAGTGTGTTTGGAGGTTTTGGAAGTTTGAGAAGTCATTTTTTATAACAAGAGGTTTGTGCTCATAATATTTTCCCCAATTTTCTTGAATTTGCCTAATCTAGGGTCTTTTTTGTTTTGCGGCTTTGGTAAAATTGAATGGAACTATATTTACTGTATGTGTGAAATAATGATGAATAGTATGTATAAATGAATGAAAATCAATTGTTTAAATAAATGTTGTGGAAGTTTAAACATAGAAATGATATACTATACAACTTGAATAGTAGCTTGCTAAGTACTTTGAAGAACATAGAATTGTTTGTTGCCTTAATGAGTATGTTATTTATGTGAATGTCTATGATAATAGAGACATAGTAGTAATTTGCCTTTATGTGGACGATCTCATCTTTACTGGCAACAATCCAAGATTGTTTGAAGAGTTCAAGAAGGAGATGTCTCTTAAGTTCGAGATGACTAACATTGGGCTCATGTCCTACTACTTGGGCCTAGAAGTGAAGCAAATGGAGGAATGAATTTTTATCTCTCAAAGAGGATATGCAAAAAAAATGTTGAGGAAGTTTAAAATACTTCATTGCAACCTCGTGAACACAACCATGGAGTGTGGAACATAATTATCAAAGTTTAAAGAAGGCGAAAAGGAAGATCTCACATTATTCAAAAGCCTTGTGGGAAGTTTGTCTAGGATCTTTGTTGTGTTGCGGATTTCGTAAAATTGAATAGAAATATACTTACTATATGTGTGAAATAGTGATGATATGTATAAATGAATGAAAATCAATTGCTTGTACGAAATGTTGTGGAAGCTTAAACATAAAAATTATGAACATAGATTAGACAACTTGAATAGTAGTTTGCCAAGTACTTTAACAACATAGATTTGTTTGTTGCCTTAATGATTATGCTCTTTATGTGAAGGCCTATGATAATGGAGATATATTACATGTTTGCCTTTATGTGGATGATCTCATCTTTACCAGCAACAATCCAAGATTGTTTAAAGAGTTCAAGAAGGAGATGTCTCTTAAGTTCGAGATGACTGACATAGAGCTCATGTCCTACTACTTGGACGGTTGGACCTAGAAGTGAAGCAAATGGAGGAAGGAATTTTTGTCTCTCAAGAAGGATATGCAAAAGAAATGTTGAAGAAGTTTAAAATGCTTCATCGCAACCTTGTGAACACAATCATGGAGTCTGGAACATAACTATCAAAGTTTAAAGAGGCGAAAAGGAAGATCTCACATTATTCAAAAGTCTTGTGGGAAGTTTAAGGTGCTTGACATGTACGAGGCCCGATATTTCTTTATATTGTTGTAGTAGTGAGCCATTTCATGGAAATAGTTAACTCTGCTTCTGGGTTTAGCTGCGACTCTAGGCTTCTTCTGAAGCCAGTTCTTCTTGAGGAAGAGGATATACGCCGTTGAGCCTCATGGCGTAATCTACTTCCTAGTCGGTAACTTCGGATTTGGTCTTCAATCGTTGGGTGGCGGTTAGTTTCTCCACCTGAGATTGAAGGTCTTGGGCCAACAACTTCAGTTCTAGTGGACGTCATTGTTTGCTTGCCCTTTTCTTTTCTAAATCAAAGATTTCCTTAGGATTCTTGTAGACAAACAGTTTGCCCTTGGCTTTTGGTACTACAGGGGCTGATGGTTCCCCTAGTTTCAGTTTCTGCAAATCTTTGGTTAAATTATCAATGGAAGTTGTAAGTTCGTTTGGTTTTGTATCCTTTCCTACAGCTTCCTTTAAGGTTTTGACCTCTTCCTTCAGGTCGTCTAATTCTTCCTTGATTTTGACTGAAAGTTCAATTAATGTATTCAACTGCTTGAATATAGTCTCTGAATATTTCTGTGAGACACTTGCTGGTTTTATGAATCCTTCTGCTGGTTGCCCTAAGGATTTTGTAGCCTTTAAAGCTTGAAGATAAGTACTACTAGCTGCTGTGAGGCGCCAGTCACTCATAAAAATAGAGATTTAAAGGTTCTAGTTTCTTCTTTAGTATGAATCAAGCTATTAATACTACTTAAAGCTTAGATAAATCTGGTTGATTATCTAGTTAGCTTCTTCAGGTTACGAATGTGACGGGAATCTTCTTCCTTTGTTGGAATACTTCATCCCTCTTTATCGCCTACCTCAAGATAAGTTTTCTAAATGCACAACCTAGATTTACCTTAAGAAAAGCAGTATTTAAAGCTGGATATGAACTAGAGAATGACTAGAAGTACCTGTAAAACCTCGCTCTGATACCAGAATAAAAGCGAAATGCGTGCGTCTCAATCCGTTCTCAGGTTGCGAAGAACACGGGTCGGGACTGAGGAAATGGAAATGGAAATTGAAGATATATTTAAAGTGGAAGAGTGGTTACAAGCTTTGAGAAGTAGAACTACTTGGGTCTCAAGTGTGTTCTGCAACTCCACACTTAGTGCCTTATATAGGCAAAAGAAACTTCCGGAGGAAGGCTGAATAATTCAATGCGGGTGCTCATTGGGCCCCATCGTCTATTGAGTTACTGGTCATCCACAGCGGTTGTTCCTTTTTACAGCTCACACTAGGACAATTATTGTCCTTCTGATATAGACAATTATTGTCCTTCTGATATAGAATTATCTTTACAGCTATATTATATGCATTATTGTCCTTTATGATGTGGACATATCATACACGTCGCTGATTTCGGAGATTCGTTCTTATCCTCAGTAGATGTTGCTGTTTCGGCTGCTGCAAATCATCTTGTGGCACAGGACCAGATTACTAATGTGGTGTTCGACTGGTCCCAGGGCATCTGATGCCCAGTTATCTTTTGTTGCAGCCTCTTCTAGTCTTGCCTTTTGAAGGTAGGATATTGCTAGGAGTTTTCCTACCTCCTCCGCTGCTCGTAGGGATTGGGCGTTGTGAATGTCATACACTCTCTTCTTCCATTGATGGCTTTTGTCCATGGGCCTTGGATATTTGAATAGTAGTTTTCCGGTTATACGCTCCAGTTCTTCAAGGCCTGTGGCTCCGCTCAGTACCGCCCAGTATTCTGCGGTTGTAATCTCTTTTCTTGTATTTCTGGCTACATGAGGCTGACTCTTCATCAGGGTTTTGAGATCATCCAAAATCATCTTCAAAGACTGCAAAATTAACAAACTAATTAAAAAAAATTGTGGATCTTATTCTAGGGGTTATCCACTTCCCCTGTTAGTAGTAGTGAAGGCGATTAGTTTCTGGCTGGATATTTCCCCTTCCTTAGGGTCTCATAATCCAGCTGTCTCAATGGTTCTTCAGGTTGAGTAAATTCTTCGTAATCCAGTAATTTCATCAACTCTCCATACTCTTCCTGTTCTTGTCTCCTGGCGTTCGAACTTTCTGGTTGTTCATGCCTGGTGTTGCTGGGGTAATTGTCTTCAGCTTCAATGAAGTCTTGTATGTGATCGTTTCCTTGCTCTTGTTCAGGAGCTTCTTTTGCGACGATGACTTCTTCTGTGCTTTGCTCCACCAGATCTTCATATCTGGCTACTCTTTTCAAGATTTCTTCAACCTCTTCATACTCATCCCAGTATGGGATTTCATCCCATCTCGGAGGTGGATTAGGGTCAAGTTCACATCTGATGGTCCTTCCTCTTTCTAAGATATCACCTATCACAGTTTCATTGGCTTCTATGATATCTTGTATATCGTCATCCCACGAAGCGATTGTCATTAAGGCTAGATCTCCGTAATCTTCCATTAATACTTCGTTGATTACACAAATTGCCGTGTGTAATTGCTTGATAACTTCTGGGGGGGCTTGTTCCGCTTCCTTTAATGCTCCTTCAAGTTCCTTCAAATGTTCAGAAATGCAACTAGGATCCTGAATCAAGACTAGGTTGGCTGTTAACCTTGATAAAGCATCTGCTAATGTATTCAGCTTCCCATCTATATGTTCAAAGCATATTTGGACTCCAGTGCCTGTGATAAAGTCCACGAAATTTAACCACCTTACTCGAGAAGGCTTATTCTGCGTTGTTTTGTTGTAGAAACTTATAATGGCCTAGCAATCCGTCCTGAGAGTAATCTCATTCTGATCCAGGTAATGAATTTTTAGTGATGTAAGAGTCTCCATACAGGCATGAATTTCTGCATCTATGGTCGATTTAACTATTGAAAATTTTCCACTTGCATAAGCACATACTCTTTCTGTGCTTCTGGGATCATTCTTTTTGTTCTTCCATTTACATACTCCTCCCCATCCTTCCATGCATCCATCCGTCTCAAGGATTATATAGGCATTGGTTGGGGGTAACTCCAGGTCAGGGAGTTCTTGGACTAGCTCTTTGATTTTCGCAATCAATTGTTGATCTGACTGCTTGATTCGCTTATCTCCATGCGGGCTAGTCTTTGAATACAGCAGTCCTAAAAGTGTTCCCAGATTTGGAATATAGGACCTCGCATAATTTAGTATTCCTAGCCAGGACCTCAGTCCTGCTTTGGTCTTCAGCTTTTCCTCCTCAAATGTGACAATCTTTTTGATGATATGCGGTTGGAGTTTGATTTTGCTATTTCCAATTACCGCTCCCAGAAATTCGATCTCATTGGTAGCAATCTTCATCTTGGTTGGGGACAGAACTAGACCCCATTTTTCGCAGATCTTTAACATTGTCTCCATATGTCTTGCGTGCTGTCTTTCATCTTCAGAGAATACTAGAATATCATCTATATAGACAGCAATAAATTTTTCTGTGTCTTTAAAACACTGGTCCATTTTTCTCTGGAACACCGCTGGTGCATTCTTTAGCCCAAAGGGCATTACGAGCCATTCATAAAGTCCACCTGGTACTGTGAAGGCTGTCCAGGGGATGGATTCTGGGTCCATTGCTACCTGATGGAACCCACTCTTTAAATCAAACTTGGAAAAGATTCGGCTGTTCCCGATTCTCTTAAGTATGGTATTTATACCCGGAAGGCTGTACTGATCCTTATGGGTATTATCGTTTAGGGTCCTGTAGTTAAAGACCATCCTTTCTTTTCCTTTACTTTCCTTTCCCGTAGCTGGATCCACAGTTGTGCCTGAGTTGACCATCATGGCTAATGTCCTATGTCGACTGGTACTAGGTCTTATGGTACCAATCTGGAGAAGTGTCTTGATATGTCTATCAAATTGGTCTCTCATCATAGGTGTAACATGCTTCAGAGGTTTGTCCTGGATAGTGATATCCGAGTTAATTATATCCAGCTTACGTGTTACCTGATTCTTAGCCCAATGTTGGACTGGATTTTCCCCAATAAATCCTTGCTCCCTTAATTTCTGCAGTAATGGGCTGAATCTTCTTTTAAAACTTTCTGATTCTCTGAAATCGTCATAGGTAACTGCACTTTTTACCTCTAGGTATTCTTCTTCTGACAAACTTAACTCATCAATAGCGGCAGCGGCCAAGGCTTCCGTATCTACTCTTGTAGTAATCGTGGTTACCTTCTTGTAGAACGTTAATGTTTGCTCTTCTATTCGGACGCCTCCTTGCATGGCCCGAATAAAGTTGCATCCAATCAGCATTTGGATGCCATCCCTTTTTCCCATTGGAAATGCGTAAGTGAAGGGGATCTTAAACTTATTTTCTTCTATAGACATCTGCCCATTCCTCAGCCTTATTCTTGCCGTTTGCTGGGAATTTACCCCATTAATTAAGATGGGGTAGGCACTTGGTTCTAATGCTTCTGCTGGGATCGAATCTTGATCAATACAGCAGACAGTCGCTCCCGTGTCTAGTATGGCTTGAACCCTAAAGCTCTTCATCCCTGGGACTTCCATAATTATCTCCATATTGTAGAGTCTATTTAGGATTCTTCTGCCTCTCTTAGGAAATAAAGGGGTTTCCTCTTCTGCTAACGAAAGTATATTAGCCATTTCCTTAAACACAATTCCTGTTTGCTTAGCTGTAGGGGCTTCTTCCTCTATAGGGTATTTCCCCTTTTTCATTCTCTTCTCAGCTTCTTGATCTTTTTCCTCCTTTTGATCAAGCTTTAGGTTGGAGAACTCATTTTCCAGATCAGATATATCCTTACTCGTTCTTAGCTCGTCTATCTCATCTTTTAACCTTTCATTCTCGGCTAAGAGAAAAACCGTGTACTCCAACAGTTCTCTGATTAAGGCGTCCTTATCATCATAAGGCAAGGGGTTTGCTTTCATTATGGATAACTTTCTTCCTAGGTTGAACCTTGAGCACATAGGACAGACGATTAACAAGCAACTTCTGCAATGCGATCTCATTCTTGGATTTGTGATCTCCTTACAGCATGTGCATTTCTCAGACAAGGTTTAAAATCTCGGTACCGGTACCGGTTTGTACCGTACCGTACCGACACACGGTACGGTCCGGTATGGAAAATGCATACCGGCCGTTTTTTTTTTTTTTAAGAACTAACTCTAATTCTCTAATAACACATAACTGATGAAGAAATGCTTAAAATTAATATTCAAATGTCAAATACATGAATACAATTTTTAAAATGCGGACGAATGACGTTCGTCGTACCCATACATATCTTCGGCTTCGGGACATACACGGCTAAGGTCAACACTGTAGTTCTCTAATGCCCATATTTGAAAATTTTCCCATGGCATAATGCCTTGGTATCCATTATACCACATTGACATTAGCGTTTCTTTGTTGGGTTTCCAAGAACTAGACCCTGTATCATCAGTTGAGTAGGTACTGGATACAGAGTAGGTGGATTCAGAAACCTCTTGCAAACTACTCATCAAATCGTGATGGTAATCTTGCAAAGCTGTCGGTCCACCTCTTCGACGCGAGCCTTTCTTCTTGTACACCTGAGTTGTTTGTCCGGTACTAGCACCACGGTCATCATCTTGGGTGGCGTGATCGAAGTATTGCTCATTTGTCCATGGATCATCATATGGCAATGTTGATGGCACGACGGTGTCTTCTCCACCAACTCCATCATCATCATCTCCTCCATCTTTTGTGCTGCTACTGCTATGAATGGAGGGCTCGTCTTCTTCGTCCTCTTCTGCTTCTGCAATTGCTTCCAAAGGATCAATTGATCGTTTACCTTTGGCTTTGCCTTTTGCCTTTGAAGGTGTTGCCTTCTTTTTTCCCTTTGATCGGGAAGATGGAGAGTCTGATTTGGATCGGCGTCTTGCTTGCCGAATTCGTTGAGAGTCCAAGGGAGTAATGACTATGTCTTCTGGTTGGCTCTCAGACTCAAGTGCATCAGATATAATTGGTGAAGGCTGAGGTGGTTCGCCTGGTTCATCAAGAAGAGGCTGCTCGCTCTCCATTGCATTCCACCAATCAATTATCGGGTCCGTATCGTCTTGGACAAACTCAACATCGAACGGATCTACATGTCGAATATCTTCGTTTTGTAATGTCCGCATTCGAAGCCGCATGTTGTAATGAACATATACTAGCTTCTCTAATCGGGCATATGAAAGCCGATTGCGCGGCTTGGTATGAATTAAGGAGAAGGTCGACCAATTTCTCTCGCATCCACTTGCTGATGTGGTTTGCGAGAGGATACGTGTTGCAATCTTCCGAAGAGTTGGAGCTTCGATTCCAAATTGCAACCACCATTCAACTGCAATAGATTTAAAATTGATTTTAGTAACGAGATTACCAATTTTATAATTAATAAATAAATTGAAAAAAATTATATCTACCTGGATCCATAGAATCTCAGCACGATATTGCAAATGGATCTCCGAAATTGCCACTTGAATCTCGAAAATATTTTGATTCATTTAGAGCTTGTGCCGCTTCTCTGGTTGTTGCCGACATTCGTTGTATGACCTTGCGAAGCGGATATAAGAAACTATCCGTCGTTCCAAGATCATATCGATACTGGTATGCGGGATTTAAATAATACGCTACAAAAAATTATCAATTTAATAAGTAATTTAGCATAATGAATTAAAATTAAATAAATTTTAGAAAATTAAATAAAAAATTACCCTCGATGTGTATGTCACGACCCATTTGATCCTCCCACCTCTGGGAGATAATGTCGATGAAGGGTTTATACTTGGTCTCCGAAATCAACACCCTCTTGATCTCTTCTTGTGCTTGATGGATGTAGTAGTAGAGATGACCCATTTGAGGCGTTTTTTTCATCTCCACCTGTTGTAGAACCTTGTACAATGGTTCTACGGCGACGACTATCTCCGCAATGCGATCCCAGAACCGCGTGTTGAGGACGTTTTTCTCGGTTTGCTTTCCATCATTAGTTCCGACATATCTTGATGTAGACCATTCATCACTTATAAACATTGATCGAAGGCCCACCTTACGTTGTTGGAGCGACCTTAATGCGATGAAATTGGTTGCAAAACGAGTCGCTCCCGGTCGAAGAATTTCACCTAAAATATGAAATTATTATTAGTAATTATCACCTAAACTAATTAATAAATAAATACTATAAATTATTTTTTAAAAATACCTTATGTAAATTTTCTCATAAGGGCGTGTACCCATGTGTGATTGTATATGAAGCGCGTAATTTGTTGCCCCATTTTTACCGTCTTATTCACCATCGATATATCACCGATATCTTTCATCATTAGGTCTATACAATGCGCTGCACATGGAGTCCAATATATGTGAGAATAATCCATTTCAATTATCTCACCAGCCCTTTTGAAATTAGCTCCGTTGTCGGTTATAATTTGAACAAAGTTCTGGGGTCCATTCTCCTCGATCACCTCCTTCATCAGCTTCGAGATGTAGAGAGAACTATGGACTTCATCGGATGCGTTCACCGACTTGTGATAGATAACCCTCCTGTTGCAATAGATGAGGAAGTTGATGATGTTCATTCGGGTTGGACCGGTCCAACTATCGCACATCAAAGTGCATCTGTAATCCCCCCATTGCCGCTTGATTCTGTCGATCCATTGATTTATTTCCTTGACCTCTTCTTCAAGGAAAGGTCCTGAAATTTCATACGGAGTTGGAGGGGTAATACCTGGGCCTACCTTTTGGATGGTAGACACCATAGTTCGGTAGTACGGGTTGTTGGCTGCATTTGCGGGAATCCGGCTGAAGTGGAACCATTTGGAGATGGCTTTTCCCAACTCCCACTTCTTCGACTTGCCGTACATATCGTCTATGCGTTGTTGCTTTGCCGATGAAGGAGGAAATGCCCTGGGATCAAGATCAGAAATATCAATATTAGTTCTCCTACCACTTGCTCCGAGGTTTGTGAAGAATCCACGAAGGCCTCCTCTGCTGCTTCCTCTGCTCTGAGTTTGAGGTGCTCTCATGCTAGAACTCCGACCAATATAAGGACCGGAGGGAATTGGACCGCTTCGGTCCATTGCTCCGGCAGCCGAAGTTGAGCCGACGCTGCTTATCCCACCGCTGCCACTGCCGCCGCCATATTCGAATTGAGATCCGGGATAATACATCCGTTCTCGTTCGAATTCAGCATGCTCCAATGAAGCTCGGATGCCGGCTTCAAGTTCCGGATCCTCGTCGTTATCGCCACCTCGAGCCTCATAATGGCCACCGCTGACATCTTGGGTAGCTCGTCGGTCGAACTCGGCTTGTTGAGCTGCAGTCTTAAGACGTTCCTCCTTGTTGTTGAGTTGCGCTTTGAACATCTTCCGGACTTCGGGCGGTACTTTGGCGCAATTGACGACGTCGGGATATCCTCCGGCCAAGTGTTGCTTCAATCGAGTGATGCCTCCACCACGTGAAATCATATTACAGTGCTGGCATTGCCAGTGATGAGCCTTCTCCAACCGAGTACCGTGCTGCCATGCGGGGTCGGGTTGAGATTTCGGCGTCATTTCGACGTAGAAATTAATAAAGAGAGAGATTGAGAAAGATTGAGAGTTTAGATGGGTATAGGGGTGAGTGAGGATGAAAGAAGTGTTTTGGGGGCTTTATATAGCCCCCAAAACAACCCAAATCTGCCCCAAACGGCTATAGAGCCATTTGGGGTCACTATTTATCATATCGTGCGGTATACCACCCGGTATGCATGTAATACCGCCCGGTATGCATGTAATACCGCCCGATATCGGGCGGTATGATTCCCCATGTGGCCGACAGCCCTGTCGGGCTGTCGGCCATAGAGCCGTTGGCAACACCATCGACATTGGCGTGACATACCGCCCAGTATCGCCCATACCGGGCGGTATGAGCATATACCGCCCATACCGGGCGGTATATCGCATCATACCGCTATATACCGCTCGGTATACACAATATACCCGGTTTTTCAAAACCGGGTATATCGAATACCGGAAATCTCAAAAACCGGTATACCGTTTCGGGCGGTATTTTAAACCTTATCTCTCACAACCTTTCGTTACTTCAGAATTATTGTCTTCCCATCTGTGGACACACTGATTCATAATTTCTGGAAGAGTCACCCTTGTCCTCCATGAATTTTCAGCCTCAGTTTTCTCGTCTGTAATTATTACAAAAACAGACTCATATGGCATATCTCTCAATTCAGATGTTATTGCGTTCGCCATGCCAACTTCTCCTTCAGAGAACAAGCATATTGCATCACTATCAGGCTCGTCCTGCTCTACTGAGATGACATCCCAGTTATCGGATAACTCCAGATTCTCGATGATTGCTGCTCTGGCTATGTTACCCTGTTTTCTTGTGCATTCTCGTGCGAAGTGTCCTTCCTCTCCGCATATAAAGCACTTACAACGCCTTAACTTGTCAGAATGCTTCTTCTTAAATATACGCACGTGTGTGTCGTGCGGCTTTCCTTTGTAGGTCTTGGCCTTTCTGAGGCCATATTTCTTCTCTCTTTTGTAGTATCCTAGGATAGGTATCTTTTTGCAAATGGTAAGGTCTTTCAGACTTCTCTGAAACGCTGCCCTCTTGCACTGTTCTTCCAGGTACTGATATGTGAAATGTATTCGGAGGAATACCCCTAAAGTATTCCCTGGGTGTTTTTGTGCAAATGCTATTTCTAGTTCCTTCCCAATTATAGGTGGCATCTTTCTGAAGAATTTTTCAGACAATTCTGGGGATACGTACATCCTTCCGGATCTTGCAGCTAGGACTTTGTAATCATTAATATACTCGAATAAGTCTTTCACGTTATGGCATGAAAGTCTTTCCAAGTCTTCGTAAGCCCTGTTCTGTTCTTCAGTAGACCCTGTAGTCGGGTCTTCCAGTAGGAACATTCTTCGTATTTGAGATAGCACATTTTGCGGGTCATCTGCTATATTTGTCAACTCATCATATTTATTTGGGAATGCCATTCTCCATTGCATCCAAGTCTTCTTCTCTGTTTCTCCCAATAAGATTTCTATATAGCAAATTTTTGACTTGTTGTCTGACCAATTTATCTCATTGATCAGATTCAGTGTGATTGATTCCCATCTTGAAATCACATCACTGTACTGTCCTAAATTTTCAGGAAGGACTAACATCACGCCTGTACCGGCTTGTGCTGATGGAAGATTATACTTCTCATTATACTGCTTTGAATACCCTCCTCTGAGGTTATTTACTCTTGAGTGTATTGTAGGAACACTCCCAAAAGGAACCTGAGTTGTTGGGTTCGCATTGCCTGGCGGATACATTGCAGGCCCCATAATAGGTTCTCTTGGTAACTTCGTTACATTTGATGATTCCGCGGTGGATGTTAATACAGTTTCCACCTTTGCCTTGTTTGTTCTTTTGGAGAGTCGTTTGATTATAGGATAATCCATTTCAGCGGCAGCATAGACGATTTCAGTGTCATATTCTTCATCACTATCATTACTGCGACTATAGTAATATTTATCGCAATCTTCCTCATAATCATTGTCTCCTTCTCCCTCTTATCGCAATCTTCCTCATAATCATTGTCTCCTTCTCCCTTACCCCCTTGAAAAGAAAATAGGTCAGACCTATTTTCATAGGTGTCATCTTCTTCGTAGGACTCTTCAGATGTGTCCCACTTTGGGAGTTCATCTAACTCATCATTGTCCTCCAGCTGGCGTGACATTAGGTGCCGTAAAACTTCTAAATCTTCATCCCAATCATCATCAGGTTGATCTTCAACGTCAGATTCTTCCCAATCACAGGTCATCATCATTGCAAGCTCATGATCGAGTTCTTCATCATCTTCAGGGTTATCTGATTTTGACATGTCTGTGGTGAGGGTATAATCTGAGAATTGAACTGTCAGGGATCCATCCGTTCTGGTCCTAATACTGGAGGTCTGTGGGTTCTGTGTATTTTGTAAGACTGCAGGTCTTATAACCCATCTTCTCCCTTGTAGACTTGATGTTGTTCGGGCTTGTCCGGGGATCGTTCTGATCCCTCTACTGGCTAAGTGATCTGCCACATGCTGGACATTGTATCTGAAATTGGTGTGGCTGCTATTTGACAGTCTTCCAATTAAGGATCTTGATAGTAGGAGGTTGCTTTCGCCTCCTTGCCAACCTTGATATCCGTGAGTCTGTAGTACTAACTGGATGTGCTCCCTGAGTAATGTCAGGTGCTGTGTATGCCAGTTGCGTACCCGTTGTAAGGTCTATTTCCATAGAGCTGATTACAGCTCTATCATCTGCCCATCTGGTATCTCTGATTAATACCAGGGCGTTTACTCCTGCACTTCTTCTGTGCAGAGTCTGTAAGCGAACCATGATCATCCCCATGTGTAAGTGCTGTAGTCCTTCTTGGACTAAGAGGTTGTAGCTTTGGTCAGTGATAAAGGGGAACTCTACTTGCGCTCCTTCTGTGACAAGTATTCTTTCATTTGAATAATGTTGATAGACTCGATGGTGCCTTTCTGACCATCCTGCTTGATAGAGAGTTTCAGCTGGGACTTGTTGAGCCCTCTGGTACTGCGAAATAATTAACTCTGCTTCTGGGTTTAGCTGCGAGCCCCTACCACATCTCACATGATGGCAACAAAAGGAAGAGTGTTCGAAGACTTTCAACGAGTAAGATCGAAGAAAAGTTCAAATTAAGGGAGAGTGTTGAAATATAATTTGAATTTTAGAATTTGTAGAATTGTCTTTAAACTTATCTCATTATTTCTAAATTACAATGTATGGCTAGGATTTGTTTCTAGAGTAGTCTTGTCATTAGATGATGTTTAGGACTCTAAATTTTTCTAGTAAGTATTTAATGAGTTACTTGGCTAGAAAGTAGTTGGACATTTACGTAGTCCTAAACTCCCCATAAATACCCCATTGTACCAAGCATTTGATGCAAGCCAAATTGAGTGAAACACATTCTACTTTATTCTCTCTTCCGCCTTCTAACGAAGAGACAAGTTTGACCAAAGTCAATGTTTTGATCAAAATAAGTCAAAAATCAATTTTGACTCAATAAATAAGTAAAATATGAGATTAAACAAGATGGTTAAGGGAGGATTAAAATTAATAAGGTTTATTAATCAAAAAGAAGAAGAAAAAAGAAAAAAAGACTTTTTGGGTGGGAAATTTAAGCATAGCCATTGGATCAAATTTAAAAATCTAATCATTGTCATCCAAAGTGAGACTTAGAGGCCAATTGCGGGTAGCACAGTTGGTGGCAACACATTGAACGTTGCCTAGAGATCTAGAATTCGAACCCTAGTATGGTCATCTATTGTGACATTCTATCTTTGTTAAAAAAAGAAGTGAGACTTAGAGAATGAGGCTTTTAGTAAAAGTCATCTTCTTCTTCCTCTCATAGCCGAATTCATTATCTCCCTCTTCTCCTAATTTTCTTCGCTTCCATTCTTCTAAATCTCCGCTAAATCACATAAGACTCCATTAATTACACATCTAAATCTTCAATTCGGCTTTCAAGAAGCAAGATTAATGCATTAAATTCAAGAGAAGTTAGGAATTTAAGGGATGAATGAATAGTGACACCATCATTGATGAGTTAGGTAAGTGATTAAATTCACTCATCAACCTTCATCTTAGAATTACGACAACATCATTCATGCATTAATTTGAGTTTTTATTAAATACATGTGTCGCTTCTTGAACATAAAGAGAACGAGAAAGGGAGAAAGAGTAAGGGAAAAAAATAAAGTAGTTTGAAGCATGGTTTAAAATACCGTACCGTACCGGGCGGTACGACTGGTATTTACCGATTTTTGAAAAAACCGGTATACGAGATACCTAGTATTGGGAGATACCGGGTATCTCGATAAATACCACCCAGTATGGGCAGTATTTATCAAATACCGGGCGGTATTTGCTATCATACTGAGCGAAACCGCCCGGTATGACCCAACGGCTCTTTTTAAGAGCCAATGGGTTACTATAGCAAGATACCCGGTATTGGGAGATACTGGGTATCTCGGTAAATATCGCCCGGTATGGGCGGTATTTGTTGTCATACAGGGCGATACCGCTCGTTATGACCCAACGGCTCTTTTTAAGAGTCGTTGGGTTACTGTAGCACCAACCCCCAAACGGCTATATAGCCGTTTGGGGCCGGTTTTTGCTGGTTTTGGGGGCTATAAAGCTCCTAAAACACTTCTTTTACTCCCACTCACCCCTCTACTCATCTAAACTCTCTAAACTCTCAATCACTCTCAATCTCTCTCAATCTTTCTCAAACTCTCTCTCTCTCTAATATCTACTTTCTTAATTTCCACATCGAAACTCTGCTGAAATGTGCTGAAATCTCAAGCCGACCCCGCATGGCAACACGGTGTTCGGTTGGAGAAGACTAACCACTGGCAATGCATCCACTGTAATATGATTTGTCGTTATGGAGGCGTCACTCGATTGAAGGCACACTTGGTCGGAACATCCGGCGACGTCGACAAATGCACCAAAACACCGCCGGAAGTCCGACAAATGTTCGAAGATATGCTCACCAACAAGGAGCAGCATCTTAAGAATGCAACTCAACAAGTCGAGTTCAACCGACGAGCTACCGAAGAAGTCGACGATGGCCATTACGAGGCTCGGGGTGACGGTGACGACGAGGATCCGGAACTTGAAGCCGACATCCAAGCTTCATTGGAGCACGCTGCATTCGAACGAGATCATATGTACTACCCCGGATCTCATTTTGAGTATGGCGGCGGCAGTGGCAGCGGTGGCAGAAGAAGTGCCGGCTCGACTTCAGCTGTTGGATCAGTGGACTGAAGTGGTTCAATTCCCTCCAATCCTCAAATTGGCCGGAGTTCTAGCATGAGGGTACCTCAAAGCAGAGGAGGCATTCGTGGATTCTTTACAAACATCGGAGCAAGTGGTAGGAAAACTAATGTTGATGTTTCTGATCTTAATCCCAAGGCATTTCCTCCTTCATCAGCAAAGCAACCGCGCACAAACGATGCTTGGGGCAAGACGAAGAAGTGGGAGTTGGGGAGAGTTATCTCCAAATGGTTCCACTTCAGCCGAATTCCCGCAAATGCAGCCAACAATCCATACTATCGAATCATGGTGTCTACCATCCAAAAAGTAGGCCCAGGTATTGCCCCTCCAACTCCCTATGAAATTTCAATTCCTTACCTTAAAGCGGAGGTCGATGAAATAAAGCAATGGATCGACGGAATCAAGCGACAATGGGAAGAGTACGGATGCAGTTTGATGTGCAATAGCTGGACCAGGCCAACCCAAATGGTTCCGAGATGCAATTGGCAATTTCGGAGATTCATTTGCAATCTTCATCCGAGATACTATGGATCCAGGTAGATAGAAGTTTTTTGTCAATTTATTTATCAAAGATAAAATCCCGTTACTAATATTAAATTTAAATTTGCTGCAGTCGAATGGTGGTTGCAATTTGGAATCGAAACTGCAACTCTTCGAAAGATTGCAACATGTATCCCCTCGCAAACCACATCATCAAGTGGATGCAAGAGGAATTGGTCGACAAGTAAGACGACGATCCACGTCCGACTCTCCATCTTCACAATCAAAGGGAAAGAAGAAGGCAACACCTACTCCTTCATCTTCAAAGGCAAAGGCAAAGGCAAAGGGAAACGACCAATTGATCCTTTGGACGCGATTGCAGAAGCGGAAGAGGACGAAGAAGACGAGCCCTCGGTTCATAGCAGTAGCAGCACAGAAGACGGAGGAGATGATGATGATGATGATGGAGCTGGGGGAGAAGACACCATCGTACCATCAACACCGGCACCTACCGGTCTGTGGACGAATGAGCAATACTTCGACCACTCCACCCAAGATCAAGATTACGGTGCTAGCACCGGACGAACAACTCGGGTGTACGAGAAGAGAGGCCAACGTCGAGTAGGTGGACCGATAGCTTTGCAAGATTACCACCACGATGTGATGAGTAGCTTGCAAGAAGTTTCTGAATCAACCTACTTTGTATCAAGTACCTAGTCAACTGATGATACAGGGAGGGACTAATTCTTGGACTGCCAACAAAGAAACACTAATGGGTATGTGGTATAATGGAAACTAAGGCATGATGACATGGGATCATATTCAGATATGGGCATTGAAGACTTACGGTGTTGACCTTAGTCGTGTATGTCCCCCAGTGTTGTCAAATAGCGGCCATGGTGTGGCGGATTTTAATATCTGCCACGCAGAAACCGCATTGTTACGGTTTCTGCCAGGCGCTGTGTGGCGCCCGCCATCCGCCATGGCGCCACATCCTCTTTTTTTAAAAAAAAACTAAGGGTGTTTTTGTAATTATGTAAGAAAGGTTAAAATTAAAACCCTAGTGAAGCTGGCGGCTGCTCCCATTTGAAAAGTTCTCCACCAGCAGCTGCTCCACTTCGGCGACGAAATCCGGCAACAGAATCCGGCGACTAGCTTCGGCACTCCGACGAGGAATTCCGGCGGAAAAAATAGCAGTTTTCATTGTTTTTTAAGGTATTTCTCTCCCATTCACTTCTCTTCTTCATATCATTATTTTTTTCTTGTTTTTTTAGGTTATTTCTTGTTTTTCCAGCTTCTTTCGATTTTATTTTTGTTTTGTTTTCTTTTTTTCTTGTTTTTGTTTTCTTTTTTTTCTTGTTTTCTTTTTTTTTTCCATTTTCTCTTCTGTTTTCTTGTTTTTCCTGTTTCTTTTCGATTTTTTTTTTACTTCTTTTTTTTTTCTTGTTTTCTTTTTTTCTTATTTGCTGCTCCTTTTTTTACTTCAGTTCAGTTCTTTTTTTTCCTTTTTCTTTCATACTTCTTTTTTTTTACTTTTTTTTAATGTCTATGTTCTGTTTTTGTTTCTTTTTTTTCATTTTTTCACTTCTATTTTTTTACTTCTATTAATCTTTTTTTTTCATTCTTTTTTTTACTTCAGAGGGTATATTTTTTCTCCTTTTTTTTTCTTTCATTTGATCATTTGATCATTTCAGTTTCAGTTTTCTCTTTATGTTTTTTTTTCCTGTTTCATTCATTTCAGTTTTCATTTGATCATTTGAATGAGAAGTTCTCATTCAACTTTTTTTAAAATTTATGAAAATGTTGATGTTTAAATTTGTAGGATTTACTAATCAAAACAATGGCAAGCCAAGGATCTTCACAAGGCTCAAGGGCTGCTTCGAGGACAGATCCAGGTTGGAAATATTGCCACTCTTTAGATGAAAATGATACCAACACCATTGTTTGCACTTTGCAATTTTTGTGAGAAAATTACAAGGGGAAGGATCACAAGAGCCAAGCAGCATTTGATGGGAAAGAAGGGAAATGTTTCTGCATGTACTAAATGTCCAAAGGAAGTAAGAGAAGAATTGTGGGATCTTCTAAGAGTGAAAAAGAAGCAAGAGAGTGCAGAAATTGCAAGTGCTAGAAACATCGATCTTGAAAATTTAGACTATGGTGATAGTGAAAGTGAAGGAGAAATTATTGAGGGGTTTGGAGAAGTTGTTGCTAAGACTAGTGAGAGTAAGAAATTGAAAGGCTCGATAGACTTGTTTTGTAGAAAACCTGAAATTGCCATTGAGAAAAGGAAAAAGGAGAGGTTAAGGCAAACAAGTATAAGAGAGACATGTGACAAAGAAGCAACAGCTAGGGTCCATCAATATATAGCTCGGTTTTGGTACCAAGGTGGTTTGTCATTTAATTGCATCAAATTGAAGAGCTTTCATGATATGTTTGCAGCCATTTCAAGCTTTGGGCCAAATTTGCGAGCTCCAAGCTATCATGAGATACGAGTTCCACTTCTCAAGAAAGAGATTGAGTACACCCAAAGCTTGTTGAAGGGTCATAAGAAGCATTGGGACAAACATGAATGTTCACTTATGTCAGATGCATAGACTGATAGGAAGCAAAGATGCTTGATAAATTTTTTGGTGAACTCTCCTGCCGGAATAATGTTTGTTAAATCTATTGATGGATCTAAATTTGTGAAAACCGGTGAAAAATTGTTTGAGTTCCTTGATTCTCTTGTGGAGGAAATTGGAGAAGACAAAGTTGTTCAAGTAATAACAAATAATGGAAGCAATTATGTCCTAGCAGGTAAGATGTTGGAAGGAAAAAAACCGCATCTTTATTGGACTCCTTGTGCAGCCCATTTCGTGGATTTAATGTTTGAAGACATTGGAAAGATTCCTTCAATAAAGAAGACAATTCAAAGGGCAATACTTCTTGTTGGCTTCATCTACGGCCACTCAAGTACATTGAGTTTGTTAAGACACTTCACAAACAAGAGAGAATTGGTAAGACATGCAGTCACTCGATTTGCGACCTCTTTTTATCATTGGAAAGACTTCATCGAGAGAAAACAAATATTAGAAAAATGTTTACTTCCGATGAGTGGACAAGAAACAAGTTGTCTAAGGAGGTTAAGGGGAAGCAAGCAACAAAAATTGTGCTTATGCCTTCTTTTTGGAATCATGTGGTGTATACACTAAAAGTTATGACTCCTCTTGTTCGAGTGCTTCAACTTACTGATGGTGAGAGAAAACCTGCTATGGGTTATATTTATGAATCAATGGACAAGGCAAAAAGAGCCATTATGAAGTCTTTCAACAACAATGAAAGCAAATACAATGAGGTGTTTGAAATCATTGATAATAGGTGGAATTGCCAACTTCATCGCCCTTTACATGCAGCTGGTCATTTATTGAACCTAGAATTCTATTATGCCAACCCTCACTTGGAGTTTGATTTGGAGGTTACAAATGGGTTGTATAAATGCATCAAGAGGTTGGTGCCAAGTCGAGAGGTGCAACAGAAGATACTAATTGAGTTGCCAATTTATAAGACCGCTGGTGGTCTCTTTGGTACGAACTTTGCAATATCACAAAGGAATACCCTTGCACCCGGTGAGAAGAATACAAATTATAGTCTTCTAACTTCTAAATTTTAAGACATTTGCTTAATGCTTATAAAGTTATCTTTGGTTTTGTAGCTCAATGGTGGCGAATGTATGGACATTCAGCTCCAAATTTACAGCAATTAGCTATCAAGATTTTGAGTTTGACGTGTAGTGCTTCTGGATGTGAACGTAATTAGAGTGTGTTTGAGCAAGTAATTATCATTTTTTTTCATTTGTTTTAGTCTAGTACTTTGTTATAGTAAGTTTTGTTGATCTTTACTTGATGTTACAGATCCATTCTAAGAAGAGAAATAGGCTTGAGCATAAAAGGTTGCATGACTTGGTTTTTGTGAAATATAACCAAGCACTCAAGCAAAGATATAATGTTAGGGATGAAATTGACCCTATCTCACTCAATGATATTGATGAGTGTAATGAGTGGCTAGTTGGAGAGATGGAAGATGATAATACTGGGGAAATGAGTTGATTTTTGATGATGATACTTTAAATTTGGAAACTGTTTATAGGGCATCCGGGGCTGGAGAGCTTAGAACGTATACTAGGCAACAAGCAAGAAAAAGGAAGGAGCCTTCAAGTGGTGCAACAACTTCAAAAACTTCCAGAAAAGGAAAAGAGATAGTAGTCAACGAAGATGAATTAGAATTTGAAGACCTTGAGAAATCGGAGAAAGAAGAAAAATTAATTTTGAGGAAACAAAAGGAGAGGAAGAAGAGGGATATGCCTCACTAGATGACAATGAGAATGGTGATTACATTGGGGAGGAGGATAACAACTAGTTGCATGTGATTAATTTATTCTTGTGCTTTTGACTCTTGTCTAATTTGCAAAAACTTGTTATGGTTAATTTTCTAGTGATCGTATGTACGGACTTTGGACTTGTGACTTGTGACTTGTGACTTGCGACTCTTATGATCTTGTCTAATTATGTATTTATGTTACATTTGATGAATTTTATTTCCTATCATATTTCTAATTTTATTGTTCTTGATAGCTTAGTTGTAATTGTGTGTGTGTATATATACGGCCGCCATGCTTCCGCCATTGGCCGCAACGCCATCCGCCATATTTGTATGATGGATTTTTGGTTTTCCGCCATGAGCCGCCATCCGCCATTAATAACATTGATGTCCCCAAGATATGTACGAGTACGACGGACGTCATTCGTCCGTATTTTAAACATTGTATTCATATATTTGACATTTGAATATTAAATTTAAGTATTTCTTAATCAATTATGTGTTATTGGAGTTATTTTTAGTAGCAAAATCAAAAAAAAGAAGAAGCTCGGTATGTATTTTTCCTACCGGACAGTACCGTGTGTCGTACCGGTACTGGTCAACGACCGAGCTCATGACCGGTACCAGTATTTTAAACGATGGTTTGAAGAGTTTTTTTTGGAGGCTTTGGCAGCTTGAGAAGTCATTTTTTGGAACAAAATTTTTGTGCTCAGCAAATTTTCAATAACTTTCTTGAATATGACTAATTTAGAATTTTTGTTGTGTTGCGACTTTCGTAAAATTGCTTGTATGAAATGTTGTGCAAACTTAAACATAAAAATGATGATTGGTATGTATAAATGAATGAAAATCAATTGCTTGTATGAGATGTTGTGCAAGCTTAAACATAAAAATGATGAACATAGTATAGACAACTTGAATAGTAATTTGCCAAATACTTTAAGAACATGAATTTGTTTGTTACCTTAATGATTGCTCTTTATGTGAAGGCCTATGCAAATACTTTAAGAACATGGATTTGTTTGTTGCCTTAATAAGTATGCTCTTTATGTGAAGGCCTATGATAATGGAGACATATTACTAGTTTGCCTTTATGTGGACGATCTCATCTTTACCGGCAATAATCCAAGATTGTTTGAAGAGTTCAAGAAGGAGATGTCTCTTAAGTTCGAGATGACTGGCATAGAGCTCATGTCATATTACTTGGGCATAGAAGTGAAGCAAATGGATGAAGAAATTTTTGTCTCTCAAGAAAGATATGCAAAAGAAATGTTGAAAAAGTTTAAAATGCTTCATTGCAACCTCGTGAACACGCCCATGAAGTGTGGAACATAACTATCACAGTTTGAAGAAGGCGAAAAGAAAAATCTCACATTATTCAAAAGCCTTGTGGGAAGTTTGGGGTACTTGACATGTACGAGGCCCAATATTCTTTATATTGTTGGAGTTGTAAGCCATTTCATGGAAGCCCCTACCACAACTCACATGATGGCAGCAAAAAGAATACTTCCATACTTGAAAGGTACATTGGACACAAGATGATCGAAGCAAGCATATAGACACAAGATATCATTTTATTAGGAAGTGCATTGCAAGAAAGGGAGTAGAGCTCAAATACATTAAGACACAAGACCAAGTTGCCAATTTTTTCACAAAACCACTCATGTTTGAAGACTTCCAAAGACTAAGATCGAAGAAAAGTTCAAATTAAGGGAGAGTGTTGAAATATAATTTGAACTTTTGAATTTATAGAATTGTCTTTAAACATCTCATTATTTCTAGAATTACAATGTATGGCTAGGATTTGTTTCTAGAGTAGTATTGTGATTAGATGATGACTAGAATTCTAAGGTGCTGTTTGGTTAGCGAAAATTATTTTCTGATTTGATTTCAGTGAAACTGAAAACTTGGTTTCGAAAACTTGGTTTTGGTTTCTAGTTTTTAGTTTTCTGAAAACGCGTTTGGTTAATAAAAACAACATCAGTTTTAGTTAGTTGAAACCAGTAAATATTTATTTGGTTATAAAAAATAATATTAATTTTCCTTGAACATTTTTAGAAGTAATTAAATGTTTAGTTAGTTTACAAAATTAAATATTTGTTAATATGGTTACAAAATATTTAAATGATTTAATTAATTAAGTTATTGGTAATTTAAGATTTTTTTGTTCAATTAGATATAAAAATTAATTAATGGTTATTATAAAATTTCAACAAAAAAAAACAAGTCCAATGATCTAAAATTAAGTTTGATTAAATTATAAATAGACCAACTTTAAGAAAATTGAGTTATTTAAAATTTGGGTTTGAGTCAATTAGATATAAATTGGTTTAATTATTTTATAAATTTAAGATAAAAGTTTGAGTTAAAAATGATGATTTTTATTTTTATTTTTAAAAATTCGATATAGTTTGATTTATTTTTAAGTTAATTAATTTTATAAAAGAAATATTTATAATTACAAAATTGTCACAACCTTTTAATAACGAAACCGACAGTCTCGAAACCACAGAAAATAACATTCTGTTATTTTCATTTTTATTAAGAAAACCGGTTTCGTTTTCATTCTGGTTTCGATCCAGTTTCACGAAAACACTAAACCAAACACGTTTTCGTAAGTAGTTTTGGTTTCAGTGAAACTGAAACCATGAAAATAGACTTGGTTTCGCTAACCAAACAGGCCCTAAATTTTTCTAGTGAGAATTTAATGAGTTACTTGGCTAGAAAGTAATTGGATATTTACATAGTCCTAAATTAGCTATAAATACCCCATTGTACCAAGCATTTGATGTAAGCCAAATTAAGTGAAATACATTCTCCTTTATTCTCTCTTCCAACTTCTAACAAAGATACAAGTTTGACCAAAGTCAACGTTTGACCAAAATAAGTCAAAAACCAATTTTGACTCAATAAATAAGTAAAATATGAGATTAAACAAGATGTTTAATGGAGGATTAATATTAATAAGGTTTATTAATTAAAAAGAAGAAAAAAAAAAGAGAGAAAAAAATAACTTTTGGGAGTGGGAAATGACCCTAGCCATTGGATCAAATTTAAAAATCTAATCCTAGCCATCCAAAGTAAGACTAGGAGAATGAGGCTTCTAGAAGAAGCCATCTTCTTCTTCCTCCCATAGCCGAATTCATCGTCGCCCTCTTCACACCATTTTCTTTGCTTCCATTGTTCCAAATCTCCAATAAATCACATAAGACCTCATTAATTACACATCTAAATCTTCAATTGGGCTTTCAAGAAACAAGATTCATCCATTAAATTCAAGAGAAGTTGGAATT
The DNA here is from genome assembly GCA_034359265.1 of Canna indica. Classification (NCBI taxonomy): domain Eukaryota; kingdom Viridiplantae; phylum Streptophyta; class Magnoliopsida; order Zingiberales; family Cannaceae; genus Canna; species Canna indica. The sequence goes on along the minus strand of CP136894.1, from coordinate 14,668,994 downwards.
TAAGGGATGGATGAATAGTGACACCATCATTAATGAGTGAGGTAAGTGATTAAATTCACCCATCAATCTTCATCTTAAGATTAGGAAAACATCATTCATGCATTAATTTGAGTTTTTAATAAATGCATATGTTGTTTGTTAAAGATAAAGAAAAGGATAAAGGGAGAAAGAGTAATGGAAAAGAGAAAGAAGTAGTTTGAAGAGTGTTTTTGGAGGCTTTGGTAGCTTGAGAAGTCATTTTTTGCAACAAGAGGTTTGTGCTCAGCTAATTTCTCCTAACTTTCTTAAATATGACTAATCTAGGATTTTTGTTGTGTTACGGCTTTCGTAAAATTGAATAGAAATATATACTTACTATATGTGTGAAATAATGATGATTGGTATGTATAAATGAATGAAAATCAATTGGCTTGTATGAAATGTTGTGGAAGTTTAAACATAGAAATGATGAACATAATATAGACAACTTGAATAGTAGTTTGCCAAGTACTTTAAGAACATGGATTTGTTTGTTGCCTTAATGAGTATGCTCTTTATGAGAAGGCCTACGATAATGGAGATATATTCCTAGTTTGCCTTTATGTGGACGATCACATCTTTACCGGCAACAATTCAAGATTGTTTGAAGAGTTCAAGAAGATGTCTCTTAAGTTCGAGATGACTGACAGAGCTCATGTCCTACTACTTGGACCTAGAAGTGAAGCAAATGGAGGAAGGAATTTTTGTCTCTCGACTCTCGAGAATGATATGCAAAAGAAATGTTGAAGAAGTTTAAAATGCTTTATTGAAAACTCGTGAATACGCCCATGAAGTGTGGAACATAACTATCAAAGTTTGAAGAAGGTGAAAAGGAAGATCTCACATTATTCAAAAGCCTTGTGGGAAGTTTGAGGTACTTGACATGTACGTGGCCCGATATTCTTTATATTGTTGGAGTAGTGAGCCATTTCATGGAAGCCCCTACCACAACGTGAGGGTTGATTCATTTTAAACACGAACCCATTATGAATTTGGGCCAAATTACAAAGATGGATCAAGAAGAAAAAAAAAAAAAGGGAGAGCTGCTGCTCAGCCCAGCCCAGGCAAGCCGAACAGTGCATGGCTGCCGCCCGCGTGCATTGAACGCAGGCCATCTAATTGCTGCTGCCCGCGTGCATTGCACGCGGACCAATAGCCTCTCGCGCTTGCATGCAGTAGGCGCTCTTTCTCGCCCGCTGACCGAGTTCATAGATCGAAATCAATTCTTTGATTTCGCAATTATTGCACCGCCTCTCTTGCTCAAATCTCGGTCAAAAATTCCATTTTTTTTTGTCAAATTTGATGCAGCAGCCGTTGATTAAATTTGAGCGCCCTGGATGTTTTATGTTGCGCGAAGAAATAGCAAAAGTCGGTTCTTCTCATGCACTATAAAAAGGTATCTCATATGCAATTCAAGATCATCCCAACATTCCAGAGCATCCCATCTACTCCGTTTCTCAGACAGGATTCCTTTCCAGCGGGTCTCTTCCCCTTCACACCGTCTCAGGCAAAAGCAAAAAGATCAAGAACGCCGCATCCACAATTTTCAGGCAGAAGCAAGAATCCAGATTCGGGGGTGCAGAAAAATATCCGAGTACATGTAATATTTTTCTTTTACGGTTTAGTTATTCAGATTCTCTTGTATTGGTCGTGTTTTATCCTCCTAATAAAATCAAGTGCCCTCTTCTCCCTGTGGAGTAGGCCCGGTACCCCGCCGGGCCGAACCACGTAAATTTTGGTGTTCTTTGTATTTTTTAGATTTATTCATTTTGGTATTTTTCCTTTTGGCGTTTGGATTTTTGGATCCTTGTAGGAAGACCCAATTTCTTACTAACACACAACTCACATGAAGGCAGCAAAAAGAATAATTCCATACTTAAAAGGTACGTTGGACACAAGATGATTGAAGCGAGCATATAGACACAAGATATCATTTTATTAGGTTGTGCATTGCAAAAAAGGAAGTAGAGCCAAAGTACGTTAAGACACAAGACCAAGTTGCCAATATTTTCACAAAACCACTCAAGTTTGAAGACTTTCAATGACTAAGATCGAAGAAAAGTTCAAATTAAAGGAGTGTTGAAATATAATTTGAACTTTAGAATTTGTAGAACTGTCTTTAAACATATCTCATTATTTCGAGAATTACAATGTATGACTAGGATTTGTTTCTAGAGTAGTCTTGTGATTAGATGATGACTAGAACTCTAAATTTTTCTAGTGAGCATTTAATCAGTTACTTGGCTAGAAAGTAGTTGGACATTTACGTAATCCTAAACTCCTTATAAATACCACATTGTACCAAGCATTTGATTCAAGCCAAATTGAGTGAAATACATTCTCCTCTGGTCTCTCTTCCACCTTCTAACAAAGAGAAGTTTGACCAAAGTCAAAGTTGACCCAAATTAGTCAAAAATCAATTTTGACTCAATAAATAAGTAAAATATGAGACTAAACTAGATGTGTAATGGAGGATTAATATTAATAAGGTTTATTAATTAAAAAGAAGAAAAATGTTTTTTTTGGGTGGGAAATGACCATAGCCATTGGATAAAATTTAAAAAACTAATCATTGTCATCCAAAGTGAGACTAAGAGAATGAGGCTTCTAGAAGAAGCCATCTTCTTCTTCCTTCAATAGCCGAATTCATCATCTCCCTCTTCTCCTTATTTTCTTTGCTTCCACTATTCCAAATCTCCACTAAATCACATAAGACCCCATTAATTACACATCTTAATCTTCAATTGGGTTTTCAAGAAGCAAAGTTCATGCATTAAATTCAAAATTAGTTGGAATTTAAGGGATGGATGAATAGTGACACCATCATTAATGAGTGAGTTATATGATTAAATTCACTCATCAATCTTCATCTTAGGATTAGGAGAACACCATTCATGCATTAATTTGAGTTTTTATTGAGTGCATGTTTTTGTTCTTGAAGATAAAGAGAAGGGAGAAAGAGTAAGGAAAAAGAGAGAAAAAAATTAAAGAGAGTTTTTAGAAGCTTTGGAAGCTTGAGAAATCAATTTTGGCATCAAGAGGTTTGTGCTCATGCAAATTTTATATTTTTCCCAATTTTCTTAAATATGCCTAATCTAGGGTTTTGCTGTGTTGTGGCTTTGGTAAAATTGAATGGAAATACTTACTATATGTGTGAAATAATAATGATTGGTATGTATAAATATATGAAAATCAATTGCTTGTATGAAATGTTGTGGAAGCTTAAAAATACTAATGATGAACATAGTGTACACAACTTGAACAGTAGGTACATTTAGGGCTTAACTTGCATTTTAGAACTCCAATTGATTTGAATCTTGTGCCAAATGGAGGTCAAGAGATAACTAAATTCTCATGTAGCTTTAAAATTGGTTAGAAGTCATAGTAAGAATTCAATGTTGGACCTATTTTGGACCAGCCCGCAATCAAATGGTCATAACTCACTCTAGAAAGTTCCAAATTGAGTGATTCTTGCACCTATGGAAAGCTAAGATATAGGGGAACAACTTTCATGCAAACCAAACTGATAAATTCTAATTACATTAGAACTGAAATTGGACTCCAAGTTAGTCATGCAAATTGAGAATAAGGTTTAAAATCTCGGTCGGTACGGTAAGTCCGGTATTTACCGGTTTTTTAGGTTTCCGGTATACGATATACCCAGTATTAGAAAAAACCGGGTATATTGTGTATACCGGGCGGTATATGGTGGTATGTCACGAAAAAAAGAAAAAAAAAAAAAAAAAACCCGGCCGGTATGCATTTTCATACCGGTCCGTACCGTGTGTCGGTACGGTACGGTACCGGTATATACCGGTACCGGCCGGTGACCGAAACCGGTACCGGTACCGAGATTTTAAACCATGATTTGAATGTTGATGTTGTTACCAGGGTTATCATCTCGTTGCTATCTCGTCGAGATAGCGACGAGATATCGCTGTCTCGGTGGATTTGCCTGTATCATCTGGACGATACAGGCGATCCCGAGATAGGCGGTACAAGAAAAGAAAAAAAAAAAAGCCCAGGATTCGAACCCTGGCCCGCGCGGTGGACCGGAAAGGTTCCACCGCTGGGCCAGGGGTTTTTTTTGCGATTTTTTTCATCCAACTTAGTGATAAGGATATCTAAATTATTGATTTTTTTTTAAAAAAAACCTAACTTAAACCCTCCGACGCCTGTATCTTCTTCAATCTTCTTCCTCTCTCGCATCCCGTCGGCGACTCTCTCGGAAGCTTCCTCGCATCCCGTCGGCGCCTCACTTCTCCGGCGAAGCTTTTCTATTTTCCGGCCAGGTATGTTCCGGCGATCTTCTCTCCACGGCTCGGCACGTCTGCATTTCCATTTTCCGCCATTTCTTTTTTTTTCCGACATAGCTGCTGCAAACCAGAACAGCTTAAGGCTGTTCTGGTGTTGATTTCAGAACAGCTTAAGCTGTTCTGGTTATTCCAGAACAGCTAAGCTAGTTAGTTGTTCTGGAATCAGTTTGATTCCTTGTTTATGCTTGATAAAATGATAAGTTGATAGTATATTTGCATTGTCCTTGTTTAGCTGTGTGCCTGTGTTCATTTTGTATTGTGTATTTGTGTGCAACATTGTTTATATTGTGCAGTAAATTATGGAGGGAAATTCCGGTGAAACGCCTTATGATCCTTCTAAAGATCCTAAACGGAAACCGAACTCGAAAGATATTGGTTGGAGATATGGATATTGGCCGGATTTAAACAAAAGACAATTGATTGCATGTTCATTTTGTGGCAACCAATTGAATGGGAGAATCACAAGACTTGAACAACATTTGGCGGGTGGTTATGGAGACGTGAAAAAATGTGATAAAACCACAACACTGATAATGAGAGAAATGCATGATGCCCTTGCAGCTAAGAGGAAGACACCATTCAGTTTGGATGATGAACAAGAAGCAGTGGCACCAGTAGACCTATCTACAGCTTCTAACTCCGTGCCAAGCTCGGGAACAATTTACAAGAAGAAAAAAGAGGCTGCTATTCAGTTTGCAGCAATGTCACAAGTATCACACTCACAATCCATATCACAAACCAAGATTGGTGGATTGCTACAGAGAACTCCAGAAGAAATTGTGGATGAAAGACACTCCAAAGGTCCTAGCCAACAGACCATTGAAAGGTCTTTGAAGACAAAAAAGGCTATTGAAAAAGTTAACATGTATGTAGCCAACTTCTTCTATGAGAATGTCATTCCTTTCAATGCGGCAAACTCAAGAAGCTATGAGTTGATGGTTGAAGGCATAGCACAAATTGGATCGTGCTACAAACCACCCACATATCATGAGTTGCGGGTTCCTTTATTGAAAAAGGCAAAAGAACAAACAGAAGATTTAAAGCGCAAACATGAAGAGGTTTGGGAAAGAGATGGGTGTACTCTTATGTCAGATGGGTGGACAGACAGAAGAGGAAGACAGTTGATAAATTTTCTTGTAAATAGTCCGCAAGGGACTATTTTTCTTGGCTCTGTTGATGCTTCAAGTCAGTGTCATGATGCTCAGATGTTGGCTGACTTACTTGAGACCAAGATTGAAGAAATTGGCTCAAGTAATGTTGTTCAAGTTATCACAGATAATGGCACCAACTATAAGGCAGCGGGGAGATTGTTGGAGCAAAGGTTTCCTACACTGTTTTGGACCCCTTGTGCCGCACATTGCTTGGACCTTATGTTGGAAGATGTGGGAAAAATGAAAAAATTCAAGCCTACAATCGCAAGAGCAAGATCATTGACCACATTCATTTATAGACATGGTCGCCTTCTTGATGCGATGAGGGAGCACACTAACGGACATGATCTTGTTAGACCCGGGGCTACTAGATTTGCGACTGCATTTCTAACATTGTCATGTTTGAGGAAATTTAAACAAGAGTTGCAGCGGTTGTTTGTAAGTGGAGATTGGTTTGATTCAAAATTGTGCAAGACCGAAGCGGGAAAGAAAATTTATGAATTAATCCATGCGGTTAAATTTTGGGAGGCAGTTGAAGATTGCATTAGAGCATCACAGCCTCTACTTGTGGTTTTGAGGATAGCGGATGGTGATGAAAAACCCGTTATGACGGAATTAGCCGCGGCAATGGGTGAAGCTAAGAGGAGGATCAAACAAGTCTTGGCCCACAAATCCACTTTGTGCAAGAAAATCATTGATATCATTGAAAGTCGATGGGAGCGTCAAATGGAGACACCATTATATGGTGTGGCTCTATTTCTCAATCCAGACAAGTATTTTGACATCAAGAAAAATGATGTCGTGTACTCGGGGAAACTACGTGAAGACTTCAATCATGTACTTGAGAAATTAGTGTTGGATGATACAATGCGATCCAAGATACTTCTAGATGCTGATATGTATGATGAAGATCGAGAACCTTTTGCAAGAGAGATGGTGATTAGAGAGCGCTCAAATAGGATTCCTCATAAGTATATTGTGTATTATTTTATTTATTAATATTTATTGTCTTTACATATTTTTGAATTTTAATATTTTATATTTTTAATGTTAGTTGAATGGTGGAAATCCTTCGGTGGACGTACTCCCGAGTTTTCAAAGTTTGCAAAGCGCATTGTTAGTCTTTGTTGTTCGTCCTCCGGGTGTGAACGAAATTGGAGCACTTTTGAGTTTGTAAGTAATTAAGTATTTTATGCTTTTTCAGTACTTTCTTATTAGTTATTACTTATTATTTTTATTTAATTACTTTTCTTTTGTATAGATTCACACCAAGAAAAGAAATAGATTGTTGCACCAAAGATTGAATGATTTGGTGTATGTCCAATACAATCGAAAGATTGCCACGAGATTTCAAAAAGTTCGTGAATGTGGCAAAAACTATGATCCACTAGTACTTGACGATTTTGATTGGGGGACAAATGCGTGGTTCAACAATGATGATGAAGAGGATGATAGAATTCCTTTTGAGCTTGTTGATGAAGTCATTGGTGCTTCAAATGCCATTGAGGGTCGTAATTTTCCAAGAAGGCGTGGAGTTAATGAGCTTGTCACTTATAATCGACGTCATCGTGGTTCTACTTCTACTTTTACTTCAAGATTGATGGATGAAAATTCAAGTGATGAAGGAGAAGAAGAGATATTTCCAAATGATGATGAAGACATTGAAGATGATTTCGAGCTCAAACCAACTCCTCCTCCAATGGATAATACCCCTAATGAAGACATTGAAGATGATTTTGATAATCTTTTTTAGATTGGACTATTGGAGATTTGGTGATTGTGATGACTTTAGCTACTTGATGTTTATTGTTCATGCTATGTGAATTGAATTTTTGTATATTCTATGTTTGCTACTTTGCTATGTGGGTGATTTTTGTATATTTTATGGTTCATAACAGTTATGTTTATTACTTTGCTATGTGCAATGTCATAAGTGATGACTTTCAATGCTATTATTATTTATATATATTTTTTATAATTTATATTTATAATATATATTATATTTGTCGATATATCGTGACGTGGACGATATATCGGTCGCGAAATGATATAACGATATCAAGGTTCGCTACCGCGAAATTTTTTTGGTCGCGATAATAAGCTTGGTTGTTACACATTATGAATAATGCAAGTGATGAAGTGATCATGAAGTATGGCATTAAGAACAATTGTGTATAAATAAGTATTTACCCTAATAAACCGGACATGAATTAGAAAGAGGTACAGGATAAAAAAAAATGGCATGCCAATAAAGAATTCTAGCAGTACTACATTGTTATTTGATCTGGACCATTAGTGGCACTAGGTGCCTGATCCCATGATTTGATATACTAGGCGATATGCGTCACCATTTAGGCATTTATGTTACCATTAGGCACTATGTGTCACCGTCCCGTTTATCCGACTCGTTGAGATTCCGTCAGAGTCTACCAATCCAAAAGATGCAACTTTAAAGCAACTTGGTTGTAGAATTTCCATTTGAACTCTATGTAATAAGGTCTCTTTTCATTTAATTTTTCCACTGATACATTGGCAACATTAAATAGGCTTTTTTTGAAACTTGATACAATGTATCTTATAAATGAATGGAATGACAAGGAGAAACCAAACTTGGATTCTCAATTACAACTCTTCACTCCCCTCTCTCTTCCTCTTTCTCCCTCTCTTTCTCTCTCTCTTTCTCCCTCTCTCTCTCTCTATATATATCTACTGCTTTGTATTTTCCAGCAAAGCAGCAAAAAGCAACCCATAAGAAGCAGCCATAGGGGATCCAAACCAAGCTTCAACACGAAGGCTCATAACACCCCTATATCCCCCTCAATTCGGCCCCTACTTCCTTCAGTCCAGCAACACAACCTCACCCAGAACAGCACACCATCTTGGGCAACTGCATTAACAATAGGGTTGAAGAATTCTTAGTACAATGGATCGACCCCACCTTATGAAGCCTCTTGGGAGGATGCATTCCAGCGGCACCAACCTTATTCGGATCATGCTTGGGGACAAGCAAGTGTTTCAAGGACGGGGGAGTTGTTATAGGACATATCACCAACAAGAGGTGAAAATGTGGCAAGATGGAGACTTCAATATTGATGGAGACTTCAAGTGGTGTCATACTCAAGAGTATCCTCCATCTACCAAACCATTAGGGGACGTTTGGTATGAGGTAATCTAAATGGATTACTAGTAATCTTAATTAAAATTACCTGGGCCCACCAGATTACCGCGTTTGGTTGAAACAAATTACTGGTAATCTGGATACCGATGGTAATCTACATTACCACTCAACTGGTAATCTACATTACCAAGGGAGGGGGTGGCTATGTGAATTATTAGTAAAGTGGTAATGTATTTTTTTTATTTTTGACAAAAATACCCCCTGTTAAAACACCCTTTATTAACATAGAAAAAAATCCTTGTCTTATCTCATTCGCCTCATTTCATAGTAAACTAGTAATCCCTATTTTTTTATTTTTTTATTTTTTTATTTTTATTTTTATTTTTTATTTCTATTCTTTTATTCTTTTTAATTTTTTTTCTATTTGAGAGTATTTTAGTTAAATATATTTGTTTCCCAGTAATCTTCTTTTTATACCAAACAAGGTAATATAGATTACTGGCGAGATTACTAGTACACGCCAAACGTGATAATGTAACATTACCGATAATTTTAAAAGTGGTAAATTATCTATGTGGTAATCTAGATCCTCGGTAATCTTAAGTGGTAATATACCAAATGCCCCCTTAGTGTAGAGGAGGGAGAAAAAAATGGAACTCAATTTTTCATGTCAAAAATATCTTTTAAAAGCCAAGAAGGATATTAGTTCATTTCTATTTTCAAAATTCTATTTGTTTGACTATCTTTCTTTCATTTTAACAAAGAATTAAACAAGAAAATATAAAAAAAATTCTCCCTCCCCTTCTTTCCCTCAATAATCGTCCAACCAAACACAGCATTAATCTTCATGGTGTCACATCACTTTGGTGGAAGCAAGTCTAAGTCTAGAAATCTCACTGAACTCTTTGCTTTGACCCTCCTCAAAAACCAACTGAGATTGAGAGCGTTTCTGGCTCACATTGACAATATATCTGAGTTGGCATGTGGCACTTGTAACGGCCCACTCTAAGATGCAACACACCTTTTCCTTCAAATTCTCTCTTGCAGCTGAAGGATGGAACAATTATGCTTCCTTCAACCTCAATGGATACTAACTTTTATGGACATTCTTCTCTACCTCATAGAGAAGCTGTATGGAATCATCTTGGTGCCGGTCAATTTGGCGTGAACGCAATAACCTAATTTTAATGGAACCTCTTCCACTTTCCAGGTTGTTTTTAGAAATTTCTGTGAGGATAAGAGTATTATATTCTCTAGCTTGAAACCTATATTCTCTGTTTCTGTGTTTTTCGATATTCATTAATAGCACTTAGTGGACTCTAGGTACATTTACATATATTCTAGCAGGACATCTAGAAGAAAAAATATTCAAAACCAAGTAATTTCTTTCAGAACTTACTTACCGTGTTTGGCTATGTAATCAAAGGATTCCAAAGCCTCTGAAGTAGTTCTGTATATATTTGGTGACAAGACATGCACCAGGTGATCATCAACCCACCTACAATGTGAAAAAATGGACCCATGAGTAGCTTATGTTAGTCTTATTAGATACAAAGTGATACGAGACCAAGCTTGTCAAAGGCGTGAGGCGCACTCAAGATACAAAGGTCCCATATCGCTTGAGATGCAAGGCGCAAAAAGAGCGCGTGCATGACTAAGACAAGGCGCACCTTTTTTAAAATATTATCTATGCTATTCTCAAACAATAAAAAAATATGATATGCAATATAAGAATTAGATTATATGCACCAGTGCACCTATAAAATCAACAATTCCAACTCGTAGATCATGAATCTAATTAAAGAGACAAACAACAATTCCAACAGGTAATTCAAATTAACAATTCAACATGTAAAGCAGTGAAATTTAAAGAAAAAAAACGTACGAGCAGTGTTAGGACACTCATGAACGAGAATGACAAAAACACTAGGTACTTCCATAAAGAAAAAAATTGGTTTTAATCAGGCGCATAAGGCGCACGCCTAGAGCCTAAAAAAAGTGCCCAGGCGCAGCCAAGGCGTGAGATCCATTTGGCGTCGCACCTGCCGTGCCCCTTTGACAATATGGTACGAGACCATTAGAACTCAAACCGAACACCTATGATCAACTGCTATATTACCTTAGTGTAACTTAATACTGAATGACTAATATTACCAACAACCTATGTGTATCTTTTCATTTTAGTGAATGGAATTTCTAGTGCTCAAATAATTTGCTGAAAGTCATACAGTGCACAGCCACAAACTTTAAAACATGTCAACGCTCACCAATAGCAAGGATTACTAAATAGTATGGAGAAAAAGAAACTTTAAAAGACATGGTAAACTTTATTTTTGAAGTAGAGAAAACATAAACTTAAATGTTTTAGCATTTAAGTGCAAATTTACTGTGATTCTAATTTAGACCCTACAAACATATGTCCATGTTCTTGAAATGTCCTAAGTAACCAAGAATGGCAATTTCAAACATTTATATAAAAAAATGGACCTAATCAATAGCCATTATTAAACCATACCTGACCCATTTTGCCTCTTCCTCATTGATGACTGAGTTCTCAAGACAAAGCCTAGAACTTAAACTTTTAATTATATCTGCAGACAAGACCAAGTGTTGATAGCCCAGTAGAAAAATAGGTTTTGAACTTTCACAAGTGCCTAAAGGAATCAAGCAATTTAAATATTTTTTCTTCAAATTGATGGGCAATGTAAAGAACCTGATGACTCAGTTAGCTGCTCTCCATCCACAACCAGTATGGGCACCTTCTTGTAATCAGACCACTTGATCTCCTTCTTGCTTAAAGGGTTGACCTCCACAACTTTATACGATATTTTATGATAGTCCAAAAATGCTGGTACAATAGAAACATGTGTGACAATGATAGATTGCAAATACACACTGGGATAAAATAAGCCAGCTGTAGTTAGCCAAATAAAAACTTCAAATTGAAATGCAGTACAACAAACAAGGATTTCTTAATGCATGCTTATTTGATGATCAACTGATAACTTGAATTGGAAAATTGAGTGAAGAAAATGAACCAATCAAGGAAAAACCATAATTAACAACTGAGCCTAACTATCAAAGTTAATAGTTTTTAACAACAATTTTTGAAGTTCAACCTTGGGAAATGATCATGACATCATGGTTTAAAAAACCGCCTGAAACGGTATATACCGGTTTTTAGGGATTCCGGTATTCGATATACCCGGTATTTGAAAATACCAGGTATATCATGTATACCGGGCGGTATATGGCGGTATTTCGCTATATACCGCCCGGTAAGGGCGGTATATGTATCATACCGCCCGGTATGACGCGATATCAATTTTTTTTTTCTTTTTAGAGTTAGATATAACTAGAATAATACATAATTGATGAATAAATGCTTAAAATCAATATTCAAATGTCAAATACATGAATACAATATTTAAAAGCCATTTGGTACTGTATTAGGATTTTTCACAGATTCAAGAGAATTACATTAGAATTAATATAAGATGTAGCGCAACATAAGACGTAGCGCAACATCATCTTAAGACATAACACATCTTGATGATGATGATGTTGCGCAACATGCCAACATCATCTTAAGACATAACACGTCTTATGTTGCGCTACGCAGAGTCTTCGGCGGTCAATGGTTTTTAAACATTGTATTCATGTATTTGACATTTGAATATTGATTTTAAGCATTTATTCATCAATTATGTATTATTATAGTTATATCTAACTCTTTAAAAAAAAAAAAACGGTATGCTATTTTCCATACCGGACCATACCGTGTGTCGGTACGGTACGGTACGGGGCTGAAACCAGTACCGGTACCGAGATTTTAAACCTTGCATGACATCTTTAGAACAATTACTGTAGCTCATAAATGCGATTAACAGATTAAGGTCCTTGGATAGAAAAGGCTAGTCCTCTGTTAAAGTTGTAGGCAAATCACTGGTTTGGAAAAAAAATCAAGAATAGGTTGAAGCAAGAAACTTAGTGATGCCAAGTGGCTAAATTAGCATGTCAGGCTGATGATTTGAATAAATAGCTCATGTTTCCTATGTTTACCAAAAATGATGGAATCATGGAACTCCCTAGTCTTTGTGCCAACACATATAACTATATAAGTACATGCAATGTTGTAACCATCACATAAAAATCGTTGTAGAAGTATTGACCTTTTTACATACACTCAAAGTGCATGTAGTAAATTTTGAAGGTGAAAAATTTACAAGTGCAATACTATAAGGGCTAAATGATGTTCCTGTAAAACATAACATTTCTCTATGTTTGGATCGCATTAATGGTTAGGAGTAAAATTTAACCCCTTAAAATTTTAATATTACAAGAATATCATAGGTGTAAGTAAATGATACTCACTCTAGTAATATTTTTTTGGGTTCCCAAGATCAAGTGAGGCAGCTTTACTCTACTGAGAGATTGTGGTGCTTAGGTTAGGTGCTCCGTGCTCGCCTTGCGCAAGGTGGAGAGGTGCCCAAAGCAAAGTGCCCTAGTGAAGTTTCTGAGCAACAAAGACAAGGAGGAGAATACCTGGATTCTTCCGTTCCAAGTGGCACTTGTAGGCGGTAAGCTGTTGGAACTGTTGTTACTGCTACGTTTTCTTTTTCACTCACAAGATCTGCTACTACTTTTGTTGCGTCTTCTTTTTCACCTTGCACAAGAGAGTTGTCGCTTCTTCTACTTTTTTCTTTCTTATGCGATTACACTATGTGCAGCTTTATGTACAATGCACAATTCTTCCTTTTTTACTATCATTTATTTGGAGAAATAGAAAAGAAAAGGCCACGTTTTATGCAGCTTTATACACATTATAGTGCAGGTACTTCCTACTTTTGTTGTGCCTTCTGCTTCTTTTTTATCCAAAAAAAGAAGAATACTTTTACTGTGATTTGAGTGCTTCCTTTTAAGAAAAATAATAATAATAAAAGAAGTATATGTAGACGGCTTTTATGAATAAAACTTATATGGAATGACATCACTATAGAAATCATATGGAGTCAATCAACATACACAATGAGTGAGTGATCATGGGCAATGAGTGAGTGAACAAAATCTACTTGATATCCATATCCACCCACTCCGTTAACTCACTCATTGCCCATGTTGACTAACTCGCTGTCTTCATAAGATTTCTATAGAGTGGTCACTCCAAGAGTCCAAGTTTTGTTCAACTTTTACCATATGCAGCTTATGAGGCTTTAAACTAGCATAGGTTATTCAAATTAAAAATATGCCAAGTAACATAAAAAAATAATTATTATGTGTTATCCATTAATCATTTTACCTTTCTATTTTATTAATACATTAAGCAATGAATAATACTTTTTAGAAACACCTGTATATTATACATTATAGTTTATAAGCTTATTTTTTATGCATATATATTCTAAATTATATATTTTGTATTATTACTAATGTCATAATGATAGTTGTATAACATTGCATTAGCATAATATATTTATGTAGTATAGTATCGTATATTAGTTCATATTATATATATACTAATACATATTAATTTTGTGGGCTTTGGCATCTTGCTTCAATCAAAAGCAAGCACTATGTTAGTGCCTAGCTTTTGAGGATGCTTTGGTGCCTTGACAACCTTAATCTAAGTATCTAACATAAGTAATGGAGATCAAATTTTAAGTAGGTAATTTATTCTCCTTTCACCCCCGACCACTTGTGCCCTCAATGATGAATTTTTTTCAATTACTACTAGACAAAAAAAAAAACAACTACTAAAACTGCAATACCAGGATGCATTTTTTGCAAACCATGGTCTTCTTGCCTCGTTGTAGAAGATTAAACAATATGGTAATATATAAATTCAAGAACCAAATATGAGGGCTATAAATATGTGCTCTAAAAAAGAAAATAATCCATTTTTCCTATTTATTCTGCATGTTTATTATTTTGTCTCACTTATTACATATGCGATGAGATAATTACTCCAACCAACTAACCAAGTAACTCTCTCGACATGCATTCTTCTGAGACTAGCAAAACAAGTTGCCAGAAACCGAAACAAATTAACACAATATCATCTTTTTCCTAGGCTTCAGGTCATTAATAAAGCAGGCATCGTCAAGAGACAAGAACCAACAGAAAGAACTTAATTACCTTTGACCTTGTTACAGAAGGGGCAGGCCTCGTATTGGTAGAGGACGATATCCTTGGGTACCAGCTCGGCGGAGGGCGGCTCCTTTGCCTCGGCCGTGGTGACGAGTGTCATGGAGAAGGACAGAGCACCGGCCAGGCCAACTGAGACAGGCCTTGAAGGAACCGCGGGGGGCGGCCACCATTTCAAACGCGACAAGGTTGTGACGTCAGTGGAGGCCACAAGTGGGACCGCGCTCTGGGCAGCGGCGGCGGCGGATACAAGAGGAGCATGAGAAAGGTTACGGCGGAGGGATTGAGCGATGAGAGTATGAGCCATTCTCATTGTTCTGTCTCGAACGCTTATCCTTGAGAAATGAGAACGAGAGAGGAATTGAGGAAATACCCGATCAGCTTGTCGAACAATCCAATTCCAACTCCAGCGGAAGTAGAAGGGATTTTTGTTCCGCGCACCTCCGGAGCACGTGGGAGGGAGTAAGGTTCGGCTGGCCTTGAAACGCTGAATCAAAATGCACATTGCACAGGCTGCTGGATCACCAATCCCGGTCCAAGATCGGTTCGACTCAAAATTTCCCGGTCCATGATTCGTTCGGCTCAACAGTCTGATTGGTGCGGACCGGGCCGGATCAAGGCTAAAAATTAACGCCACGGTAGTAGCGCGAGGGGAGAGGGTGGTGGTGGAACGAAATGAGGGGAAGCTTCGTGCTATTCTTCAAGGAAGGCGGCGGTGGCGGAAGCCTAATCGGCAAGGTGCTCTCCGACATCTTGGTCTGCCCTCTCTCCAAACAACCTCTCAGGTTCGCTCTCATTCACAAGAACTAGAAAATTTTATCCCTAATCATCAATTGTTTGATTTCTTCTTATTTTGATCTTCTATTTAAGGCATTGTCAAGATTCACAGTCCCTTGTCAGCGATGCGATTGGCGTTTCCTTTCCGGTAAGTCACTATTTTTATTTAGCTCCCTGGCCTCTGTGAAAGTTACTAGGAGTGCTGGATTGTGACGATAAATATAATTTGATTACTGGTTGCTCTTATATTTGTTCTTCCAATAATTGTCGGAAACGATTTTTTTTCTGCTCAATAAGAAGTCGAAATTAAAAACAAGGTGGAAGTTTCTCAACTAAATCGCCAGAGGATGAATCAGAGAACAAAATGTTCTTGCTAAACTCCTGAATTAATAGTGCTACACTTATGAACGAGTTCTAGTACAATTCATTAAGTAGTCTTCTCGTAGTGTTTGGTTTGTGGAAAATATTTTCAGTTTTCCAATGGAAAAGAATGTGGAAACAAAAATTAGAAAACAAGGATGTGTACTTTTCTAGTTTTCTTGAAATCAAGGAAAGTGTTAGTACCAAAAAGTGGGGAATAGAAAGCAGAAATAAGTAAAACTAAACATGTTAAATATTGAAATTGAAAGTGATAAGTGAAATTGAAAGAAAATTCTAATAGTTTCCTTCCTCATTTCCGCCTAGGAGACCAGACGCACCATTACCATGCATCCATCCAACCTGTGATATCCTTTGGTTATAATGTAGAAACAGTATATGCCCTTTCATATTTACCTGGATATTTTGATTACCAAATTGAGAACTGGGAGAAGATATTCGTGATTTTTTATTTGGAGGCAAAGTAACTATCTTACTAGATAATCCATTTCAAATTTTTTGAAATGCATACAGTAAAAGTAAAGAAAAAAGAAAAACAGTGTAAACAAGAAAAAGAAAAAGGAGTACCTCCCTCAGCAGCAACGCTCCAATGACAAGCTCATTAGTCCTTGCACAAGAAGAATCTAGGACTGGATATGGAGAGACCAGGCTAGAACTCTCAATAATCTGGTTATTTTGTGCATACTAAAATGTAAATATGAAAAAGCTAGCCAATTTATGCTTTTCCCGCAGACTCAGCCACTCAGGGTCCTCCCATTATCTAAGTGCTAGACTAAGATATTTGTGCACTGAACTGGTCTGCTTTCTGTGATGTCAATATTAAGTAAATAATGGAAACTATCAAGGGCATGAACTTTGGTTAACTTGAATATGATAATTGTTTGGACTTTGGAGCATGCAATAAATCTATCATATGATTTTGCACTTGTTTGGAATTTGTATCCTGGTACAACTAGCAATATATGATTTCTACCACTGTAGAAACTTTTGCCTTTAGAAGGTCTTTTGCAGGCTTTACAGTTTTGACTTTTGAAAGTAATGAGCATTTGAAACAACAGAAAGAATAACATCTTTATATAATTCAGTTTAAGAGTTTAAGCCTGCTATTGTTATTCTAGTTGCATACATCTTATAATTGGGAATGGGTTATTGATTATGAATTTCAGGTGAATAACAGTTTAGCATTTTCTGAAGCTTTAGTTTATTTATTGCATTGTATATTCAGATACCCGACTCTATTAGCACCTATGTTTTTGTCTTTCTACAAATAGAATTGATTCTCCCATTACAGAAATACCCTGGAAACAGTAACTGATAATTCTACTTTAAAAAATTAGACTAATTTTGAAGTTGCTATTTGTGAAGCTTCACACTGATACATTGTTGCCTATTCTACCCAAGAATTTCATTAGATTATCTAATACAATTTGTTTCACTCAACCTCAACGATTCTAATATTTTTCTGTTGATCTATTTGGTCTACGAACTTTTTTTTTCTTTCAATAGTTATCATAAATTCATGATAATGATCCACTTATGAATAAAATATGTGTGTAACTACATGGAATGCTAAGCTAAAAGGGTTGGCCAATCACACAGTAGCGTGGAATATATTAATTTAGCCATAGAAACTTGAGGCCTTGATGGCAGTTTTATGATATTTCCATGCGTGTTCTCAGTTTTTATATGTTAACAGCTAGCAGCTTTTCCTTGTTTTGCTTTTTCCCCTTAACTAATAAACTGCTGAAATGTGGGCATAACATATTCAAAAGATTCGTACTTGTTTTACATTTAAGCTCCTATTGCGCTGCCTGGTTTTTCCACCCTAGATTATCCATTACCAAGTGCCTCATTTGCTAGGCTGCCTTTATAGGAAAAAGGGAAGTTAGAGTACTGCAGTACAGTTTGTGATGCCTCCTATATTTGTTCATTCATGTACTTCTTACTCGTACAATGTTTGTCTCTTCTCTTTTCAGATCTTTTATGCTCATGTCTACTTAAGTCTTCATTGGTTGCATTACATAGTCCTTCTATCTGTTTATGGTGCTTTATTCAGATTGTCAATGGTATCCCTTGTCTGGTGCCAAAAGATGGCAAGTTGCTAGAGGATCAAGCAGAACTAAAAGGTGATGATTCTGCTCTTGCTGTTAGTGAAAGCTGAACAATTTGAAATTGTAAATTTGGACAAAACAATGGATCCTCATACTTCCATAGTTGAGCGTTAAATTATAGCATATCCTTATGGATATCCATTTGGTCTTAGTATGTGAAGAGATATACATTTATCTTTTATATATAGGCAAATTTAACATGCTAAACTCCCTACTTAATTGTATTTGTTTTTGGTTCATTTGGGAAGTTCCATGAAACTAGATTCATTTTTAATACATATACTTGCATGAGTGTATAAGAATTTCTGGTATCACATGCCAGATACGTTCATAGAGGAAAAATGTCACACTTGTTTCCCCTTTTATTGAAAAGAAAAACTTATTTGACATCCAGTTCATTGTTAATATAATTATTCTTGCATAATATATGAGTTGATTTTGATGTTCTTGTTTTAAGGATACTTGGAGATCAATGGAGTATAACTTGTATCCTTTCCTATTCTTTGTATCTATTATATAGGAAATGTTGCTTTGTTCTAAAGTGATTATTGTGGAAATCAACATTTTTGCAATTTTACTAACTAGTTTATATTGACAAGTGATTAGGTGTTTCCTGGTGGCATTTTGACATGCATTTAGATCAACATCTTTGGAGATAACTGCAAATTGCTCTAGTTTTCTTAGGTAAATAATTAATTAACCTTTCTGGAACATGTGCTTTACGATTCTTAATTATGTTCAATTTAACCTAACTTGACATTGATTCTTTTCTTTAGAAAGTTAAACAAAATTGATCTTTAACCTTGAACTTGATCCAACATGTTGATAGTCATGTTGGACTCTGACATGCACATGTCCTTTGTACACCCATCTGCACGGATCTCATGTGGCTATCACTTTTGAAGGACTGAAGCAGCTTATTCAATTAGTTTGATTAGAAAATTGGAACAATTCTGTGTTAGTCATCAAAATTAATTATGTCAAAAGTCAATCAAATCTAATCAAGAATCTGGGTGGAATGTAGTGTCTATAAGCTTCCTAGGAGAGTTATGACAAAAGTTCGTCAAATCCTTCAGATGATCACTATTTGCTTTTGAATCAACATCTTCTTGAGTCAATCATTTAAAAGTCTGATTTTTTTATTCAAAATTGTGTCCAATATAAGATTGGAAAGGGTTTTGTAGTAGATGGTATCCAATGCATTCTTTATTACTTTCACATGAATGAACAGTTTATAGTGTGCCTAAGGTACACTGCATTTGTGATTTGTGCCACTTCCCTTTTCCTTGTCCACTAGCACTTCAAAATCTGGACGGCTCAGTTTGATTTTGAATTAACATTTAAAAATTAAATTCGTTATAATATTAATTAATGTATAATTTTATCTGTATAATTAAGTTCCAGCCGGAATTTATTAAATTTGGTCAAAATTGATCAGATTTAATCATTCTTATGTTCTTTATTATGATAAACTAGACCAAGTTGGACTGGTCAACTTTGAGAATGGATAGTAAAACAGCTTTAAAGTGCGGTCGGATTAGAAACATTGACTAGTAACTTCACTGTGAAGATTATAATTGTTCATTTGTCGTCAGTGGTCGTGGAATGAAATCTATATCAATCAAAAACAAAAAAAAAATCTATATCAATCAACCAACCTCAGCCAATTGGCTCATTTGATGTTTGGAAATCGACAACCGCGCAACTGCAATCATTTTCATTCGATATTTTCTATCCAGGGGTCTCTCAGCACTCGACACGTTAGCTTTTGATGAATGGACCGTTTTGCCCCTACGCCAAAGGCAAACATAGGCAAAAGGACCTTCTGGTGGTGTTCACTGCACCGTGCGACTGCAGAATTTACCATCAGCAGCAGTTCCAAATACGAAGTCACGCTTTTTTGCCATGGCGGACGGCTGCCGTGCACTCGTGACGGACGTTCCCGGCCCCACCACCATACGAACCTTATGCCCGCCAATGCAACGTCCCCTCAACCGCATTCCCGAAAGTAATACCACCATTCAATATCCTCTCTCGGGCCGGTCGACGACCGGTCCGGCCTAATTCAAAATTATAAATGTGTTTACTGAACTTATATGAATGCGGGATTAGAATTAGAATCGCGCGGTTGAATTGACCGGTTCGATCAAATTTTCACGCCGCCATCCTCGCTCTAACCTACGCAGTCAGCTTGAGCACCAAATTAACGGGGTGCCGCCATCAGTATCAACTATCAATCACCATGGGATCCCATTTTAGTTCCATTTGCAGGAAATAATATTGTACACCACAGTGAACCATATAGTGAAACGCTACCACATATATATAAAGAGAAAGAAAGAGAATGAGAGGGAGAGTGAGAGAGATGATTGAGTTTAAGATGTCCACACTCCACAAGGGTACATGCTATTTCTGCACAGGCACAACTGCTAGCTACGATCTTGTTCCAGGAAAGGGGGATACCGGAAAGAGCAACACACACATAACAGGGGAGGAAACACTAGTGGAATAAGATTGCGGAGATAGATTCTGCTATAGCTTTTACTCCATTCTTTCTCAAAATGGTGCGGTGGTGCTCCTTTGGAGCGTGCTTCTTTTGGGTGGCTTGGCCGCCATTGCCAAACGAACCTACTCGCCCACCACCAGTACATGCAAACACAATTAATTCCACCCCCACAAAGTGCATCCCGTTAATTAATTCAAGATTCAAGTGTTAAGACTCAGAATAATAAATTAATATTAATTAATTAATTACCTCCTCGTATTCCTTCTTCAGCTTGGCGTTCTCCTGCTTCAGATGGGAGGCCTCCAGCTCCAGTTCGTTGGTGTACGCCTGCGGCCAATTTGACATGTAGATATCCTTACCCTAATTGAAAGACGTAGGAATAGTCAATTACTTAAGGTGATGAAAGAAAATTCAATGCCTGTTTTCTTGCGCGAGATCGGGCGGCAGCCTCCCGGTTCTTGATCATTCTCCGGAAATGGCGATCCGAACCGTTGGCGGTGTTCTCCGGCATTCTTTTCTTGGAGCAGAAAGAGGTGAGCTCGGCCGGAGACGGCGGACCGGCTCCGGCGAGGAAGTAGGCGTTATGGCCGTGGGCGTCGGGAGTGTAGTCGTAGTAGGTATTATTGGTCATGCTGGTGTTCAGACTGAGGGCGGGAGGCGAAGGAGGAGCCCGCAGCGGTAGCACTTGCTCGACGTGCGGCGGCGGGGGGGCGATCACCGGGCCGGAGAGGAAATCTTGTAGGGTCGTCGTCGTGCTTCGCGGGGCTATGATGGACCTCTCCTGGTGGAGAATGGTGAGGGTGATGTCCTCCCAGAGCTCCTCCATATATGGTCGTGGAAGAGATCTTTCAATGAGGACGGAGGTGTTGGAGGAGTAAACTAGAGGAGGCGTTGGAAGAGATGTTTCAAGAGGGGGAGGAGGACAAGACGACGTTAATATTGCTGCTCCGACTACTATTACGGCCGGTGTTGCTGCTACACCAATTCTTGTGGTTGGTGTACTCCTGCAGCTCCAAGGACCACATGACCGAATTGTATATAGACAGAGAGGGAGGGGAGAGGGAGATGTAAGGAGAAGAGGAAAAGGGGTTTGCTAGCTGTGGCAGTGATGTGAGCGATGGAGAGGACTAACAGGAGAGGCTCCACGATGAATTGAGTACAGTATTAATGGATTCTTCTCCTACAAAGTACAAACCATTCACTCTCATTTCATTATAAGAAAAATAACCCATGCACGGTACAGAATGTACGTATATATTCCAGACAAATTCGTATATAAGTGCTCTCTCTTTTTGTTTCATGAGGGAGACAAGTATATGTTCAGATTTGACTTCCTTGAGTAATACCTAACGGAATCTTCACTGTCTCGTATATATTCTGATATATATCTTTCACAGCACAGCAAACATATATATTTTACTACTTTTTGCCTTTTTGGTTATTTCTTAATTCATTTGCGTCTGTAGTTCTGTATACTATACATTTTGGTTTGCAGTGATCATCAGTTGATCAAAGTTTGTTGTTAAATTGAATTGCATTGATAGTTAAAGCGTTTAGTAATCAGTTCTTTTAATTGTAAATGATGAAAGGTTTACTAAATTGTCCATTTGTACGAGTAGTGCGCAGAGAAAGAAATTATTGTATTTTATATTTCTTGGGTGGTAAATTAATATATATATATAAAGATTAATTGACAACGTAAATAGACTGCAGTCTACAGGTTTCCAAGAACAGAGCTGCAAAAGCAATCCTTATATCTAGTGCGTAGCGCGTACTCATTTCAATACTTTTGAATTGAATCCTTGATTAGAAAAGATTAGAGCATGAACGATTGGATATCAACGTTGACGGAATGAACGTAAATAAAAAAAATATATTCATTTCTTTTTATTCATATTCATTTTTTTTCGTTCATATTCACTCGTTCATGTGTTTTCTATGAATCGACAGTCTGCACATAAAAATTGCACTCGATATGCATGGGTTATTACAACAAAGAGAGATACTCTTTGGATACGATGGGTCCAAAATGTCTACTCAAGGAATTACACAATTTAGACACGCTAAATATTTTGCTCTACCTCTTGGGATTTTAGGAGTACGTAGTGCATGTTGCACGTATGATATCTTACTCCGCCTCTCATGAAAAGTATTGTGCTTTGGCATGGGCTTTGAAATTCGATCTAATGGTATTCTTTTACATCAACTACGTCGACTCGACATATATTGTTTTCATGTCTGATCTTTTGTTAGTCTCTTTTATTAGAAGACAAAATGGTTGCACATAATCTATATATATATATATATATATATATAACACTACTGGAAAATGGGCATCAGCAACGGCTCTAGCCGTTGCTGGGCCGTTGCAGAAAATCATCAGCAACGGCTTGCAACGGCCCTACCCGTTGCAACGGAGTCGTGGCAGAAAAGCGCGTTGCTGATAACTTAGCAACGGCTCGGCCGTTTCGTTGCTAATAATATTATCAGCAACGGTTTTGCCACGGACGTGGAGCCATTGCTGAAAACATTAATAGCAACGGCTGGTGAGTCCGTAGCAACGCCGTTAGTAAAAGACCGTTGCTAAGCTGTTGCTATCGGTCATCAACAACGGTTTTCGATACACTTTTAGCAACGGCTTTCCCACGGACGGCCGTGGGAAAGCCGTTGCTGATGATGTGAACCTGGAAACGAAAAAAAATAAATTTTCAAATTTCCATTGATACATTGATACATTATCTGATACATAACTCACACACTCATACACTCATACACACATTCATTCACACATCACAAATACACCAAGATATACATCAAAATAATTATATTTATATTTATAATTATCCACAATAGTATAAAAACTATTCAAATGCAAAATTGAAGTATCAATATCCAAACAAAATAAATTAAACAAGTATAATATCTCAGTAACAAAGTCAATATAAAAAAATCTCACAATGACGATGGAGGATGGCCTGGATCATATGGCGGGGTCTGGAGTGCTTGAGTGTACACCGGCGTGAACTGACTCGAGGATGATGGATGAGATGATGCCGAAGAGATACCTGCTTCGGGATGATCTGACATGTTGCGTAGCATAGCATGCATCTTCGCTATCATCCGACTCTGGCGCTCCATCATCTCAGTATGACGCGCGACCGTCTCCTCTAGAGTCCTTATTCTGCTACTATGATCATAACTGGATCTGGAGGTGGACGGCCGCTCACCAGCTTTCAACTAGTGTATTTAGGATAATTCTCATACAAAGGTTCATCGGTAGCTTTCAACATCTCGTAAAATTATGCAGCTTCTTTATTCGGTAATTCAATATCTACCGCAGTTTGTACTTGTATGATATCAACCACTGTAGTATCTGGTGGGACTGATGTCTGAAGAACTGGCCGATCAACATTATCATTCAGGTGGAATTGACCCCTAAGACTATCAAGTATCATAGTTCTATAGGGATTAGATTGACTAGATGAAGAAGCACCAACAGAGGAATTAAGATTCACCATATATTTGAACAACAGGATTACTCGACGTCCCGACTTCACGTGACTCCCCGTGACAAGTCCATAGAAAATATCTTAGTGTAAATCCTTTGCTATATAGATGCAAAGTGACAGTCTCCCGATCCAAAAATCGTTCATTCAAACAAATGCGGCACAGACATCGGATTTGATCACCGATGCTAACGAAATTCCGATTCGAATAGGCGAAATTTAGGCAGTACATTACGCCTAATCGAAACTCATTCGTTAAAGCTCCATGATCAAGACGTCGGTACATCCAACTTAATTCGATCAGCCGACATGATTCTGTCAATCAAAGATAATTTCTTTGGTTAATGCCTTTAGGTGAATTGTCTTATTCCATTCGGGATTTATGTTATTTATATTGCACTAAGTACTTATTTTAACCGCTAACTTCATTCTAAATTTCGGCAGCATCTCCCTACAGTTCTCCGAATACGCATATCATCTGGGCGCGTATCGGAGAACAAGAAAGATGCTGCCGAAATTTAGAATAATTAGTTAACGGTTAAAAGAAAAACGTAAGTGCAGTACAAATAACTATATTCTCAAAATTTCCAATCAGGGACAATTCAAGAATTGTACGTCGTATAAAAGATCATCTACTTCTTTTACACAAACATACAATCCCCGAACGGATCTAAGGTTTTGCTAAATCATATCCGACTCGTCGATGCGTACGTGAAACATATCAACTCGTCGGATGGATGATTATTTTCTAAATGTTCCGAGTCAGTTCGAGTTCATATTGGACAATTCCGACACGAGTTCAAATTAGACGATTCTGGCGGGAGTCCAAAATGAACTATTCCGACACGCGTCCGAAGTGGACGATTCCGGCATGCGTCTGAAGTGGACAATTCCAACGCGAGTCCACTGAGGACAACTTTGGACTAATTAACAATATTTTAACTAATTAATTAATATTAATCTACATCATTTTCATTAATTTAAATAATTAACCTACCATTATTAAATATTAATCTAACTAAATTAAACTAAAAATTAATATAAACTCTAAAAATTAATCTAAACCCTAAAAATTATCTAACAAATTAAACAATTAATTTAATAATTAATTACCAAATAAATAAATCTAAAACTACGATTTCCAGCGCCGGCGTACAGTGTCCGGACATTGTACAAGATCCGACAGCGACCATCGGCCGCAACGGGAAGGTCGGGCGGCGAGGAATACCTGAAATCGGCGATCGAGGACGGACGGCAGCGTCGGCAGCGGCAGCTCGTCGGCGTCGGCAGTGGCGGTGAGAGGTGGGAGGAGGAGGCGGCGGCAACAGCAGGAGAAAGAAGGGGCGGGCACGATCTATGACCTATATAAACTTATTAGCAACAGCTCACTCGCCCGTTACAAAGCCGTTGTTGATAAGTTATCATCAGCAACGGCTCACTTGTCCGTTAGAAAACCGTTGCTGATAATTAAAATCATCAGCAACGGCTCGCATGTCCGTTAGAAAGCCGTTGCAGATACAACATATCTGCAACGACTTGAGCGGCCGTAAGAATGCCGTTGCAAATAGCAACGGCTTGAGCGACCGTTGCTGATAGCCATTGCTGAAGACTTAATTTCTAGTAGTGTAAAAGCGAGATACAAACTTGTCATGTGGCACCTTCAAAAGTCATGTTTGCTAACATGGCATTTTCTAAGTTTTTTGGAATTTTTTATTTTTTATTAGTTTTTATTAGTTTTTTAGATGTTTAATACAAAGTTAATTAATACTATAATTAATCTACAACAGTTAAATTATTGCTCATCACTTTTGTTTATCCCTCTCAGCACGTCTCTTTATCTCCCATCTCTTTATCTCCGTTAAGTAATTTCGTGATTCCATCTCATTTGTATTAATTCTTTTTAATATCATTCTCTTTCTTCTTTTATGCTCATGATGAGAATTTAATTCTAACTTTTCTTCCCCTTTCTCTTCTCTTAACTCTCCCTCTCTCTCTCTCTCTCTCTACTTCTCTCTCTTTTAATTACTCCCTCTCACCAAACTTTTCATCTCTTTTAATTAATCTAGGACTCTCTCTCCGTCGGTTGCCAAAGTTTTATTAGTATAAATTGATTTTTTTTGGTAAGAATTCTTTTAATTAGGTCTGAGGGAGAGATAGTATGAGTGCCCCTCCCCCTTCTGTGCGCGATGGTGATGGCGATCCTCTTCCTCCTCCTGATCCCCCTCCGAACCCTTCGATGCTGCCAGATCGCGGGGCTTCGACCTTGCTCTCATCTCGCTCTCGTCCTCCCCTCTCTAGGAGGCGATCCTCTTCCAAAGCCCCGGCCTTCACCCCTGCCCCCTCTTGGGCACAAATCCTCCGTAACGGTAACTTCCCCCATTTAGCGGTAAATCCTTCTCTTCCTGCTCATGATCGTCCATCCCCTGAGTCAGATATGATTCATTTCTCGTCTGAACAGTTACGTTCCTGGCAAGAGCCTTGAGAGTTTTCTCTGATTGGAAATTTTTTGGGTAAACCCCTGCCTTTGAATATTGTATCTACTTGGGTTCGTAATATTTGGGATGTTCCTGGTTTAGCTTTTGTTTTGGATTTGGAGGAAGGTTTTTTCGTTTTTCATTTTCGTGATGCAAAGTCTTCGTCGGATATTCTCGCTGGTGGTCCATATTTTCTGGGTGGTTCTGCTTTGTGCCTCATCCCATGGCGGCCGTGTTTTCGACCATGGGAGGAGACATTCCATACCGCCCCTGTGTGGGTTCATTTTCTTGGTTTGCCGCTCGAATTTTGGAACCCTGACTCCATTTCACTGATGGCTCAAGTTCTTGGTAGAGTCGTCTCGATTGATCAGAGATCGTTTGAATTCTCCCGTGGTCGATTTGTTCGAGTGTGCATCGAAATATATTTGAATCTCCGGTTGAAATAAGGATTATGGGTGGGAGAGCCTGGGAGGGAATTTTTCCAGCCACTCTCCTACGAAAATTTGTCTTCTGTGTGTTTCGTCTGTGGTTTGATCGGCCACCGAGAGGTGGATTGCCCCTCCCGATCGGTGGTTGCTGATTTGAAAAATTCTCCTTCTCTGCTTGCTTCGATTGTTGGTTCGACGTCGAATGTTTCTAAATCTATTTCGTCGATTTTGCTTGAGGTTTCTGAGGTTTTAGATTCGGATTGTGATTCTGTTCCTGTCCCTGTCCCTGTGCCTGCCCCCATTGTGGGTGATCTACCTTCTTCCTCGAACCTGGCGGCTTCGTCGACGACGACCTGTGGTCCTTGGATCTTGGTCTCCTGTCGGCGCCCTGCTCGCTTGCGTTCCGCAATCCTTGTGGCTTCGCGCACGCGTTCTAAGGCGGGCCCCGCCCGTGAGCGTGGGCGCCCCGTCTCGCGTGCTCTGCGTGTGGCCAGGGTTGTGGATCCGAGTTTGGAAGAGGGTGAGGTTACTCCTTCGGATGCTCGTATGACGTCTCGGATTCCCCCGACTCCAAAAGGAGTTGGTGAGCGAGATTCGAATAGTACGAATCTTGTTGCTGGTGTTAATGCCCCCTCTGGTGTGCTGCCGCGTGGCGATTCGACGTATCCTCCAGGATCGCCTCCTTCTGCGAGCCACGCCATGGGTCAGACTGGTGCTCCTCGTGCGCCTCGGGCCTCCCAAAGGGCGGCTGTTTGGGTCCCGAGGTCTCCGCATGCGAGGCGCGTGCCTCTGGCGCCTAAGCTGGCTCGGACTGCTCATGATAAAATATCTACTGCTTCGACTTCGCTGGATGCAACGCCTCGGGTTCCCACTCCTCATAACCCTAATCCTTTATCCCCTTTCTCGCTGCGGCCATCGCTCCCCCATAATGAATCGTCGCCCCTTTGTATTCACCATGTTTCGCATAACCCTAACGCCTTAATCCCACCCAACCCGCAGTCGTCGCCGACCCAAATTGAATCGCCGCCCTCTTTTGCTCCCTGTCCTCCCTCATCTTCGCTTCCCTCATCATCCCCTGCGCTTCCATCTCGTTCATTTGAGCAGCTCGCTAAAGAGCTTCAATTTGTTTTCCCTTCCTCCATTCCTCTTGTGCCATCGGGTATGCCGGTTGGCCGTCCCCCTCGTAAACCTCGGAAGGTGTTGAAGGTTCCTTCCCCTGCATCCCCGGATGTCCCCAAGGTCACTAAACGATCGAGGGAAGCCGACGATGGCTTCTCTTTCCCTCCGCTTACCGCTACTCCGGCCTCTGATCCAAACCCCCTTGCTATTGTTCCCCGATGATTATTTTGTCATGGAATGCTCGAGGCGCTATGCGCCGTCAGGTAAGGGATCATCTGTTGCATTTTATTAAAATCTCAACGGTTCATTTGATGGCTATTTAGGAAACTCATCTGGATGTTGATCGTGCTAATCGTCTGATTTCCTCCTTTGGCCGATCCTGGTGTGGGATTGCCCAAGCTTCGCTTGGGGCTTCGGGAGGTTTGTTGGTTGCATGGAACTCTTTATTTATTCGGGCTCAGGTCCTCTATTTAGCCCCTCAATGCATATCCTTAGTTGTTCAGTTTGAAAACAGCGAGTCATTTCTTTTTTCAAACGTCTATGCTAGTACAAACCCGACTCTTAGACTTGAGTTTTTTTGAAGTTTTTTATCGTTTGATTTTTCCACTTTTCCTTGGATTCTTGCGGGCGACTTCAACTGCATTTTGAATGAATCTGAGAAAAAAGGTGGCTCTCAATTTTGGCTTTCTTGACCGGTGTTAGATTTTCGGACATTTGTGCATGATCTTGGTTTAATTGATCTTGGATTTACTGGTTGCCCCTTTACTTGGTGCAATAATCGTCAAGGTGTTAATCGTATTCAAATTCGCCTCGATCGTGTTTTTTGCAATGCTGCTTGGCTCCATTATTTCGATGACGCTTCTGTTAAGCATCTAAGTCGGGGCACTTCTGGTCATTGCCCCATTTTGCTTAGTTTTTTTGATGTTGTGCGGAAGTGTAAATTATTTCGGTTTCAAAACTTTTGGGTTGAGTACCCAGAATCTGCGGATGTGGTTCTTGGTGCTTGGAATGAGGTTTCCCCATCTCTTACTTCGTTCGGTAAATTTTCCACTGGTTTAAAATTCACTAGATCTGCTTTGTCTAAGTGGAATCGGAACTATCTTGGTATGCTTGAGAATGTGCTTTCTGAAACTGTTGATAAAATTTAGGCTTTAGAATTGTCTAATGCGATGAATGGTCTGGGTGTAAATGATGAATGTATGTTGTGCATGTTGTATAATAAGGCTTCGGCTATCAGGAGGCAAATCACCTTAAAATGGTGGGCAAAATCCAAACAAAAATGGATTTCTGAGGGTGATCTCAATTCTGCCTACTTTCATATAATAGTTTCGATGAGAAGGAGGGTGAACAAAATTAATTCTCTCTCTATTGATCCCAATTTGGTTTTATCTGATGATTCTTCAATTTTGATTGCTTTTGCTGATGCTTATAAACTGTTATGGTCTGATGAGGTATCTGCTAGCTTTTTAGATATTTCGAATTCTGTAGTTGTTCCTTCCATTGATGATGTTTGTGCTAGTAATCTTGTTATTACGTTCTCGTCTGATGAAGTCTGGGGGGTGATTAAATCCATGCCTAATGGTAAATCACCTGGGATTGATGGGTTTACCGGTTAATTTTATAAGCATTATTGGGGAATTATAAAAGCTTCTTATTTAAGCTGTTTGGATATTTTCTATGAGTCTGCTTTCCTTTCATTTGATTGGAATCAGACTATATTAACTTTTATACCCAAGAAGGCCAGTCCTATGACCATTCGAGGCTACAAGCCTATAGCTTTGTGTAATCTCAATTATAGAATCCTTGTTAAGTTGCTAGCAAATCGTATTCAGTCTGTTGTCCCTAACCTTGTCTCAACCTCCCAATCTGCCTTCATCAAAGACAGGAGCATCCATGATAATATTTTATTGGCTCAGGAAATCTCTCATACCATGTTTGGTTCTAAGGCCAAAAACTCAATAATAATGATCAAATTAGACCTAGAAAAAGCTTATGATAAGCTTTCATAGAGGGCAATTCTTTCTATGCTAGCTAGCTGCCTTTAAGTTTCCATAAAAATTTATTGATTGGATATCTTCTTGTTTATCCACTGCAGTTTCACATGCTTGATCAATAATAAGGTATCCCTTTTTTTTCAAATCTTTCAGAGGTATTAAGCAAGGAGATCCTCTCTCCCCTTACCTCTATGTGCTCACTACCCAGGCCTTGACCTGTTTGCTGGATAATGCTGTTGAATCAGGTAGGCTTAAACCTTTTTCTAAAGGCAATGTGAAAATTAGTCACTTGATGTTCGCTGATGACATCTTTTTAACTTTTAGAGCTTCAAAAAAAGGTTTAAATACAATCAAGAAAATCTTTCAAACCTATGAAGAATTTTCGGGACAATCCATCAATTTTAGTAAGTCCGAGATATTCTTTCCTCGGCATACTTCTCGGGGACAGATTTCCTCTATTTGCTCATTTCTTAGCATGAGGGCTGGAAGTTTTCCATTCAAGTATTTGGGTACTATGGTGGCCCCCCGTAGGTCACCTGCTGATACCCAAAAAATTTTAATTGATCAAATTCAAGCTAAGCTTGCTGGCTGGAATTCTAATTATCTTTCCTAAGCTGGGAGGATTATTTTAATTAACTCGGTGCTGAATTTCATCCTAGTATACTCCTTAAGTGTTACTTGGGCTTCAACTAAAGTCTTAGATAAAATTGAGCAATCAATTCGATCGTTTTTATGGGCCGGACCCTCTGGCCAGAATGCGATGCATCTCCTATCCTGGGAAACTGTCACTCTTCCAAAATTTCTTGGAGGGCTTGGTATCCATGATCTCTCTAATAAATGTCTTGCTCTTCAAGCTAAAAGGGTCATGGGGTACCTTAATCAGGCTTCTTCTCCATGGTTGGATCTGGTGAGTATCAAATATCCGGATCTTAGGGAAGGATGGAATAAATGCCCTCCTTCCTCATGGAGTTGGAAACTTTTTCGATCAGCTTTTGAAATATTCTTGCCTAGTTGCCTTCGAATGATTAATTCCGATTATAATTCCTCTATTACACTGGATAATTCGTTGCTTGATCTCCCTTTATCCTTAAAGCCCACTTACTTTGATTGCAATATTTTGAATGCTGCTATGTATGTGAATTTTTTAATTGTTGATCAAATGTGGGATTTGAACCTGTGCGCGGATGTGTTTGGCTCGGTGCTGGTTGATTCCATTTCTAAGTTGCGGTTGTCTATGATCCCCGATGAGAATAAATATATTTGGAAAGAGTCCATTGGGGGTAGTGTTACCGCCAAGTGTGCGATGAGATTTCTAAGAAGCCATGAATCTCTGAATGACCCTCGGTTGGTCTGGTGGAAAATTCTTTGGAAGCTTGAGCTGGCCCCTAAGGTTAAAATATTTTGTTAGAAACTCTTTCACCTCCGCCTCCCTACTTTTGAGCGCCTTGAGAGAATGCATATCACTTCCACTAATGCTTGCCCACTCTGCTCTAATGCCCTTGAAACTACCATTCACCTATTCTTTGAGTGTGACTTTAGTAACTCTATTTGGCACCTGCTGTCGTTTAAAATTGGGTATGGGTTCACTGATTGTTCTGCCTGGGGGCTAGGTGACTGGCTCCATCTCTCTTTGCCACCCATCACGGGTAGACCGCCTGCTCAAGCGTTCATTGCTACTACCTATTGGTTCATCTAGCACGCTAGAAACTTGTTAGTTCATGAGGCTAGGCAGCCTATCCCCTCTACTCTAGTGTCCATAGTTATTGCCTTTACATGTGCCTACGCACAATCACCATCTGAGGGAAATATCATATCTTCCAACATACTTAGAAAATGGGTTCCACCCGCGCTTAATATTTTAAAAATGAATTGTGATGCTTCGTGGGATGGCTCTGCAGGTGGTACTGGCTTTATTCTCCGAGCCTCTGATGGATCTTTTCATGGTGGAGGGTCCTTTTACTGTCATGCTGAGTCCAGCTTGGTTTTAGAAGCTTGTGCTATTCGTGATGGGCTTTGGTTTGCTATTGAGCATATGCTTCCGAATTTTGTGGTTGAATCAAATTCACAAGTTCTGATTTCTGCTCTTAATAACAAGACTGTCATTCCATGGGAAATTGACTCCATCATTCAAGATATTTTATTGCTAAAATCACAATGTAATTGTTTGGAGTTTTTGTTTTGTTTCCGAACGGCAAATGAAGCTGCCCATTGGGCAGCAAATAGAGCTAGGATTTGTAAGAATCACCTAATTTGGCCTTCAGTTCGGCCTCCTGAGCTTGAGAGCATTTTGCTATCTGATCTTGTAGGAATCTGATTCCTTAATAAAATGTTACCTTATGTTTTGGGAAAAAAAATTGATTTTTTTTTTCTTAGTATTAATTAGTATAACATATTACCAAACTTTTCATTTTTTTTTATTAATCTAGGACAATAAATATGAATTAATTTTCTCTCTTCTTCGGTTGCCAAAGTTTAATTAGTATAAATTGATTATTTTAATTAGTATTAATTAGTATAACTTGAACGTTTCATCTCACATTTAAGCTCTGGCATTAAATATGAATTATTTTTCTCATTTTCTTTGCCTAAGTTTAATCTATATATAAACCAATGGAGCATTTCGTTGAAGCGCAGTGGTGAGCGATGCTGGATCAGCGTCGTCGCCATCCCTCCAAGTGGAGCGCATTGCTTGAGCACCGATAAGCTCCGACACCAATGGAAAGTTGTGGAGTTTTTCGTTGAAGCATAATATTACTGGTGTCGGTGATATGCTCAAGTGATGAAAGATGGTCGAAGAGTCTCCATCGATGATGCTTTGGTGTACTAACTTGTGCATGATGATGCTTCTCCTTTCTCCTCCGACATGGCTTCTCCATCGTAGCCCGACGCCAAAATTATCGTCGACGGTTGTTGCCGCATTTGGGGTGGATTGCATGGCCGATTGTTCTTATCGTGTTCTTATCATGAAAAATATTTTTGACTAATATAATTAATGTGACTTCTATCCATTTTATAATTTTTCTTTTCTTTTGATTGTGTTGTTCTTATCATGTTCTTACCATGATAAGTATTTTTGAGCAATGTAATTAATGTGACTTTTATTCATTTTATAATTTTTCTTTTCTTTTGATTGTGTTATCGACAAAAAAATAGAAACTTGGAATTTTTTTTTTTGTTTTTGCTTGCATTTTAATTTTAGCCTACAAATTTTACGTTCAATCCAATTTGAAAACTATATCTCAAATTCTCACGGGTAAGAATTATGCTATAATATCTACATATAATTTAATATAATTTAATATTATTATCTATATATAATTTTATTTTCATTTCTCTATATTTCAATTATGCTAATATATTTTTGTAGTAATCAATAGTTTTTGATTAGAATTTTGAACTCAAAATCCAATTTTAAAATTCGGTGCCAATTTCAGGTAAGATTATTTTCATTTTCTCTATTTCTATAACTAATTCATTTTGATTTTTCTCATATGTTTGGCAAAATTAAAATATTTTTTAAGTTTAATAATTTAATAATATAAAACTTTTAATTAATATATATGCTTTCATTTAAGTTAATAAAAAAATGTACATAAATCATATTATAATTGCTAATAATATTTTATTCCAAGTTTCCTTTAATTATTTAAATAATTATTCATTAAATTAATATTTTATAATATACATTAAAAACAAAAATATATGAAAACATGTGATACTAGAATTTGATCGCATAAGTTAGTTTAAGATGTTTGACTTTGCTTGATAATTCTACGTTGAGAAATTTAAATTTGAGTTAATGTGAAAAAATATATAATAAGGATAAAAAATTAAAATATATTATTTTATACCATTAAAAATGGATATGTTTAGTTGAAAAGACTAACATATAAAAAGAAATCAACTACTAATATTATAATTATCACATTCAAATATAGTAATTAATTATGATGAGTTTTATTTATGTTTTTTTTACATTATATGTATATATTGATTTGTTTCGGATAAATTTTAATTTCAAATTTACGATAAAAAATGTAAATTATATTTTAAAAAGATATCTATATTTTGACTTCATAAATATATAAGTTAAATTAAATTAATGTTTATCATTCTGCTCTACATTTATAAATTTTTTCGTATATGATATTTGTTATTATTATTATTTAATTATTTAGCTATGATTATTTTCGTTTAAAGCATCTTCATATTGAAAGATTGCTGACATGGCAGCTTCAGAATTTTTGACTTTTTTATTTTATATTTTCCCTCTCTCTCATGCAAAAATTTAATCAAATGCTCTCAAGTATTGTTGTCAAAAATTAATTCTCTTTTTAATGGTTCATTCAAAGCTGCCAAAATTTAATCCTCATTTTAATTGTAATTAATTTAATTCCTAAAATTATTATAATTTTATTAATAGCAGCAGGTGCTTGAAAATTTCAAAATCTCATGTATAACTGTCAAAAATTAATTCTCATTTTAATTATTCATTTGTAGCTGTTAAAATTTAATTCTCATTTTAATTGTAATTAATCATTTTGATTGTTCATTTATAGCTGTCAAAATTTAATTCTCACTTTAATTGTAATTTCCAAAATTTATTAGTAGCAGCGTATTGATTGAGTCGTTTGGAATTTGTGCCATTTGATTGCCAAATTTATGATGCATAATTATTATTTTTTTGTTTTTAAATCTAATTCTCATTTATTTTAATTGTTGTGCATGCATGAGTACGTTTAAATTTGATTTTCATTAACTCTTTATATTCTTCTCCGAGTATGAAATTTATTGTTAATATATATATATATAATTAACATTCACCTATGCCACCGTGGCACTTTCCCAATAAAAGTTTGCTGACGTGCATTCTCTCAACTTTTAGGTTTTTCAAAATTTTTACAAGATTTTGTATTTATTATTTGTATGAAATATTTTATTAATGTGCCTTAAATTTGTATTTGAATTTAATAGGTATTTGCAAGAAAATTGTATTTGTATTGAATACACATTTGCATGGAAAATACTTTAGTATTTAATACGTGTATTTAAACTTAAATGTTGATTAAATTATAAATATTGAGTTTAATACGTATTTGAATGGAAAATTGTATTTAAATATTTAATGCAAATTGTATTTGTATTGAATACACATTTGCATGGAAAATACTTTAGTATTTAATACGTGTATTTAAGACTTAAATGCTGATTAAATTACAAATACTATATTTAATACGTATTTGCATGGAAAATTATATTCAATATTTAATGCAAATTGTATTTGTATTGAAATACACATTTGCATGAAAATTGTATATATATAAAAGTAACATTTATTGAAAATTATTGTTGTCTTTTAATTTTTTATACTACCGAAATTTATTACTGCACCTATTGAAGTTCTATTAATTATTTCACATATTTTTTAATAATGACAATTATTTTTTTAATGCTTACCAAAATTTATTATTTTTTTTACGAAAAATAAAAACTTTATTTATTAATTTCTGGTAGATCCAAAATCAACTACATCAAAGGGTAGAACAGAGTCCAGTTCAGGAGGTCGGACTGAGGTCCATACAGAACGGTCCTTGTTAATATATGCATGCCTTGCTACCCAGTGGGCAACTTCATTTGCTTCCCTATGACAAAATGAGAAGCCTACTTGACATCTATGTCTAAGAGAATTAATGTTATCCATGGTGGCTAAAATAGCCCATGGAATTGGCGCAGCCAGATTTAAAGCATCTATTACAATCTTGGAATCCGACTCAATAATGAAGGACTTAAAATTATTTTCAACAGCATTCTTCATAGCCCATTTTATTGCCTTAGCTTCCAGTTCAAGAGCACTTCGTCCTGCGCAAGTTTTACCCTTGGCCAGAAAACATCTTCCAGCTGAGTCACGAACCACAAAGCCAATACTTCCTGCAAAATCAAGGAACGACGCATCATAATTAATTTTTAAACAATCCTAGTTAGGGGGAATCCATTTTATCAAGAATTGATTGTGCCTTGGATTTCCCTCAGGTAAAAACTTACCTTTATAATCATTGGTGAAAGCCAATATACAGGTCACTAGGATCGCAGGGGAAGACTGCCTAGCTTCATACAACATTTTATTTCTAGCAAACCAAATGAACCAGCAGGAGTTGGCAATTAGCATTAACCTAAACTTCTCAACTCCACTAGGGGAGGAGGAATAGGCCAGCCATTCACGAGAGCTCCAGTTTACCCGAACCGAAAAGTCAAACCCAGATAAGTGGCCCAATTTGTCCCAATATAAGAGGGAAAACTACAATCGAAAAATAAATGTTGGATGGATTCTGAATGATTTTGGCATAATGGACAGAGATCAAAGTCTATAATTTTCAAATAAGAAAGACGGGATCTGGTAGGGACTCTTTGATGGATTAATTTCCAACAAAATATTTTAACTTTAGGTGCAGTACAAAGTTTCCAAATATTTTTTCAAGAAAATAAATTTTGAGAAGACATAGGGTCTGGTTCAATATTTTTTAAAAATAAATATGCCGATTTGGCGGTAACGCTACCCCCGGATTCCTTACACCAGATTGTTTTATCATCATTAGGCATCCAAGGCACCTCAATTCTCGATATGATTTCCCCCAACACAGGACCAAATAAGTTATCCAAATCAGTAAACAACCAAGATTGATGGCAAATAAGAGAGCTTACATCAGTATCATAATTCAACAGATTCACATTCAAATAAGTTGGTTTTAAATGAAATGGCAGATCAGTAGCCCAAGCATCAAGAAACATAGCAGAATTACCTCTAGATTTTATTAGTCTAATAAAGCCAGGCAAAAGAAGGTTAAAAGCTTTTCTGAAAAGCTTCCAACTCCCGGAACAGTTTTTCTCAGGATTATGAAAAGAAATGATTAAGTTCTTATATTTAGAAGAAACTATATTAATCCAAAGAGAGGAATTTCCATTTAAGTAATTTTGGACTCTTTTGGCTTGCAAGGACAAGGTTTTACATGATAAATCATGAATACCTAAACCTCCATCCGATTTGGATTTAGTGACTCTATCTCAATTGATTAAATAGATTCCATGTCCAGAATTTCCATTAAACTAGAGAAACTCTTTAGTGAGCTGCTCCATTTTATTGATAAATTTGGGTGAACACCAGGATACAGCTAAAGAATGCAAAGGAATTGAATTGATCACAGAGTTAATAAGAACAACCCGACCAGCCTGAGATAAATAGGAGTTCTGCTAAGATCCAAGTCTGGCCTTGACACGGTCTATAATTAATTCTTGGGCCACATCATTTGCCCGACTTGGAGCAATAATGGCTCCTAAATACTTAAATGAGAACTTACCTCTACGCATCCCCAAAAAATTACATATATTCATAGCACAATTCATATTGGTGGCTTTCGGAAAAAAATTTCAAACTTTGCGAAGTTAACAGATTGACCAGAGAAGCATTCATATTTTTCAAAAATAGTTTTGATTGCACACAAGCTTTTTTTATTCGCCTTGAAATCTAATAAAATGTCGTCAGCGAACATTAAGTGAGAGATAGACAGTCCATTTCTAAATTTGAAGGGGGTAATCTGATTACAATTAACATCTACATTGATCAAGTTAGTTAAAACTTGAGCAGTAAGAACATAAAGATAAGGTGACAACGGGTATCCTTGTCGGATTCCCCTAAAGGATTTGAATGTTTCCGACAACTCAGCATTTATAAGGCAGGAAAAAGAAGCAGAAGATAAACAAGCATTTAACCATTTTAAAAACTTTTCAGGAAAATTGCATGCTTTCAGAACGCGGATGATAGCAGGACAAGCAATTTTATCATACGCTTTTTCCAAATCTATCTTTATAAGAATATAAGGAACTCTTGCTTTAGATTTAAACAGGGAGTGAGCAAGCTCCTGAGCAATCAGGATATTGTCATGAATATTTCTGCCTTTAATAAAGGCAGTTTGCTCAGGGCTCACCAAATTAGGCACTAAGAGCTTAATTCTATTGGCTAGAATTTTAGCTAAAATGCGATAATATAAGTTGCACAAAGCAATTGGGTGGAAATCCTTTACAACCCTAGGATTGTTACATTTAGGGATAAAGCAAAGAGCTATTTTATTCCAGTCCAGAGGCATAAAAGTAGTGTCATGAAAATAGTTCAAAGATCCTGAAATTATGAACCAATATGCCTTGTAGAATTCAGCCGTAAAGCCATCTAGGCCAGGGATTTTTCCATTCGACATGCTTTTAATATCATTGAAGACTTCATCAGAATAGAAAGGAGAAATAAGAGATCTAGCATCTAAGTCTGAAATGCTTCTAAATTGCATATTATCACATATATCAACAAAAGAAGCATTTGATTCCGACCATAAATTACGATAATGATCAGTAAAAGCATTAATAATATCAGACTTATCAATCGAAACAGAACCATCATCAGTATGAAGAGCAGTAATTTTATTTATTCTACGGCGAATTGTGGCAATACGGTGAAAATATGCTGAATTGGAGTCACCATCCTCAATCTATTTTGTTTTTGCTTTTGACCACCATTTTAAATTGATTTTCCATCTAATAGCATTAGCTTTGTTATATAGGTCCCTAAGGGTCAACTCATTATTAGTATCTAATCATATCGATGCATTAATCATTTCTAAAGATTAAATTTCAACCAATGTAGTATTCAAGGAATGGTCAAGATTGCCTAAGCAATTTTTGTTCCAAAGCGATAAAGCTTTACGAGTGAATCTCAAACCCATTTAAAAAAAACTATGAGGGGATAAGGTCTGAGAAGGTTTATTCCAAGCCGTCTGGATAACCTCTCTAGTCTCAGGGTATTCAACCCAAAAACCTTGGAATTTAAACAATTTATTCCAAACAGGTGATTGGGCAATTTTTATAAGAAGAGGGGTATGGTCTGATGACCCACAAGACAGATGAACAACTGAGGCTGATTCAAAAAAATGCAACCAAGCCGCATTACAAAAAGCACGATCCAATCGGATAAGAATACGATGAGAGCCAGAGCGATTTTTGCACCATGTAAAAGGAACTCCGGAAAAATCCAAATCCACAAGACCGTTGTTATAAACAAATTCATGAAAATCAACTATGGATTTTTTAGAACCACTAAAAGGTAAACCACCTTTTTTATCTGAATCATTAAGGATAGCGTTAAAATCGCCACACATGAGCCACAGAAAAGATGAGAAATCAAGTTTCTTGAATGAATTCCAAAACATACTCCGGATAGAAGGATTCGTACTTGCATAAACATTTGAAAAAAGAAGAGGGGGAAGATCTTTAGAACCAATTACTGCAAAAATACACTGAGATTGAAGCGATAATACCTGAACATTTAGAATAGTGGAATTCCAGGTGATCAATAGACCCCCGAAGCCCCAGCCGCTGGTTGGGCCATGCCAACCCAATTTCGACCAATAGACTTAACAAATTTGTTAGCTAAACTTGAATCAAAATGAGTTTCTTGTAAAGCAACAAGGCTAATCGAAAATTTACGAATCATAATACGCACCTCATCTCTTACCTTGCGGCGCCAAGTGCCCCGGGCGTTCCAGCAAAGGCAATTCATGAGGAAACATTATCGGGAAGCGGCTCGGTCATAGTCGAGTCATCAGGACCGGATGCAGATACTATCGAAGCATTAACCATAGCGGGCTCGGCCATAGTGGCGTCGCGAGCAAGGGCAGAGGGAATGTTCAACAAAGACTCCGATCCACGGGGTCTTTTAGATCTAGATATTTCATAAGGGTTAACAGAAGACGGAGGGATTTTAGGTGGACGATCCCCCTTTTTGACTAATCTAGGATTCGGTTTCACCATAGGCGGTAAGGAATACCCTGGTTTAGCGGTTGCGAAAACGAAGGAAAGATCGAATACCAGTTGTTCCATGGATCGACTCGGAGGGGGGGATCAAATAGGTTGGGAAGAAAGAGAAGGTTGAGGCTTATCAGGTGGGAGAGAAGAAGGTTTCTCATCGCTTGCAGACATGGGTTGAGCAGTCGAGTTGGTAATATATTGTTTAGGGATCCATGCCTGGGGTTTAAAGGGTTCATTTTGCTGAGAGACACGTGGAAGTAATCCATCATAAGGGTTTTTAAAAGTAACAACGCCGTCACGATTGGAAGCAGCCGAGTGACCGCGCGAAACCGCGTGAGATCTGGGTTGATTAATAGCAGGATTATTACCCATATCTATTATGTCAAGCAAGCAAGGTGGGGGGCTGAGGCGTCATTATGAGAATTGACGCGAGGACGATTCGCATTAACCATCGAATCCAAGTTTTGGGCGGGAATCACGCCATCGATATCTCCGTCCTTCCCAACATTGGCCACGTGAGACTCGCGTGAATGGCTTCGGCCTCGGTCCCGCACCATACCAAGCCGCGAGATAGATCATGATCGATCTCCTCGACGGCGGTTGCGCCGGCCCCGGCCAACAAGCATCCACGGGCCACACGCCGGCGTCGGGCCGTCATTCAAAGGCATATTAGTTGCAAAAGTGGAACCACT
This sequence comes from Canna indica, assembly GCA_034359265.1. Taxonomy (NCBI): domain Eukaryota; kingdom Viridiplantae; phylum Streptophyta; class Magnoliopsida; order Zingiberales; family Cannaceae; genus Canna; species Canna indica. The sequence goes on along the minus strand of CP136894.1, from coordinate 14,628,416 downwards.
CATGGGTTCAAAACCAGAACCAAGAGACCTTTCGGAATACACTGAGGAATTTTGTTTCAAAGATTTACAATCCACTTCGCGATGACCAATGAGACCACAAGAAAAACAAACATGCGGAAGATTTTCATAGGATATTGGTTGAAAGAATCCAACTCGACGCATACACGAACATACCGACCCCGAACAAATTCAAAAGATCATTGATCAATGCTTAAAATTTTGCCCAACGATCGGGCCAAAAGGGAAACAGAATCAGCATTCCATAACTCCAGCAGTAAACCAACGAAACGAATCCAAACAGGCGCCGAAGAAAAAATTTCACACCATGGTCGAAATAAAGGGCGCCATGGAACCAAACGAAGAGAATGACCTCTCAAGGAATATGGTCCTCCAGTGAGGACCGAGGTTGAAGACAGAGCGTTTTGAAATCGAAAAACATAGTAGCCATCTTCCAGATCTATCGCAGAAACAAAGCCACGATCGGAGAAATCACGGGAAGCCCAGGAATTAACAATCGATAATGGGGGATTGTGCCCAAATTTTTTTTCCAATAAGGCTATTCTCCCAAGGAGAAGACCAAGAAGCAATATGCTCTTGGGTAAAATAAACAAAATCGGACGTCGAAGCGTGAATCTGGCGTAAGCTAGGGTTAGAGTTTACCTTATCCCGGGAAACATCCTTACCCCGGAGAACTTGAACCTAGGTGAGCGGAGTTTTACTCCCCTCTGGGCGCGGATCCGAGCCGACAGGGGGGTGAGGGAACGACGATCGTGCTGCAACCGAAGTCACTACCGATGGAGCGAGATTTTTTCCTCGGTCTGGTGAAGGGGTGTGAGGCGAAGGGGCGAAAGAAGGAGACCCGCGATCAAGAGGTCACGGAGGAGTCATTCCATTAAGTTCTGCTTACCAAAATTTATTACTTCCACTCACTCCCCGCTACTCTCTCCCCTCTCCCTCTCTCACAATTAATGTCTTCTCTTTTTCTCCCACTCTCAATTAATTATCTCCACTTGAATTGTGAAAAGTATTTCACCTTCAACATTTCATCTCCCAATTAATTAATTAATTAATTTTTTTCTCTCTCAATTAATTTTTTTCTTCTCTCAATTAATTCTCTCATTGGAATCTAATCCTAAAAATGATCTTTAAATACCCACCTAAGCCAACTTTCTTCGCATGCTATTATTCCATCCAATTAATGTCTTCTAATGTAAAATATTTTCTTTATTATATTAGTTCTTTTATTTTTTGAAGAAAAATTATATAATTTAAAATATCTTATTTTTAATTTAGTTATATACACTGATTCCATTTTATTGGTATAGTTTACTTCTAATTTTATATAAGTTTTAAAAATTATAACAAAAAATTAGTTTAAATTAAATTATACTTTTAAATAATAATCATCATAATTATATAATTAATACTAATAAAAAATATCATATATTTATATAATTTGCAATGTTATTTTTTTTAAAAATATGATAATGATGATATCAACGAAATAATATATATTTTAAAATCTTAGATATAGAACAACTCTTTAATTTGGTAGTGAAATAAATGTTTACAATTGAATTTTTAGAATATACTATTTTAAATTTTAATGTTAATTATTTACTATATATCTAGATCGTTGTTTTAGATTTACTAAAAATACTTTTATTATTTTGTTATTTTTAATTACATATTTGTCCATAGATTTTAATTTTATAATTTACCATTATTGAATAATATCTAAATTAAAATATCAATCAAATTGTTATTAATTAATAAATAAATGGTTTAGTTATGAAAGACGAATATGTGTAATTGAAAAAAATGAATAAAAATAATTAAATTACCAATATTAGAATAATGATATATAAACATAAAATTTAATCACAATGAGTGTTAGTTTATTTTTACATTTTATGAATATATTAATGTGTTTGGTGAATTTTAGCAAGAAATAAAAAAATTATATTTAAAAGATATTTGTATACACTTATAATTTTTCTTATATATGAGATTTGTTATTACTCTTAATTATTTAAATTTGAACTATTATTATTGAAAAGTATAATTTAATTTAAAATAATTTTTATAATAATTTTATAAATTAATTATATACATATATATATAATTGTGCAACGCATGAGTATATATATATATATGAATGAAATATTATATATAATATTAGAAAATTAATAAATTCATGCTATATAAATTTATTTGATTATTCATGGTTATTGAAATAAACTTATATTATATCTATTTGAGCAACGCGCGAGTTCTCGACTAGAATAATCATATTAGCATAATGATATTTAAACATAAAAAAATTAATTATAGTGAGTTTTAATTTATTTTTTACATTTTATGAATATATTAATGTGTCTGGTGAAATTAAGAAATAAAAAATATTTTAAAAGGTATTTGTACTTATTTTTTACTTTTTTAATTACATAGATTATATTAAGCTAATGTTTACTATTTTATATACACTTATAAATTAGCATATACGTGAGATTTATTATTACTCTTAATTTTTTAGGTATGAATATAATTATTGAAAAGTATAATTTAATTTAAAATAATTTTATAATAATTTTATAATTTTATTTAAAATATTTTTATAATATTTTTATAATTTAATTATATACTTATATAATTGTGCGACGCACGAGTATATCTATTCAAATAAAATATATAATTTTATAATAATTATTATTTTAATTATTGATAGGTTAATAATTAATATTTAAAAATAACTAATTTATTAAAAGTTTATCTTTATGATCAATGTTTTAATATTTCAATATCAGATAAATAGTACTTCAATAATTAATATCGAAGGTTTATAAATAATATTGTAATGAAAAATAGTAATTTTACAATACTATTTAATTTATTCTCATTATAATAGTCAATTGTAATGACTATATGCCAAAAAATAAATTATTTATTTATACATTTTTTATTTAAAAAATGACAATGTATTTGTAATGTTGTAATACCTACGCCGTTATTTATTTTTTATGCTTAATTTTTAAATAATAAATTTAAAAAGATATGTTTGAATAAAATATTATATATAACTTTATTAAGTTAATAATGATTATTTTAAATTTATTTAATTATTTATAATTATTTAAATAAAATTATACTTTTATATATTTGCGCAACACGTGGGCTCTCGACTAGTTCTTAATTAAGCACTTCAGCAATTAGAGAACTTCTACGACGTGTTTGGATACAAAAGGGATCGAGAGGTGAGGAGGGATAGGAAGAGGAAGGATAAAGAGGGGTGAGAAAGGAAAAGATAGGGAAGAGTAGTTAATCTCATATTTGGATAGGGTAATTAAAAGGTGAATGCGGAAGAGTGGAACATTATCCCTCTACTTGTTTTAGTATAAATTTTGAATGGTGTGATAGGAAGAAATAATTTTAATGAAAATACTTTTTTAATCATTCATGTACATTTACATATAAAATGAAAGTTAACTTGTTTATATCATTTAATAATTTATTAAAAAATTAATTAAAATAAAAAAACATAAGTTTTAATAACCAAATTAAAAAACAACAAATATTAAAAATTGAAAAAAAACCAAAATAATGTGAAAGATAAATTAACTCGATAATTCGTGTCGGGCTGGAGTTATCGAGCCGACCCGCCCCGACCCAAACAAAAATCGTGCCCAACCCGGTTCGGGCCGTTACCACAATAACAAAAAATCAAAATCAATTTATTGGGCCCAAATCGTGTTATCAGGCCAAAATCGTGCAATTGAGCCCAAATTGAGCTATCGAAACTGTGCTATCGAGTCGATTCGGGCCAGATAGTCCGAGATTCTTATAATGAATAAAATATTTGTATCAGGCTATCAAGCCGGGTCGGGCCTACACTGCTTGGCCTTGGTCAAGCTCGATATTTGTTCGGGCCTTATCGAGTCGACCTAATAACAGATCGAGCACGATAAGAATCGACCCAAACCCGATTTTATCGTGTCGGACTGGGCTATTGGGTCGGGCTAAAAATTATCAACTCTAGTGAAGATAACTATACAAATTAAATAATTAAAAATAAGATAATTTTTTGTATTTCATGGAGGGAAAATGATATTTTTGAGGACATTAAAATACTGAGGTTTGAGAAGTACTTGGGTGGGGTTTGGAGAGATTTCTAACACCTTCAAACCTCTCATCCTTCTTCTAAGAGAAACCCCTCCAAACCTCACACTCTTCTTCTAAAATTTAAAGTCAAACATCAGATAGTTAACTCCTCTCTTCCTCATCCCTTCTTATCTCTTTCTATTCCACGATCCAAATAAGATACCAGGGCAGATAAAGGAATTTGGAGGAAGAAAATGGAGAAAAAAAGGAAATTTGATTTTATTATTTTAATAATATTTTTAATAGAAAAATTAGTCAAACAAGTAAACTTTTAGGAATAAAAATGGACACACGATTTTATTTATACACGTGTGTGATTTTTTCATACTACTTTTGAGTATTATAAGCTAAGATTTTTACCAACTTGAAATTTATGCTAACCCCTATCATTAACTCAAAATACAACATCATATTATCTCTCATAAAAACCCTAAAACCTTCGTCGTCTTCTTTTCCCTATTATCTCCAATTGCAATTAATCCCTTCGTTGAAATTGTTGACGACTAGTTGATAACGAAAGACTGTGGATAATGACAAAGTTAGATTTCGTTAATCGTCCAAAAATACATCAAGATGGTCAGTACTCGCACCAGCCAATCAAGTTCGAGCTCTCTAATGCCAAACTTAGATCTAATAGACTAAAGAGACGAAATATGTTAATTTACTCTAGAAGATAATTCTAGGATCTATACCTCATTAATTTCTAAGTTTTATAATAACAATGGTAATTACTTAGTTATGCTTTGTGGACTTGTCTACTGTGACAGTCAACCAATTAATGGTCGACTCCTTGGTTCAACACTTGGGTTAGCCAAGGAGCAGTCAACCATCTGGACATTTGATTTTGGGAGCGTCAATGATTGAATGATTGACCATGAGAATGGTTGAAAATACCCTTACAATGTAAGTCATGGACAGGTTAATTAAGATTATTGGCCTAAGATTTTCAATCTAGATTTCAATATTGATTTTGCTAATAATAAATTATTAATGTTTAATTGAAAAATAATTTTATATTTGAAATTGATAAGTATACACGAATGCAATGATTGAACCTAAATCGAAAATTCTAAAGATGACGTTGCTAGATGCTCAAAAATGAAGAAAAGTTTTAAAGACTTGGTTTAGAGCCCATAATTATTGTATTATCCTTAGGATGAATGTTGATGATGATAAAAACTAAACACAATGCATTAAAACTCGAACCAATCCCAAAATGAAGCTAAAATTGTCCTTTCGACAATTTCAATTAATGGTTCAGTTAAAGAGTAAATCGGCCAACCTGCAACATGTCTTTAATCGGCGAATCAAACGATTTTTTTCCATTGTTATAATTTATTTTTCTCGAGTCTCTCCGCTTATAAATCTATAAATACTTGTCTTCAGTCTTCCTTTATCAATCATAAATCCTATTGAGTCATTTTACAAAGAAGTCTTAATTATTTTGTCATTCTTTGATAATACCCTAGTTTGAGCTTACTTTTCATGATTAAGCCTTTGTCTTCTAAGTTTTATCACAAAAATGCATCAAGAGGCATTAGTAGCTTGATTAAAGAGCTAAGTATTATTTGTTGTATTTATTGCTCCATTTTAGTTGTATTTTTTTATTTATTTTGTGTTCATTTCAAGCTTGGTTATGAACCTAGGGTTTAGGTCTAGTTTGAGTGGTGGTTGTTAGCCTAAGGTTTTAAAGTTGATATTGCAAAATGGGATAGATAATTTCAAAAATTTACGCATATATATAGTTGGAGGGAGTAATTATATTTAGATATGTATGTTGATATGGAAAGAAATTCCAAATTGATACTCTTCATGCTTAAGTGAAATTAATTTTTTTATAAGTGTTAGTTATCATCTAGTGGGAGATTATTGGCCTAAGGTTTTCAACATTGGTCTTAATCTCGATTTTGATAATTACAAACTCAGAACTAATGTTTCATTAAGAAATAATTTCACGTTCCAATTGTCGAGTAGCACGCAACGTCCGTGATCAGAAGATCGGCGCGGAATCGAAAACTTTTTATAAGGACATTGATCGGTGCTCGATGATGACGAAGACTTAGAGTTTAGGTTTTTGGGTCTAGAACTAATATATAATACTCAAAATATATGATGATGATGAAGGAAACCAAACTCGAAATCTAAAACCTGAACCGAGAACCGAAGTCGTGCTGAAACTGCACCCTGTGCAGTTTCGATCGAACCTTCGGACAATCGACTATCGACCAATGATCAGTCAACCAACGATCAGTCGAACTTCGATCGACAACTGCAATAAAAAAAATGGAAATTACCTAAATATATCATGTACTTTGGGGTTTTTCGCATTTGTGGCATATACTTTCATTTGTCTCAATTGAATCCTGTACTTTTGAATTTATTTCAAATAAATCTTACCGTCTAATTTTCGTCAACAGCTCCGTTAAACTGATGATATGGCTCGCTGACGTGTAATAAAAGTATGTTTTTAAATATTAAAATATTATAAAATAAAAACTAAAGTTAAAGGGTCCCATCTCTCTCTCTCCTACGCATCGTCTCCTACCTCACTGCTCTTAGTTATGTTGTTCTATTTTTGTACCGACGACACCGAGAACGACGAGGACGGCGGCCTACCGGGGAGGAACACTAGTCGCGTCGTCCTCATCCGCTCCGACGCATCGTCCGAGACCACCACAGGGGGAGGAGTCGCGAGGCCCAATCGGAGCCAGTCATCCGCTGTTCACCTCCACCAGTGGCGTTTGATGCTCCCGTCGACATGGAGCCTCTTCCCTTACCCACCATCAACTTCGTCGCAACCTTCTGCTGATCACAAGATGCCCTCCCTCCTTTGTCATTGAGATCCTCCCAACGCATGTCCATCCGCACCTCATCTGTGCCTCCGCCCCAGGCCACCGCCGCGCCGCCTCAAAGCCAGTCCTTCTCGGTGGCCATGCAAGCAAACTCTATTCCCTTCTCCTTGAACTAGTCCTCCATATATGCAACATGAGTAAGTTTGGAATTACTCCTCATAGAAGCCGCATGAAATAACTGCATGCGGAAGAGAAGCTAGCATGAGATGTAGTGATAGAAGGCGAAGAGAAGCTAGCAGAGGATCACATATAGATCGAATAATTAATAAATTGGTGGATTAATTAATTAATTTCTTAAAATTGAAAAAACATATAGTTTTCATGAGGAGTTTACATAAATTAGATGCAGCATCAAGCCAGCATCAAAATGATGCTTTCCTCCTCCTTCTGCTCGAGCTTGGGCCGGGGATGCGGCAAGAGCTCGTCCTTGGACACCATCATTGGGTGCTCCAAGTAGTCCACCCCCTTGATCGAGTCTGCAGTCTGCCGCCGCCTCAATAAACCACATGTCGGCCTTGTTGCAGGACACTTGCAGCTCCTGTTGCTCTGACTCCAGCAGCCGACCGACCAAGGGGTAGAGTGCACCATGGCCTTGGCCAGCGCCGCCTGAATCATAGCCACCGGCTTGTCCCTGCCGCCTACGTGATCGAATATATGGAGGCTGGCGTCCTCGCCGCCTACGACTAAGTTTTCATTTTTTAAAATTTTAATATTAAAAAAATACTTTTTATTACACGGAAATTAGACGGTAAGATTCAATTGAAACAAATTCGAAAATATATGATTCAATTGAGACAAATGAAAATACAGTCCACAAATGCGAAAAACCCCAAAGTACAGAATATATTTAGGTAATTTCCCTAAAAAAAATACTCGTTGCATGATGTTGAACCTGATCCTTACCCCTTGAATTCTCTATTTATTTAGCTGCATTTCTTGAAGTATCTAATCATCCTTGAGCCATCTTATGATAATTCTTAAGCCTTGATTAAGCCATTTCATTCAAACACTAGCTTTCTACTACTTACCTTCTTGAATGAGCATTGAACCAATTGATTCATCATCAAAAGGAGCTAGGTGACTTCAGTTGGAGCTAAGTATTGGTTTATGTATTTATTGTTCCATTTTATTGTATTTTGTTTGTTATTAGCTTTGATTTTAAGCTTGTTTTAATTGACCTTAGGTGTAGGTCTCAATTAAGTGGTTATCTTGGTGTAGAGGCATAAATCCACTTGTGTTTATTAGTTTTAGGGCGTCCTTAGAGAGTGAGGTGGGAATATTGTGCCTTTGGAGAGAAGGTTGTAGCTTCTAATGTAAATCCTCATTTTTAGAACTTTAAATATTTAGTGATTTCGATTGAAATCCTAAGTGGGGTGCTTAGGCAGTAGATGTAGACTTGGTTGAAGTCGAACCATTATAAAACTTATCGTATTAGCATTGCTCTTATTGATTATGCCTGATTGTTCATTACTTGCTTTCATGTGTTTATTAATTATGAATTAGCCTAACTTTCAAGAATCGGATAGGATCAAATTTATGCTTAATTTTATAGTTCTACACTATTCAACCTCATTTTCTCTCGCGATGGCCTTAGTGTTGAGACATAAATCCATATGAGTTACTAGGTTAATTTGAATTTTCTTAGAGCTTGAAGTGGTGAAGGTGCCCCGGGGTTGCAACCTTAACTTATAAATCCTTTTATAGAAAATAATTTAATCTAGTGTATTTGATCAAAATTCTAAGCGAAGAACTTAGGCAGTAGATATAAGCTTGATTAGAAATTGAATCAATATCAATCTTATCGGTAACCATTGATCCCATTGTTCTGTGCTTATTGATTTATCACACAATTCCCCAAGTAAGAACTTTTTACTCCAAGAAGAAGTACAATCTTCACCATAACGTAAGCAAACGCAAATGAAATTAAAATTACACAAGTGAAATTGTTATTTTTACACCAAAGCCGCTACTCAACTATACTTAAATCTATGTTCGTACAAGGTTACAGTATAAAACGAACAAAACAAAACAAACAAATAGTTAATCAAGAGAGGGAAAAAAAAACTTAGCCAGGTGAAGCTTGATTGCTTGACTCCTAACAAATCTTAAATAGTCCTGTCAAACACTATATATACATATAATTTAAAACTTAAATAAATTTTGATTTAAAAAATATATATATTAAAATTAAATTAAATTAAATTTATACTTTAAATAGAATATTTATAACTAAATAAATGAGAATAATAACAAATATTATATATATATATATAAAGTGTAGAGCAAAACAATATATATATATATTTTAATATAATTAAAATGCCCGTTTTTAATTGTATAAAATAATATATTTAAATGTCCATTTCTAATTATATATATAAAATCATGGTTCCTTTCTCACATTAACTCAAATTTAAGCCCTCGATAGAGCTATCAAACAAAGAGTCAAATTCTCTTAAATTATTTTAATCAACCAAATTATACTAACCTATGTTTTCTTATTTACGATAGCCCAATTTATAGTTTCGGTAATAAAAAATATTATATGTTCAAGAATTAAATGTATATTTGATGTATTTTACTTTTTGATTTATGATAAATCAGATGTTATTTTCTTATTTATTTGAATCATTAAATTAATTAATTATTCAAAAAAAAGGTTTCTAAGATATTGGAGGTTGATTTTAAAATTTTCAGAGATAATTATTTGATGACTCTATGCATTTAGTTGAAAAAGCAATTTTTTTTATAAAATGATTTAAATTAAATATTTTCTCTTATGAATAATTAAAAATATTTTATTTTAATATAATTTTTAATGCAAATTTAAATTCATTATGTCTCATTATATTTTATTATTTCCTCTTACAAAGAAAGAAAAAGATTATGAAGGAAAAAAAATTAAAAAAATCACATGAGAGGAAAAAAAAAAGCAAGATCAAAAAATAAATATAGTGATCCCCTAGGAATAATTGTTCTAGGAATCTAAATAGAGAGCTTCTCTTAAAATTTGATTCAAAATAAGATAAGAGGTGGAATAACCTAAACCAAATATATCAACATTATACAAAGTAGACCCTAATACACATCTCTTATGCCGAATTTGTTGATATGTTGTTAAAGAAGACCAATCAAAAAATACTAACAAATGCTGCCAACTCAAAAAATCTTCACCACTATGGATACCATATTATCCATTGCTGATCCTTAGTGCTGTTTGGTCCTGGGAATTACTGTATTAGCTGTTTTGAATTTTGTATTCAATAAAGCACATCTCATAGTGCTATTTATGCTAGGTTTTATTTGCAAATATTTGTTTGTATGAACTTTAAGTAGTTTGATAACAAATAAGTTTTGTTTGAGTATAGATTGTTTATGATAATAGAGGCCTCTATTATCAGTGGATGTAATTTGTTTTTATTTGCAAATCTAGATTCAATGAGATTTGATAAGGCATGGATGCTTGAGATCAACTAATGGAGTCTCTCTCACAGACACGAAGATCCACCAAAATATGAACCTACAGTGAACAAGGTGCAGTTAAATCAAAAACTTTTTCTAGCTTCAATTTTGGGTTTGATAAAAACTTTAATTTTAAGCACGTGAGATTGGATCTTAAAAGAGTAAATTTTTTTTGCATCTAACTGATTTTGCAGTATAATAAATTAAAGAAAAGATTGCGGAGGAAAAGAAATAAAAAAATTGGCATGAGAGAAAAAAAAAGCAAGATTAGAAATGAAGAGAATGAACATAGTGGTCTTTCTTTGAAATGCTGGGCATAGGCTTCTTTGGACGCTATCTTTTTATCTCTTCCATTTCTTCGCATGATAGTGATGGTACCACTTTTTTTGCACGCCACCTCTTTCCTCACCCTCAAGCCTCTCTTTTGTTCTTCCCTCAGTCGCTCATTCTCTTTCCTTGGCTACTCTTTACTCGCGGACGCCTCTGATCGCCGCTCCGACGTACGTGCACGTCAAATCCTACGCCTTTCCATCGTAGTTGCGTTGATCTGATGCAACAAATACTACTGCACCCAACTGCATCGTCACCTCAACGTCGGCCTCATCACCATCCCAAATTTCATCATTGCCTCGATGTGTCAACCTGCGCACTTGAATTGCCGTTGAACCCACCTATATAACGTATAATTAGAAACCCACAATTATAAACCCAATTACAGGTATATATATATATATATATATATAGTGAGAGCAGAGATATAGACGAGAGAGGAGAGAGAGAAAGAGAAAGAGAAGTAGAGATTACAGTTGATCGCCCATTAGAATTTAAACAATAGTTTATTTGTTTTTTTCAAACAGAAAAACTTTATTAATGCCTGGCTGAGCCAGGACCAAAAAGATCCAAATACAAAATTTTCTCCAAGTCTGGAGGACGAATTAATGGAAGTCCAAACTAGAACATCATTCTGATGTCGAGCCCTATTTGCTGCCCAATGGGCAGCTTTGTTAGCTTCTCTAAAACAAAACACAAATTTCTCACAATTACATTGAGAGGCAAGAAAATATACATCAGCAACTACTGAAGTAAGCTCCCATGGAGCATCCCTTCGTTTATTTAATGTATTCACAAGAATCTCAGAATCGAACTCCACTTGAAATCGCGGAAGAGAGTGTTCCACGACAAAAAGAAGACAACTCTTAATTGCCATAGCTTCCAAGAAAATAGCCGAATGACCTAATGAAAAAGCGCTAACAACATGTGAACATGTACCATCTGAAGATCTGACCACTATTCCAATACCCCCTGCAGAATTCAAATAAGAAGTATCTTAATTTATCTTTAGCAGGCCCTGTGGTGGTGGATTCCATTTGATAATGGAAGAGTTACTTAATGAATTTCTCTTAGGTTTAAGAATACTGAAGTAGGTTTCAGTAAACGATATTATTTGCGTCACGAGGGCAAGTGGGATAGACTGCCTAACCTCATGTACCAAGATATTTCTAGTGTACCAAATGTACCAACATCCAGTAGCAATTAGAGCTTGTCGATAGGCAAGTCCCTTAGGGTGTGGTAGCTTAGAAAAAAACCAAGTTCCAGGGTCCCACACATTTGGGGGAAATAGGATTGCCCCAGCCTTACTTTGAAGGAGATTCCAAATGCTAAATGCAAAAGGACAGGAAGTGAACATGTGCGTAATGTTTTCAGAAGTAGTCTGACAGAAAGGACAAGTATCAGCAATGTTGAGGCCGAAGGAAGCTAATCTAGATCTTGTGGGCAGACGATGGTGAAAAAGTTTCCAACAAAAAAGTTTTATGTTAGGTGGAGAACAAAGTTTCCAAAGGGAATCCCACCAACTGTCTAATTGCTCGGTTGATGATAAATGGTTTCTGAGAAAATCATAGGCAGATTTGGCGGTAACTCTACCCCCTTTCGCCATTTTTCATATAAATTTATCATCATCAGGATTCATAGGCAAATCAATTCGTCTAATGCAATCCGTAACCACATGGCCGAAATAATTAATGCAATTATTCAAATTCCAAGTTTGCTTGGAAATCAAAGTATCCACAGTAAAATTATCATCAAACAAATCCACATTCAGAAATATAGGCATAACACATAGAGGCAACTCATAAAGCCAATTATCCAACATAATAGAAGAATTTGTGCCATAACTAATTAACTTCAAACAACCATGTAAGAGATTCAAAAAAGTAGTTTTAAATAAACGCCAACTCTAGGAGCATTTTTTGTCTTTTAAAAACATGAACTGAGGATCCTTATATTTATCTTTGACTAGGTCAATCCAGGGAGTGAAGATGTTGTTTAAGTAATTAAACATGTGTTTTGATTGTAAAGCAAAACCTTTAAAATGTAAATCATGAATACCAAGCCCCCCATTTTTTTAGGAGATGTAACAATATCCCAACTTAAGAGGTGAATACCTTTCTTATCCTTAGAGGAAGACCACAGGAAATTGTTAATGATACCCTCAATATTATCAATTTGTCTCTCAGTAAACCAGGATACCACCATAGAATGAATGGGAATGGAATTCAAAACTGACTTAATTAAGACTACCCTACCAGCCTGGGAAAGAAAGTTGGTCTACCAGGTACTTAGTTTATTTTTGATTTGATCAGAGATAATCTCAAAAGCCTGAGCTGCCGGCCTTCTAGGCGCAATTAGAGTCACTAAATATTTAAACGGAAACTTTCCGACCTTCATACCTAGATAGCTAGCGATATGTGTTTTTGTAGCACGAGTAGTATGCAAAGGAAAATAAATTTCAGACTTGTTTAAATTTATCGTTTGACCAGTGAAAATGGCATACTTCTTAAAAATCTCCTTCACAGCCTTTAAACTTCTAGTGTTAGCACGAAAAGTTAAACAAATGTCATCGACATACATAAGATGACTAATCTGAAAACCCCCTTTAATCTTAAAAGGATTAAGCTTCCTACTGTTAATCAAGAAAGTTAAAACTTGGGAAACTAAAACATATAGATAGGGTGACAGTGGATCACCCACCCTATCTTAACCCCCTTTTGGATGGAAAGAAGGAGGAAAGTTTCTGATTGAGCAAACAAGCAAAGTTTATCGAAGAAATGCAAGTTTAAATCCAAACAATAAAGGGTTCAGGAAAATTACAAACTCTAAGGACTGCCAATACCGCATCCCAATTAACTTTGTCATAAGCCTTAGCCAGATCAATTTTAACCATAACAAAAGGATTTATACATTTAGACGCATAGAATGAATGAGCAATTTCCTGAGCTAATAGAACATTATCATGAATACTTCTACCACTAATGAAAGCAGATTGTTCATGCAAAACTAGAGCAGGCAAGGTAACTTTAAGTCTATTAGCTAAACATTTAGATAAAATACGATAGCTGAGATTGCAAAGGGCAATCGGTTTGAAATCCCCCACAACCAAAGGATTCCGAACCTTAGGAATGAAATATAAGATTGTTTTGTTTCATTCGACAGGCAAAATGTTGTTTTGATGAAATCATGCATGCATTGCATAAAATCATGTGAAAAAGTATGCCAATAATTCTTAAAAAATTCACCTGTAAATCCATCTAAACCCGGGCTTTTGCCATTAGGCAGGCCCTTAATAACTTTCCAAACTTCATTATAAGAAAAAGGAGCGATTAAGTTTTGAGAAACCGAATGGTCAATATGAACAAAGGGCAGTTCAGCCGCTAAATCAGTAGTGACAACAGATTGACCCGACCAAAGTTCACAATAGAAATCCAAGAAAACTGACAGAATTTCATCATCCTTGGTAACTAAAGACCCATTAGCATTATGCACATGATTAATTCTATTTAATCTTCTACGCTAGTCACAACTCGATGAAAGTATGCTGAGTTATTATCACCATCGGAGAGCCATTGTGACTTGGCTTTACTCCACCATTTTAAATTAATTTGTCGTCTTAAGGCCATTGTTTTATTGTAAAGCGATTGAAGTAAAAGTTCATCAGACATGGAAAACTAGAATAAGCAGTCAACAACTCAAGTCTAGCAATATTAGCATTAGTATCTTAAAGCATATTTTCTATCGAACCTAAAGCCGTCCAATTTCACTGAGACAATGCAGAATGAGTAAAGCTCAAACTTGTAGCGAACTTACCTTGGGCCGGCAGCGACTGTGGGACCTCATTCTACGCATTATTTACAATGTCATGAGTTTCTAGGTATTCAACCCAGAAACTCTGAAATTTAAATAGTTTATTTCTATTACACACAGATCCAAATTTAAACAATAAAGGACAATGATCTGAACATCCTGTAGGCAAATGAGAAACAATAGCAGAGCTAAAGAAATGAAGACAAGCCGCATTACAAAAAAATCTGTCTAATCTAATTTGGATTCAAGCGTTATTCTGCCTATTATTAGACCAAGTAAAAGGAGCACCAATAAAACCTAAATCTATAAGGCCAAGAGACTGCACAAAGTCGTGAAAAGCACGAGTAGAAATATTCAAACGAAAAGGAAGTCCGCCCCTTTTATCATTTTCATGTAAATAACTATTATAATCTCCACATAAAACCCAGGGAAAACTCGAGAGATCAAGAGAAGTCAAAGTATTCTGAAAATCATTCCGAATTATAGGGTTTGTGCTTGCATAAATATTCGAAAAAATAAATGGTTGAAAGCCCTCATTACCAATAATAGCTGTTATACCTTGAGATTGTAATGATAGAACCTTTGCAGAGATCACAATGGAGTTCCAAGCCAAAAGCAGACCCCCAGATGCACCTCTCGATGGGTAATAGACACCCATCCAATTCTTACCAAAAGAACGAATGATCTTAGATGCCCTTAATGGGTCTCCTGCAGAGCGATTAGTTGAATAGAAAATTTGCGAATCAAGCATAATAAATAATCTTTTACCTGACGACGCCATACCCCTCTCACATTCCAACAGATGTAACTCATTTAGGGATGATGGCGAGTGCATTATCACCGATTGTGGGAGGCGCAACGGAAGAGGGTGTAAGAGGGACTTCCCCTAATTTATCACTCGGCTGGGGTTGTTTTTGCACCCGAGGACGAACCGGAGGGGATTTTTTAACGGGGATTTTAGGTAGTTTGGATTTCATACAGGTCCACTCACTACTAGGATGGAGGGTCAAAGTCGTCGAGGTAGAAGGGGCCCCAAAGGTGAACTGGAGTTCTTGAAACATCTATGCCATGGATCGGGAAGGAGGGGCTGAGGCGGGGGAGGGTAAAGTAACAGGGGGAGCATCGAGGAACATAGAAGGCAAAGCAGTTGAAGAAGATGGACAAGTGACATGGGAAGTAATAAGGGGGGGGGGGGGGGGGGGTTGACCCCAGTTAACTCGATCGTGGTTGGGGTAACCGCCGTTAGAGAAGGGTTAGCCTCAGTAGCAGATCCATGACCCGACTCATGACAGGGGTCAATTAATTTTTGCACCCATACCAAAGGACGCTTGGGGGGTGTAATGGCACTATTCTGCCTACACAAGACCCGAGGTGCCGACGACTTTGGCAAGGAAAAGTTAAATCGAGCAGAGGCATCATTACCTGAAGTGTCACCAGGGGCAAGTGGCAGCATGGAAGAGGAAATATCCTTCTCGGGGGTGACACCCGAGACAGGATTCATAGATGATCCGGGGCAGTCACGTCGCTCGAGATATGAATCGATCGAGCGTTGTGGCGCCCACGGAACCGAGTCCTCTTCATCCGGGCACAGTTCACCCTCTTCGAACTCTAGATCCGACATGTGTGAAGCACGTGATACGTTGCCATCGCTGGCCGCGTGCGTTTCCCGTGATACAGGCCAACCACGCTGTGGGGCGCCCCTCAGCGCCTGGCCAGGGCGAAAACCACCCTGTTGGACGCGGTTGCGCCGCCAACGGGTCACCTGCACCCACGGACCACAAGCAGGCACAGACGGCGGAACTTCCGACGGGCGATTAAGATTCAATTTCGGGCAACCAGAAACATTCAAGGGAGAAGCCAATTTATTCATAGAAGCATTCGAAACAGAAGCCAGAATATATTTTGAATTGATTTTATCGATTGAAAACTCAGAAACATTCGACGGAAAAGAATTCGCTGGCGGCGATTTAGAAGAACAATCCAATTCACGATGGCCTACTTGACCACAAGAAAAACAAAGGGATGATAAATTATTGTAAGAGATCGGCTGGAAAAACTCTTTCTCTGTTTCCCCAATCCAAATACCCTGGTTAAGGGCGCAGGCCAAATCGATCTCAATACATAGCCTAACGTATCGGCTGTGGATCAATTGACAACACCTTACCTAAAGAAGCACCAATCACCGAAACACAGTCGGGATGCCAAAATTCTAACGGTAAACCCAAAAGCCGCACCTAGATTGGTGTCGTAGAAAAAGATTATGCCATGGACGAAATGAAGGACGCCATGGAATCAATCGAAGGGAACAACCCCTCAAAGAAAAAGGTCCTCCGGTGAGGACAGAATTCGATGAAAAACCATCCCGAAATCTGAAAACAAAGTAATCCTCTTCCAAGTCAAGAACAGACACAAAACCCATCAAATGCCATAACCGTTTTGCCAAATAGGAAACCACAGATAAAGAAGGGGCTTGACCAAAAAATTTCCCTATCAGGCAATTTTCCCATTGTGCACTCCAAGATTGGATTTGTACAGGGGTAAAGCGAACAAAATTTGATGTATTCGCATGAATATTTTTCAATGTAGGATTTGAAGTTACCTTAGGAACGGACGGATCCTCCCGCAGGAGTTGCGCCCAGGACACAGGGGGCCTCATCGAAGGAGGCCGAGAAGTAGATCGGGAAAGCACGGATCTGGATCTGGAGGCCGCAGGATTCGCCATGGAAGGAGGTCGCGAGATGGAGCGACGTCGCGGTATGGCACCAGATCTGGATCCATCTGGAGGCCGACCTCGATCCGGGGAGGGGGGGGGGGCTCGCCAGACGATGGGGATGAAAATGGCGAACGAGAAAAGCTTGGAGCGGCCATTCACTTTCTAATCACTCAGTCCACAGATAGCTCGTAATTGACTTTTAAACAATAGTTACTACCAAATGCTATTATGTCGATTGCTATTACAAATAGCAATTGAATAATAATATTTGCATAAGGCAGTGACTACTAATTGCTATTACAGATTGCATTGAATAGCAATTTTGCCATAATTGGAGTACGTGTGAAATATATATATAAACAAGAAACAACTCTTTCCCGCTTAAACTCCCTTTACTCTTTCAAAATTTTACCTTTATTTTTACCCTATTTTATTTTTATATAGGTATACAATTATTTAATTCTAATTTTTTTATTTAAATTATTAAGAATTTTAAATTATAGATGAAATTTAATTTACAATTTAAATTGTAAATTAAATTATAAATTAATTTACAATTGAAATTTTAAATAATCATTTTCTAAAATGATAAAAATTAGTTCTAAATTTAAATTTATATTACAAAATATGAAAAATATGAGATTTTTTTTTGATAAACTATTCTATTAGTATATAAACATATATTAAAAATATAAGTTTCAATTTCAATTTTTTAAAAACAAATTACAAATTAACCGTGCAAAGCGCGGGTATTACAGCTAGTTATCTACAATAATTGAAGGATGTGTGAAATAATTAATGGAATTTCAACATGCACAATAATAAATTTTAGCATCATAAATAAATTCAAAATCACAGCAATAAATTTCGGTCAACAAGCACAATAATAAATTAGACATCATAAAAATATTTTAAATCAAAGTAATAATTTTCGAAAGCATAAAAAAATTGAAAATTGAAATTTTTTTAGAAATTGCCACATCATCAATTACACACAAAATATTAAATGCAAGTTTCACATATTAACTTCTAATTTTGGAACAAAGAAATCTGAAAAGGGCATTAAATCTATATTAAATGTGTATTAAATATTAAATACAAATTTAAATCATAAAAATTTTGGTAACAGGTTTCGGTAACAAGCATATTAAATTTGAATTTTGGAATAAAGAAATCTGAAAAATTATAAAAGAATATGTAAATTTCCGTGTCACGTGGCATGTGTGAATCTTTTATATATATAGATGAGCACCAAATAACCTAAATTAAAGATTGAGGGTATAGGACAAAGGATTTCTCACTAAGGGAGTTTTGGTTGGATGAAATAAATGGGAATGCAATATTATTCTTTATGACCTATTTATTTTATTTTTTGATTGCAACTTGTAGACAAGAAATATATGGGCCATAAAAAATAAATAAGGAATATTATGAGTGTTCAATTTCTTAATAAATTACGGTTAGAGAAAGATTGAAGACAAAGGATATATTGATTGCCTTAGGTATGAATGTTGATGAGGTGTCACGCCACAACTCGGGGTCGCGTGACCAACTAAGGTATGTGTCGTATCCCGAAGCCTATCACATGCACTACACAATAACACCAGGATAAACCAACATCAAGGAAAAACATGAATAAAAGGAACAAGACGCCAATCTTTATTAAAAGTCAAAACTGTTTTAAAACAGTTTTAGTTTCAAGGAATCAACCCAACTTCAAAGAACATCTCAAAGTTTAAAACACTATATGTTTTTAAAAGTAACAACTATCTAGTGCATGCCCAACAACTCTAACAACACGACTACGACTACATGGCCGCCTGCTACAAGATCCGCGTCACCACCTGCCCTCCAGCCGCACTATGCCACCAAGTCGTACCTCACCGATCGGGCTCTGCAAAAACAAACAAATAAATCATGAGTTCACGAGGAACTCAGTCAGCAGTCCTTTCGAACCTCCACTTAAATCCCCGATAAGATAACATATATAGCAGTGTGATACGAATATGGAATTAAAACTAACAACCTAATGATCAACCAACAACATTGTCATGCTTTTTTTAAATAAATGAACCGGCCCCTTCTGCCTTACCAGTCCTAGCAACACTCAGCCACCATGGGCCTAAATCTATATGGAAGGTTCGGTCATGCCGGCCTCCATACAATCATACAAGGAATGTTACAACAATCACCAGGCTCGTCCAATAGGATGGCCAACTAGTCTCAGGAGCCCACCGGATAAGGGATAGCTAGTCCCACCCAACTCGGGTCTACCGTCAGCGTGGCCCACTGACGGAATCTCAAGACCCTCCGCCACTCGAGTCTAACACCTAGCATACCCGCTGGTGCAATCTCAAACCCTAATCACCGGTTGAGTCGAAGATTAGCCGTTCTGGCAATCAATGCTACTCGGCCCGACCATCTCAATCACAATACACAGGCAAAGTGCTCTAAAGTTTTCCTATTTAAACCTCGGGCCTTCACCCATACCTGGCCCCCTCATTTTGGGCCTCATCAGTCGCACACTAGTGCCCGCTGATTATTCCCTAGGTGTGACACCTAGCTCGTCCACATCCAAATTTTGTTGATAACTAAACACCCTATAGTGTTATTATAATCATCTAGCATCCTTAGCCACATTCCATAAAAGTGAACTACATGTCACGAGCACAAATATGTTCGAATACAAGTGTATCACAACATACTAATTATAATGAATTTATTCTACAGCTAATAGCATAAAACTCCGCACAATAGCAACATTTAAAGCAATTAAATTTTGCATTTATAGAGAAATTTCAGCAATGTAATGATATACTAGCATGGAAATCTCAAAACAAGCATCAATAGCGCGGTAAAGGAAAATTGATGAATTATATGCTACCTCGTAAATTTCTCTACAAATATTGTGATCTTTTCTAATATTTCAAAATCACCTAAGATAACCATGAATGACTCGGCAAGTGTAAGGATCTACATTCAAGTTATCAAACATGAAATCTAGCATGAAGAAATCGATCGATCTTTCCATTTCATCCTCTTCCTTGCTTGGACGGATCTTGAGCATTGTAATTCCTTGCTCGGTCGAGCCTTCTAGATTGGAAGGGCACGCTCTCGACTATCAATCCTACACATTGATTCAATAATCTAATCTTTAACTGAAAGAAGATGATCTAACGGTATTAAGCCGCTCGAGGAAATCAGGGAAAATTTCAACATTACCTTTCCCTTTTTTCCTCTATTTGGCCAACCCCTAAATCACATAAATCATCATCAATAAAACAAATAAATCACAACGAGTGGAGTCATCCGAACACCAAACACAAGAACTACAACGATCGGCAAGAAACATCGCGTAAAACTCGATCCATGAAAACTTCCAAGGTTCGGCCAACCCACCTCCCCTTTTTGACAAACCCGAACACTCACCTCGATTAGAAGAAGAAGATGGACGAGATGAAGATGGTCCCGATTTCTTCGATGCCGACACGGATCCGACGCTGTCCATGACCTTCTCCCCCTCCTCTTCACCTCGGGCTGCATGTGGCTCTAATTGTCTTTGACCCACACGGCGGCTTGGGGTGAAGAGATAAGTTCTCTTCTTCTTTTTTTGACCTAATTACCATTCCTCACTTAATCCTCTTACTTGACTCCACTTAAGTCCGGACCGAACCCCGATTCGACCCGTGAACTTGACTCCAACCCACATAAGCTATCCATACATACAACTATAAAAGAACATCAATCACGGGTCTAGAATTTAAATCATACCTTCTACTCGCGATGACTTCACGACTCAATTTGACTCGATCTCGATCCGATACGCTGCACCAATTAAAATTTTATATTAGGAAATTTCTAGGGTATTACAACCTTCCCCCTTAAGGAAAATTCGTTCTCGGATTTTTTTTTTGAACTACAAGGGCTTAAGATCTTCAAACAAGGAGTGGTAGCGCTCTCTCATGTCCCGCTCCACCTCCCAAGTAGCTTCCTGCTCGGAGTGGTGCTCCCATCGGACTTCCACCAAGGGAATTTCTTTGGACCTCAACTTCTTGATCTGATGGTCAAGTACTTCTATCGGCCTCTCCTCATACGAGACTATCGATCCCATCTCAACCGCAGTAGAATCAATTATATGCAACTCATCTCTAACATATCTTCTGAGCATTGACACATGAAAAACTGGGTGAACTTTGTCCATGCTAGGGGGTACGGTCAGCTCATAAGCCACAGCGCCCCTCCGCTTGAGAATAGGGAAAGACCCAATGAACCTAGGGCTCAACTTTTCCTTCTTCCCAAACCGAACCACCTCTTTCATGGGGGAAACCTTCAGGAACACCAAGTCGCCTTCAGCGAACTCCAACTCTCTGGCCTTCTTATCAGCATATATTTTTTGGCGGCTCTGAGCCGCCAACAACCTTTCTTTTATCAGCTTCACCTTCTCCACTCCTTCCTCAATCAAGTCAGGACCCACCATGAGAGTCTCTCATGTCTCAAACTAGCCCACTGGTGATTTTCATCTCCGTCCATACAAGGCCTCGAAAGGGGCCATACCAATGCTATCGTGATAGCTATTGTTGTAGGCAAATTCAATTAACGACAAGTGCCTCTCCCAACCGCCGGCCAGATCTAAAACACACGCCCTAAGCATGTCTTCTAAGGTCTGAATTGTCATTTCTGAGTGCCCGTCCGTCTGCGAATGGAATGCGGTACTAAACCGCACTTGAGTGCCCAAGGCTTCCTGGAAGGACTGCCAAAACTGAGTCATGAACTCAGTACCCCGATCTGATATGATCATGACTAGTGTACCATGGTATGACACAATCCGGTCCAGGAATAGCCTGACGTATTGCTCAGCTGAAAAGATTGTTTTGATCGGAATAAAGTGTGCGGTCTTGGTCAACTGATCAACGATGACCCAAATAGAATCATGGTCTCCCCTAGACTTCGGTAGCCCAATCACTAGATCCATGGTGATCTTTTCCCACTTCCACTTGGGCACTTCGAGGTTCTGAAGCAGCCCTGCAGGCTTCATGTGTTCGGTCTTTATTTGCTGGCAGACCAAGCACTTAGATACAAACTATGCTACCTCTCTTTTCATGCCCTTCCACCAATAGTGCTACCTCAAGTCTCGATACATTTTTGTGGTCCCTGGATGCATTGTGTAAGTGGAACGGTGGCCCATTTCTAACACCTGCCTGCGCACCTCTGCCATATCAGGCATCACAATCCGATCTTTGAACCTTAGGACACCCTATGAGTCGACCCTAAAGCCGTCATCCACGTCACCTCTCCAGACCAGATCCTTTGTTAGGGAACAAAATACGTCCTCCTCCTGGGCAGTATGAAACATATTCACCAAGGTGGACTATACCCGCAGATGTGCCACTAGGGTACATGAATCTGATACGAACAGGACTGCTCCCCCATCCAGGCATAGTGCTAGTTCCCGAGCTAGCGGTCGTCTCCTAACCACTAAGTGGGCCAAGCTGCCCATGGACTTTCTGCTCAGAGCATCCACCACTACATTGGCCTTTCCCGGATGGTACATAATGGTGCAGTCATAGTCCTTTAGGAGCTCCAGCCACCTTCTCTGCCTGAGGTTTAGCTCCTTTTGGGTAAGCAAGTACTGGAGGCTCTTGTGATCTGTATAAATCTCACAGGCCTCCCTGTACAAGTAGTGATGCCAGAGCTTCAGTGCAAAAACCACTATTGCCAGTTCTAGGTCATGCATCGAGTAGTTCTTCTCATGAACCTTTAACTGGCGGGATGCATAGGCTATTACTCTGCCAAACTGTATCAGAACACAGCCTAGGCCAACCCGAGAGGCATCACAGTAGACCACGAATCCTCCTAAGCCTGAAGGTACGACCAACACTGGTGCCGACATCAAGCACTCTTTGAGCTTCTGAAAGCTCGCCTCACACTTGTCATCCCATACAAATTTGACCTTTTTATGAGTCAACTGGGTAAAAAGTCCTGCAATCTTGGAGAAGTTTTCCACAAACTTTCGATAATACTCGGCCAACCCAAGGAAACTGCGGATCTCAGTCACGTTCGTTGGCCGCCTCCAGTTCTGCACAGCCTCCACCTTTGCGGGATCCACCCTTATCCCCTCCTTGGACACTACATGGCCCAAGAACCCTACACTCTCCAACCAGAATTCACACTTGGAGAATTTGGCAAACAACCGGTGCTCTCTGAGGGTTTCCAGGATCATCCTCAAATGCTCGGAGTGCTCCTCCTTACTCTTGGAGAATACCTGTTGGCTTAAGGGTCTCTCTTAAGCCTCGATCTTTATTTTGATGATAACAAACATGTAATTAATCCAAGTATGAAGTTTTGAGTTCAGGTTGAGTTTGTGATACGCATGCCAAATCCGTTCAAATGAGACGATGGCAAAGATCATCAAAGAAACGAAAGAAGAAATCGTTGAAGAATGGCTCGGGATTGAATCAAGTAGATTTAATATAATATGTCCCTATGATAGCTTATCCCAAGCCAAAACTGTAAGGTTATCCAAGATGAAACTTGGTAACCAAACCCTTAGAATTGGCATGTAAAAATACAAGGAATTAATCATCCTCAGCCTGGGATCGATCGACCGGTCGATCGACCGATCAAGGCATAGAAGGGTGATGCAGTCTATTCGGTCGACCGACTGGTCAACTAGAGATCGTAAAAGCTTGGCAGAAGCCATTCGGTCGACCGAAATTGGCGAAGGCAACAATGCAGGGCTGCGTCGGTCGACCGGCTGGTCGATCGATAGAGGCGAAAAACTGGTAGAAAGATAGCGGTCGACCAACCTAAGATAGCCTCAATCGCGTCTTGTTGCAGCCATTCGGTTGATCGACGAGTCGACTGAATGTCGGAAGAAATGTTGGCGGTCGACCGACCTCTCTCAGCTGCAAGCAGTCGGACCTGGCGATCGATCCGTCGATCGACCGACTGATCGACCGGCCTTGCGACCAAACGGCTTCAACAGTCGATTTTTTATCCGTTGAATGGTCGTTCGGCTGAGGGGTTATAAATACCCCTCACCAAACTTTATTAAACACCTTTTGCAAATCTAGTTGAGCATTAAAAGTGATCTCAAAAGCCTTCACTCAATCAATCTCTCATGCGCTCTCTGCTCCCTGTCTTGACATCAACTCCAGGCGGGCGCTGCTTCAACTGTGCTGTGCTGCTTTGAGTCTAACATTCTCTGCAAGTTGAAGACAAGAAGGTGGTGGAAAGAAGCTTGGTTCAATTCTTGTTTCTTCAGCTCTTTCCTTGTATTTTAAATTTATTGTAACTTATTTTCTAGTTTGAATAGCTTGCTAGGTGTGCTAGGAAACACTTATGGTCAACTTTGTAGAAGTTTTTTTTTCCTAGGTGAATATGATTGAGGTGTTCTCCAAGTGAGGGAGAAGGGTGTCCTCAAGTGTATTCAAAGGGAAACATACATTCTATAAAGTAGTGTTTAGAAATCCTTGGTAAGGAGCCAAGGTAGTGGAGTAGGCGGTTGGTCGAACCACTATAAATATTATTGTTTGCATTGCTCTTTACTTGCTTTTATTATTGTTATTGAATTGTGATCATATCAAGCATCAAAGATCATTTGCATTAAGTTAAGACAAAATTAAGTTAAAAGGAAATTTAAAAAGAGGATTGACACTATTCAACCGCCCTTCTAGTGTCAAGGTCCATCCAATATTTGGTATCAGAGCTAGGTAGTAGGCTAAGATTTAACCATCTTCCCTTCAAGTCGTCATGTCTAGTGAAATTCAACTAGCTCAAGGGTCCTCTACTAACACTCCCCACTATTCGATGGGAATAACTATGCCTATTGGAAGATTCGCATGAATGGCTTCCATCAATCCTTAGGCATGGATATATGGAGGATGATCCTAGTATAGTATAAACAATCCGATAAGGATATGGATAAATGGGACCAAGAGGAAGTTAGGCTCTTTAATGCAAATGCCAAGGCCATCAATGCTCTATATTGCGGCCTATCAATTAATGAATTCAATAGGATCTCTACATGCAAGTTCGCATACGAAGTGTGGAAGGTCCTAGAGACCACCCATGAAGGGACTTTGCAAGTAAAGGAATCCAAAATCAATTTACTCATGCATGACTATGAAATGTTTAAAATGCTTTCACATGAGTCTATTGATGCCATGCATGCTAGGTTTCAAAATATTACGAATGACTTAACTAACCTTGGCAGGGAGATAAGGGAAGAGGAGAAGGTAAGGAAGCTCATTCGTTCCCTTCCAAAATCTTGGGAATCCAAGGTGACGGCCATCATGGAATCCAAGGACTTGAGCACGCTAAAGATTACCAAGCTCATTGGGTCTCTCATGACACATGAGACCCACGTGACGCAATACCAAGAAGAAGATGCTTCTAAAGGCAAGGCCATTGCCTTAAAAGCATCACATAGAGCCGAAGAGACACCATCATCAGAGGAAGAGATGGATGACCTTGAAGAAATGGCGATGCTTGCAAGGAGGTTCATGAGCTTCATGAAGGGAGGCATGAGAAAAGGAAGAAGTGGCTACACGTGTTACAATTGCAACAAGAGGGGGCACCTAAGGAAAGATTGCCCGCTTCTAAAGATGGCCACTACCTCCAACCCCACAAGAAAGAAAAGTACAAAAAGAAGAAGAAGACAATGATGGCTACATGGGATGAAAGCGAGACCTCATCAAGTGAAGAAGAGGCAAGGAGTGAGAAAGCAAACATTTGCTTGATGGCAAAGGATGATGATGTAAGATTTAGTTTTGGTGAAACTTCATTTACTCAAGAGGAATTGCATATTGAATTTGAGCAAATGTATGATGAGTTCATAGCAATTAGGAAAAAAATTAAAATCTCAAAAAGGACAATAGATCCTTAGAAATTGAAAATGATAGATTATTACTCTCTTGCAAAGATCTTAGGAAAGAGGTAGACAATCTTAAGGAAGAAAAGTGCACCCTAGAAAAGGCTAAGAAGGACCTAGAAATAGATAATGAAAAATTAGAAAAAGAAAACAAGTATCTATGTGATACAGTAGAGCAGTTAAATGATAGCATGCTAACACTAAATAAAGAACTTTGCATGCTCAATGAAAAAATGACAACTATTCAAAATGTTATGCCAAAAGTTGTCAATAAAAAGAAATCATCACACTCCAATGCTCACACACACACACAAAGAAAATTTCATGATAATTATTTTTCTTGTGGTATTTTTGGCCATATGGCCAAAGATTGTGCATTAAGGAGGAACCCACATGCAAGATTCACATGGGTTCCAAAAGTGACTAACACTCAAGGACCCAAGAAAATTAGGGTACCTAAGAAAGTGTCTTCTTCTTTTGTAGGTGGAGAAGCATCCTCAACCAAGTAGGAGTACTTGGATCTTGGATAGCGGTTGCTCAAAGCACATGACGGGAGATATCAACTTGTTCGCAACCCTATCAAGTAAAGATGGTGGAAGTGTCACATTTGGAGACAATGCCAAAGGTAAGATTGTTGACATTGGTGACATAGGTATACTCCCTTACCCATGTATCAAAAATGTTCTATTAGTTGATGGTTTAAAGCATAATTTGTTTAGCATATCTCAACTATAGAATAATGGGTACGTAATTATTTTTGAAGCATCTAAATGCATTATTAGAAGTACACCTTCAAATGATATCATGTTCATAAGAAATAGGCAAGAAAATGTATACACCCTAGAATTAAATGTCTTGCCCAATCCTCATGTTAGATGCTTTGTAGCCATGGAAAATGACTCTTGGTTGTGGCATAGAAGACTAGGACATGCTAGCATGAGTCTCATCCAAGAGATATCTAGAAAAGACTTAGTAAAAGGCTTACCTAAGATAAAGTTTGAAAAAGATAAACTTTGTGATGCATGTCAACTAGGTAAGCAAGTAAAATCTTCATTCCATAGTATTAATCAAGTTAGTACATCTAGAATTCTAGAGCTTGTACACATGAATCTCTTTGGTCCATGTGATGTAGCTAGTCTAGGTGGAAAGCTTTATTGCTATGTTTTGGTTGATGATTTTTCGAGATTTAAATGAGTTTTCTTTTTGGCAAAGAAAAATGAAACATTTGAGTTTTTTAAAATTTTTGCAAAAATGGTTTCAAATAAAAAAGGAGTTTCCAATTTGAAAATTAGGAGTGATAATGGAGGGGAGTTTAAAAATGAAATTTTTTTCGAGTTTTGTGATGATTTAGGTATTCAACATACCTTTTCTTTCCCTAGGACCCCTCAACAAAATGGGTTGATTGAGAGGAAGAATAGAACCCTACAAAAAATGGCTAGGACCATGTTGTGCGAAAATAATTTGCCTAAATATTTTTGGGCCGAAGGCATAAATACTTCTTGTTATGTTCTTAATCGTGTTTTATTAATACCAAAAATCAAGAAAACACCTTTTGAGTTTTGGAATGGTAAAATCCCAAATGTGGGATATTTTCATATTTTTGGATGTAAATGCTTTATTTTAAATACTAAGGAGAATTTAGGAAAATTTGATTCTAAATCCGATGAAGAAATTTTCCTAGGTTACTCCACTAGTTCTAAGGCTTATATAGTTTATAACCGTAAAACTATGATAGTTGAAGAATCTATGCATGTGACTTTTAATGAAACTAATAATTCTTCAAGAAATGTCAAGATTGTGAATGTAGGTGAGGAGCTTGAGGATCTCACACTTCATGATAAGAAAGTGGAGGATGAAGATAATGAGGAGACCCAATATGAAGAACCTCCATCCTCAAGTCAACCTCAAGTTGAAGATGAAGAAGAAGAAGCTCTACCACCTCTCCTCAAGGGATACCGTTTGGTAAGAGATCATCCAATAGACCAAGTCATTGGAGAGCCTTCAACGGGAGTGGTAACACGTTCTAAACTAAAAAAATTATGTCAATATGTAGCTTTTGTTTCTCAAGTAGAGCCTAAAAATATTAAGGAAGCTATAGAAGATGAGTTTTGGGTATTAGCCATGCAAGAAGAACTCAACGAATTTGATAGAAATAATGTATGGACTTAGTGCCTAGACCTAGTGATCAAACCATAATTGGAACCAAGTGGGTATTTAGGAATAAACTAGATGAACAACCCATAATTGGAACCAACTCTTTCAAATGGTTTTATAAATGAAGAAGTTTATGTTGAACAACCTCCCGGTTCTGAAAGTTTTGAGTTTCCTAATCATGTTTTCAAACTTACAAAGGCTTTATATGGTTTAAAACAAGCCCCTAGGGCTTGGTATGAAAGACTTTCTATTTTCTTAATTGAACAAGGTTTTGACATAGGAAAAGCGGATGTCTCACTTTTCATTAAGCACCATGAAAATGACATATTATTAGTTCAAATATATGTTGATGATATAGTTTTTGGTGCCACTAATGAAATGCTTTGTGAGTGGTTTGCTAAGTGCATGCAAGATGAATTTGAGATGAGTATGATGGGAGAACTTTCCTTCATGCTTGGTCTCCAAATCAAGCAAACCACCAAAGGGATCTTCATCAATCAAGCTAAGTATACAAAGGAGCTCATCAAAAAATTTGGAATGAATGAAGCCAAGATAGCTTCTACACCTATGAGCTCATCCATCAAGCTTGACAAAGATGAGGGGATTAAAGTGGACGAAAAACGATATCGAGGTATGATCGGTAGTCTCCTTTATTTAATCGCAAGTAGACCCGATATCATGTTTAGCGTATGTTTATGTGCTAGGTTTCAATCGTGTCCTAAGATGTCTCATTTAAGCATGGTAAAACGTATATTGAGATATCTAAAGGGTACGGTTGACTTAGGACTATGGTATCCATGTCATGCATCATTTGATTTAATCGGTTTTTCAGACGTTGATTTTGCCGGATGTAAGGTAGATAGTAAAAGCACTAGTGGGTGTTGCCAATTCTTAGGAGCGAGTCTTGTTTCTTGGTTCTCAAAGAAATAAAATTCGGTTGCGCTTTCAACTACCGAAGCGGAATACATCGCCGTGGCTAGTTGTTGTGCGCAAGTCATTTGGATGAAACAAACTCTTTTAGACTATGGACTTAGGTATTCTTGAATATCTATACATTGTGATAATACTAGTGCAATTAATTTAACCAAAAATCCTATCTTACATTCTAGAACTAAGCATATTGATTTGGGACATCATTTTCTTAGAGATAATGTAGCTAAGGGAAATATATCGGTAGAATTTGTATCCACCGATAAACAATTTGTCGATATATTTACAAAACCCTTAGTTGAAGAAAGTTTCACAACCTTAAGGATGCAACTAGGAATTTATGCTTTACCTTGTGTTTAAAGAGAATTTTCTTCAAAATTTACATGATTTCAAAACTTGCATTCTATAAAAGTATCATCACACTTATGTATTACTCTGTAGTGGGGCTTTGCGACCTATTGAGGTTTGCCTTCTATAGGCTTACATTGATGGGAAGGACTATAGTGGTAGATGATACTTGGTTTTTGTGGCTTTCTCGGTTTTTTGGCTTTATGATGAAATCTCATTAATTGTACTTTGATTCTTACCCTTTTTGATTGATGTCAAAAGGGGGAGAAAAAGAAAGGTCACACTTGGTTTTCACGATACATATAGGTAGTGTGAGTTTTATAGTTAAGGAGAAGAGATATAGTTAGGGGGAGTTAAGAATAACATGCACAATGGTAGGGGGAGCATAAGTTAGGTTATAGATAATTTAATATGCACATTGATAGGGGGAGCATAGGTTAATTGAATGAATATGCTAAGTGAGAAAGTTGAATGCATAGGCTAAAGTATTTATCTTGCATACCCTAACTCTTGAATGCCTTAACTCAAAACTTACAAATGCTTATATTTTTTAAAATTCTAATGTTATGTTTGTCATCATCAAAAAGGGGGAGATTGTTGGCTTAAGGGTCTCTCTTAAGCCTCGATCTTTATTTTGATGAATACAAACATGTAATTAATCCAAGTATGAAGTTTTGAGTTCAGGTTGAAGTTGTGATACACATGCCAAATCTGTTCAAACGAGACGATGGCAAAGATCGTCAAAGAAACGGAAGAAGAAATAGTTGAATAATGGCTCGGGATTGAATCAAGTAGATTTAATGTAATATGTCCTAGGATAGCTTATCCCAAGCCAAAACTGTAAGGTTATCCAAGATGAAACTTGGTAACCAAACCCTTAGAATTGGCATGTAAAAATACAAGGAAATAATCATTGTCAGCCTGGGATCGGTTGACCGATCGGTCGATCGATCAAGGCATAGAAGGGCGATGCAGCCTATTCCATCGACCGGCTGGTCGACCGGAGATCACAAAAACTTGGTAGAAGCCATTCGGTCAACCAGCTGGTGGATCGAAATTGGCGAAGGCAACAATGCAGGGCTACATCGGTCGACCGGTTGGTCGACTGACAGAGGCGAAAAATAGGCAGAAAGATAGCGGTCGATCGACCTAAAGATAGCCTCAATCACGTCTCGCTGTAGCCATTCGGTCGACCGACGGGTCGACCGAATGTCGAAAGAAATGTCGGCGGTAGACTCGTCGGTCGATCGACCTCTCTCAGCTGCAAGCGGTCGGACCTGGCGGTCGATCCGTCGGTCGACCGACTGATCGACCGGTCTTGCGACCGAATGGCTTCAACGGTCGATTTTTTATCCGTTGAACGGCCGTTCGGCTGAGGGGTTATAAATACCCCTCACCAAACTTCATTAAACACTTTTTGCAAATCTTGTTGAGCATTAAAAGTGATCTCAAAAGCCTTCACTCGATCAATCTCTCGCGCGCTCTCTGCTCCCTGTCTTGACATCAACTCCAGGCGGGCGCTGCTTCTCTCTGCTTCAATTGTGCTATGCTGCTTTGAGTCTAACATTCTCTGCAAGTTGAAGACAAGAAGGTGATGGAAAGAAGCTTGGTTCAATTCTTGTTTCTTTAGCTCTTTCCCTGTATTTTAAGTTTATTGTAACTTATTTTCTAGTTTGAATAGCTTGCTAGGTGTGCTAGGAAAAACTTAGGGTCAACTTTGTAGAAGTGTGTTTTGCCTAGGTGAATAGGATTGAGGTGTTCTCCAAGTGAGGGAGAAGGGTGTCCTCAAGTGTATTCAAAGGGAAACATACATTCTATAAAGTAGTGTTTAGAAATCCTTGGTAAGGAGCCAAGGTAGTAGAGTAGGCGGTTGGTCGAACCACTATAAATATTATTGTTTGCATTGTTCTTTACTTGCTTTTATTATTGTTATTGAATTGTGATCATATCAAGCATCAAAGATCATTTGCATTAAGTTAAGATAAAATTAAGTTAAAGGAAATTTAAAAAGGGGATTGACACTATTCAACCCCCCTTCTAGTGTCAAGGTCCATCCAATAATACCAAGATGTCGTCAATGAAGACGATCACAAAACTGTCTAGGTACTCCTTGAACACCCGGTTCATCAGATCCATAAAAGCCGCAGGCGCATTGGTTAGACCGAAGGACATTACTAGGAACTCAAAGTGGCCATAGCGAGTACTGAAGGCGGTCTTAGGCAAATCACAGTCCCGGATTCTCAACTGATGGTATCCAGATCTCAAATCGATCTTTGAAAACCATTATGCCCCATGTAGTTGGTCGAACAGGTCATCTATCCTTGGCAGCGGGTAACGATTCTTAATTGTCACCTTGTTAAGCTTCTTATAGTCGATGCATATGCGCATGGACCCGTCCTTCTTTTTCACGGAGAGCACCGGATCGAGCACCCCATGGTGATACACTCAGGCGGATGAAACCCAAGTCCAGTAATTCCTGCAACTGCATTTTTAACTCCCTGAGTTTGGCCGGTGCCATCCTGTAGGGTGTAATGGAGATATGCTTCACATCGGGCCGCAAATCGATGCATAATTCTATGTCCCTTCTTGGCGACAGACCGGGTAACTCTTCGGGAGGGAACTCACAAACCACTGGTGTTCCTTCAACGTTCCCCGCCGTGTCTCTATCCTCCTCGGCCACTGATATGAAGGCCAAGAAAGACTGACAACCGCCCATAGGTAACTTACGAGCCTTCAGGGCTGAAATGACTCCCATAGGCTCACCCCTTCCATATCCGGGCTTGTTGAAAATAACTGTCTTAGCCCTGTAATTCACTGACGCGAAGTGATCTGCCAGCCAATCCATGTCGAGTATAACTCTAGTTCAAGCATTGGCAGGAGTGTCAACTCTGCCCTTAATGCATGACCGCATATGAGTACCTCGCATTCTCGGAAGATTGTTACAACTATTATTGTATCGCCCGTAGGCGTTGACACAACATACAACAAATCAAGCAAAGAAGGTGCTACAGGTAACTTAGCAGCAAACTTAGCAGATACAAATGAGTGTGTGGCACCCGGATCAAATAATACATAAGCTGCGGATGAACTGACTATAATAGTACCTGTCACCACTGCCTTAGATGCCTCTGCTCCATCACGGTTCATGGCGTAAACTCTGGCAGACGGTCTCTTAGAGTGATTAGCCTGCGCCCCCCTGCTCTGCATCGGACCTTTTTGAGCTACTGACCCAATTGACATCGGTGCTTTTCCTTTCGACTGCTCAGTTCTCTGGCCACCTCTGTCTGTATAATCTTTCCTAAAGTGTCCAACCTGCCCACATCTGAAACATGCATCCGTGCGGCCATAGCAAGTCCCCTAGTTCTTTCTGTTACATCGACCACCCTATGGCATTTTTGACTTTTGAGTGGCACCCTCGGACTCTTCTTGTCGCGCTGCCCATGACCCTGGGCATCCATGGCCCCGGCTACTGTTGTATCCCCGGCTGGGCTGGTGGTCTGCAGCGGCAACAGTCCCCTCTTAGTGCCAAGGTCAGCCCCTTGTTCCTTGAGGTCAGAACTTCTTCTTTGGGGGTCTGTCATATTTCTCGAACGGCACCAGTGCTTCCTTCCGGAGTGCTTCATCCACTACCCAAGCAAATGTGGTGTCCTTGGTATAATGGATAAGCCCGCTGATCTGTGGTCTCAAACCTCCAACAAACCTATTGATCCTGACGGTCTTAGTGGCCACTAGGGTTTGGTGGTACTTGGAGAGCCAGGTAAACTCCATCTCATAATCTGACACGGTCATACCACCCATCTGGCGTAGCATCTCAAACTCCTTTGCCCGCTTATCGCGGACACTCAACGGTAAATACTGCTCCACTACGGTCGCCATGAACTCTTCCCACATAGGGGGTGGTGCATATGTTGCCCTGCGGTCCCTCCACGTGTGTAGCTAGTTCTTGGCTAGTTCCCTAAGCTGTAAACTTACCATGCGAGCTGCTGACGCGGATGAGCACCTAAGCTCCACACACAGCTCGTAGCAGTCACCCAGAAAATTGGTGACCTCTACTTGCCTATCTGTCTCGGTGAACACCGACGGCCTTAGCTTGACGAAGTCTGCATAGGTGGGTTCCCTTGGTACTCTACCCACCGGTACTACTGGCTCAGTCACCTCTGGTACTACGGGCACAACGGGTACCGGCGGCTACTGCTGCTGCTGTTGCTGCCTCAATTCTTGCTCCCTATGGAGCGCCTCTGTCAACAGGGCCACCTGAATCTACAACTTAGCAACTATGGGGTCATGTACCCCCTCATCTGACTGCTCTCTCCTATGACCCCAGCCCTGACCTCGGCCTCATCCCCGGCCTCGGCCTCGTCCCCGGCCTCAGCCTCGTCCCCGGCCTCGGCCTCGTCCCCGGCCTCAGCCTCGTCCCCGGCCTCGGCCTCGGCCCTGGCGTTTTGTGGAATTACTACCGCTGCCGCTCAACGCAGCATTGTGAGTCTTCATCACACTAGCATAAAAGAAATTTTTTACCATTAATACCAATAACTTATTAACTTTAATTTAAATTACTAACCGCATGATGCGCTGAAGTGCAGTCGTGCCCGCCTGATCTCGTAGCATAACTATACCGTATGTCGACATGTTAGCTATGCCTCATACGGTACTCAGATCCTAGTCGTAGTCAAGACCTAACCTGACGCTCTAATACCAACTTTGTCACGCCCTAAGTCGGAATCACGTGACTGGCCAGAGTATGTGTGGTACCCCGAAACCTACCACATGCACTACACAATAACACCAGTATACACCAACATCAAGGAAAAACATGAATTAAAGGAACAAGGCGCCAATCTTTATTAAAAGTCAAAACGGTTTTAAAACAGATTTAGTTTCAAGGAATCAACCCAGCTTCAAAGAACATCTCAAAGTTTAAAACAATATATGTTTTTAAAAGTAACAACTGTCTAGTGCATGCCTAACAACTCTAACAACACGACTACGACTACATGGCCGCTTGCTACGAGATCCGCATCACCACCTGCCCTCCAGCCGCACCATGCCACCAAGTCGTACCTCACTGGCCAGGCTTTGCAAAAACAAACAAATAAACCGTGAGTTCACGAGGAACTCAGTGAGCGGTCCTTTCGAACTTCCACTTAAATCCCCGATAAGATAACATATATAGCAGTGTGATATGAATATGGAATTTAAACTAACCACCTCATGATCAACCAACCACATTGTCATGCTATTTTTTTTAATAAGTGAACCGGCCCCTTCGGCCTTCCCAGTCCCAGTAACACTCGATCACCATGGGCCTAAGTCTATATGGAAGGTTCGACCATGTCGGCCTCCATACAATCAAACAAGGAATGTCACAACAAACACCAGGCCCGTCAACTAGGATGGCCAACTAGTCTCAGGAGCCCACCGGGTAAAGGATAGCTAGTCCCACGTACCCAACTCGGGTCTACCATTAGCGTGCCCACAGATGGAATCTCAAGACCCTCTGCCACTCGGGTCTAACACCTAGCTTACCCGCTGGTGCAATCTCAAGACCCTAATCACCCTCTGAGTCAGAGATTAGCCGTTCTGGCAATCAATGCTACTCGGCCCGACCATCTCAATCACAATACAAAAGCAAAGTGCTCTAAAGTTTTCCTATTTAAACCTCGGGCCTTCACCCATACTCGGCCCCCTCATTCTGGACCCCATCAGCCGCACACTAGTGCCTAGGGGTGTAATCGAGCCGAGTCGAGCCGAGCTTGGCTCGGCTCATTTGGAAAATAACGAGCTCGAGCTCGGCTCGAGCTTTGGTCTATCGGCTCAAGCTCGGCTCGAGCTCGATCGAGCTTTGGTCTATCGGCTCAAGCTTGGCTCGAGCTACATTCAAGCCACTCGAGCTCGGCTCGGGAAAAAAATCAAGCCGCACGAGCTGAGCTCGTTCGCGAGCTCAAGCTCGACTAAGCTCGGGTTCTTTTTATAGGGTAACGGGTTCATAAAATTTAAAAATCAAACCCGATATATAATATATATAGAAGGCTCGATTAGGCTCGATTAGGCTCGCGAGCCGCTCGAGCCGAGTATAGGTTAGCTCGAACTCGGCTCGCTCGCATGTGTGGCTCGGCTCGGCTCAGCTCGAGCTCGATAAGTTCGAGTCGAGTTCGAGTTTTTACCGAATCGATCTCGAGTAGCTCGCGAGTGGCTTGGCTCGCTTACACCCCTACTAGTGCCCGCTGATTATTACCTTGGTGTGACACCTAGCTCGTCCACATTCAAGTTTTATTGATAACTAAACACCCTATAGTGTTATTATAGTCATCTAGCATCCTTAGCCACATTCCATAAAAGTGAACTACATGTCACGAGCACAAATATGTTCGAATACAAGTGTATCACAACATACTAATTATAATGAATTTATTCTACAACTAATAGCATAAAACTCCGCACAATAGCAACATTTAAAGCAATTAAATTTTGCATTTATAGAAAAATTTCAGCAAGGTAATGATGTACTACCATGGAAATCTCAAAACAAGCATCAATAGTGCGGTTAAGGAAAATTGATGAATTATATGCTATCTCATAAATTTCTCTACAAATATACATCCTTATATTGTGATCTTTTCTATATTTCAAAATCACCTAAGATAACCATGAATGACTCGGCAAGTGTAAGGATCTACATTCAAGTTATCGAACATGAAATCTAGAATGAAGAAATCGATCGATCTTTCCATTTCATCCTCTTCCTTGCTCAGCCAGATCTTGAGCAGGGTAATTTCTTGCTCGGTCGAGCCTTCTAGATTGGAAAGGCACGCTCTCGACTATCAATCCTATCACCTCGGGCTGCGTGCGGCTCTAATTTGTTTTGAGCCGCACGGCGGCTTGGGGGTGAAGAGATAAGTTCTCTTTTTTTTTACCTAATTACCCTTTTTCACTTAACCCTCTTACTTGACTCCACTTAAGTCTAAATCGAACCACGATTTGACCTGTGAACTTGACTCCAACCCACATAATCTATCCATGCATACAACTATAAAAGAACATGAATCATGGGTCTAGAATTTAAATCATACATTCTACTCGCGACGACTTCGTGACTCAATTTGACTCGATCTCGATCTGGTACGCTGCATGAGGTTTGTCTACTTTGTGACCTCGACATGGAATCGCATGAACATCTTTTTTTAAATTGCTCTTATACAAAAGCTGGGTGGAAATTGCTCTTTCGGCTATCGAACAAGACCTAATTCCCATTGAACCCCCGCTCGTGGTTTGAAATTTATGTACTCTCGCAAACTATAATAAATTATCAACATTACAAATTGATCGCCTTGTGGAAATTTATATTGGGTGGGGGGGTGGGGGGGGGGGATAACATAACATATGTTTTGAAGGAAATCGATGCACTTGTTCTCGTGAGGAGGTTTCAATTGTAATGAAATCGTAAATGGACTTTGCTAAAGTCCATCTACATTTTTCTTTCTCTTCTCTCTATTTTTCTTATATTATTCAACCCTATTAATATAATACAAGGATGTTTCCTTCAAAAAATGGAATACTATTCTCCATTGATGGGGAATACTATTCCATACCTCAACCCAATGAATATTATTCTCTATGGATATTTTTTAATATTGTCCTTCAATATTTATTATATTACATAAGAATATCAATATTAAAATATTATTATTAATTTTAATAATTATATATCTTAAATAGAGAATTAATATTTTATTTATTAAATATTATTTTAATTATTTTTTATAAGGGTTAATTAATGAATATATCCTGACTTTTATCGAACTTCTCAAATTTATCACCATTTTTCATTGGTTTCAAATGCATGTTTCAATTCTCAATTCGTTTAAATTGTAGCACACCGTTAGTCTAGGGTTAAGTTTCCCATTTACCTGCAGACATGACAAGGATAACATGTATAATGAGGTCCAATCAGCTAATATTTTAAATAAAAAAGAAAAAAAAGAAAAATATTGCTCTTTGGGATCTTCGTCACCATTGGGTCCTAAACTATCGCCACCGAGTCCTTCGGCGCCATCTCGTGGGGCATTTTTGTCGCGGCCTCGACTAGCAACGTGGGCCCCACCTCCATGTCGGTCGCCAATCTTGCTCCCTGGCTCACCACCATTGGGGCGGGAACCATCGACCGCACCTTCCCCGCCGATGTGGTGCTGGGCGATGGGCGACACATGTGCAGTGTTTCGCTCTATTCCAGGAAGCCTCTCGCCCGCTCCAAGTGCCCTCTTATATACCCGGGAACCTCTGGCGGCGTATCTGCCTCTCTTTGCATGGAGAACTCCCTTGACCTAACAATAATCACGGGGGAAGATTGTGATCTGCGACCGTGGTAGCAATCTTCGCGTGGCGAAGGGCCTTGAGGTGAAGAAAGTTGCCGACGTCAACATGATCTTGGCCAACGGCGAATCCAATGGAGAGGGGCTAATCGGTGACGCGCACGTACTCCCCGCTTGTGCCATTGGCTCCGTCGAGGGAGAGATCATCAAAAATACGCTCTCTCCGCCGCCACTCCGACTGCCACCATCCAGTTCAAGGGCACCATTCTAGGCGTCAGGCCAGCGCCAGTAGTCGCATCCTTCTCCGGCCGCGGCCCCAACGGGCTCAATTCGGCGATCCTCAAATCGAACCTGATCGCTCCCGGCATCAACATCCTCGCGGCCTAGACTAGCTTGGCCGGACCAACGGGGCTAGAATTCGATGGTCAAAGGACATAGTTCAACATCCTCTTTGGTACCTCGATGTCGTGCCTGCACGTGAGCGACGCAACTGCGCTGCTATAGTCGGCCCACCCCGGTGGCTATCCGGTCAGTAATGATGACCACATCAAGCCGCAACACGCAAATGCCAGTTACCGATGAGGCGAATAGGAAGCGGGCGACGCCGCTCTATTTTGGGGTGGGACACATCAACCTCGACCACGAATCAGGACTACGCGACCTTCCTCTGTGCTATTGGCTACGACCCCAGGGCGATCCAAGTGATCACCCATGCACCAGCGACATGCCCAGTGAGGAGGCCGGCGGTGGAGAATCTGAACTACCTGTCAATTTCGGTAACTTTCATCCTAGCATGATCGTCGGCAGGGAACAAGAACCACAACAAGGCAGTGATCAAGACGGTACCGAACATGGGGGCAAAGGCGGAGATGGTTTATCGGGCGGGGGTGGAAATGTCGGTGAGGCAAGGGCTGGCGATCGCAGTAGCTCCAACGAAGCTGGCATTCACCGGAGTTGTTTGAAATATTTTTCCTTTTTTTTAAAAAAAAAAAAAAATTGGCTGACTGAACCTCATTATACACGTCATCCTTGTCATGTCAGCAGGTAAATGGGAAACTTAACCCTGGACTGACGGTGTGCTATAATAGAAATGAATTGAGAATTGAAGCCAGCATTTGAAACAAATAAAAAATGACGACAAATTTGATAATTTTGGTAAAAGTCGGGATATATTAATTAATTAACTATTTTTATAAATATTCAATTAATTTTTTATGAAACTAAAATAAATAATAACTTTATTATTTTAAAATCAATAAATTATTTTACATTAATGCATATATTTTATTAGAGAAATTTAATGAAACTAGTCCGAACTTTGACGTTTTTAACAAATATGACTCATTCTTTTATTTTAAATAAATATGTATTCCAACTTTTGAAATTATAACAATTATAGACTCCCGTTAGATTTTTGTTTATTTACCTGTTATGTGCTGACGTGGAATGCCACGTTAGCAATAAAAAATATTTTTTAAATTCAGGATGAAACATCATCATTAATCCTACGTGGCAGAATTTTGTAAAAAAAATAGGAAAAATTAACAAAAATGGTCCGAACTTTGACGCTTTTAATAAATATGGTCCATTCTTTTATTTGAAACAAATATGTATTTCAAGTTTTAAAATTATAACAATTATAGACTCCCCTTAGATCTCTATTTATTTACCCATTTATGTGCTGACGTAGAACGCCACAACAGCACATAAAAATTGTTTTTAAATTCAGGATGCCACGTCATCATTAATCATACATGACAAAAAAATTTGAAAAATATTAAAAAACCAAAACTAATACACGTCACCGACACAATTTAAAAAGTTCAAACCTAATATCCAACCAAATTAAAAAACGAAAACCTCCCGCCCACTCGACTCGACACCCTCGACAAATCCCTAGATGAATGTGTTCCTGTCGCCGGCACCTCACGTCGCCAATTATTGTCGGCGCCTCACCCCGAATGTTTTTTTTCTTATTTTTTGACTGGTCTCGTCGGCGCCTCACCCCAAAGGTAATCTTTTGCCTAACTTTTCTTGCAGACCTAAGATACCTATTTTTTGTCACCGAAGCTTGTTGCCTGAATCCTAAACCTAGATATCGATCTAACTGCATACCATGGTTCGTAGATCAAATCGACAGTGGGTGACTATTTTACCTACATCACGAGATACATCAATAGCTTCCTCTCCAATATATTTTATTTTGAATGCATTTTTATTTCAGTTCTTTGATATCAGTTCACTTAATTAAATATCAGTATCAGTATACTCATATGTATACTAATATTAGCGACGACAATAAGTATACGCCGACAATAATAAGTGACGTGAGGCGAGACCAGCCAAGGTGATGCGCTGGCAACAATAGCAGGCGACAGGAACACCTTCGTGGAGGGATTAGTCGAGGGATTTGTCAAGAGTGTCGAGTAGAGTGGGCGACAGGTTTTAGTTTTTTAATTTGGTCGGATATTAGGTTTGAAGTTTTTAAGTTGTGGTGGTGACATGGATTAGTTTTAGTTTTTTAATATATTTTTTAAAAATTATGCCACGTAGGATTAATGATAATGTGACATCTTGAATTTAAAAAATAATTTTTATGTGCTGACATGGCGTTCCACATCAGCACATAACGGGTAAATAAACAGAGATTTAACGAGAGTCTATAATTATTATAATTTCAAAAGTTAGAATACATATTTGTTTCAATTAAAAGAATGAGTCATATTTGTGAAAAACGTCAAAGTTCGGGCCATTTTCAATAATTTTCCATTTTAAAAAAAATCTATCACGTAGGATTAATGATGACGTGGCATCTTGGATTTAAAAAACAATTTTTATGTGTTGGCGTGTCGTTTCACGTCAACATATAACGAATAAATAAACAGAAATCTAACGGGAGTCTATAATTGTTATAATTTCAAAAGTTACAATACATATTTGTTTCAAATAAAAGAATGTGTCATATTTGTTAAAAATGTCACAGTTCGGATCATTTTCATTAATTTTCCCTTTTTATTACGTTAGAATAAGTTATTATTTTACTTTTTCGGCCTTTGGGACTTTGGCTGGTTACGAGCGTGCCAGGAAGCTATTCCAAGAATTAGTTTATGTGGACTCAGCTATGATCCAAAACACTGATCATCCCAAAGAGTATCAAACGATGATGCCGAGAAGGGGAATCTACTTCTTAGCTATGAGTTCCCAAGCTACTAAAGGAAGCGCTTGGTAAGCAGATCAATG
Organism: Canna indica; assembly: GCA_034359265.1. Classification (NCBI taxonomy): domain Eukaryota; kingdom Viridiplantae; phylum Streptophyta; class Magnoliopsida; order Zingiberales; family Cannaceae; genus Canna; species Canna indica. The sequence continues at coordinate 14,587,238 of CP136894.1, read as the reverse complement.
GACTAGGTCACCAAACTAGTGATTGGCGCACAACTATTTATAGGTGCTTCATTGTAGTTATTTAGCACAAAACCCACTAACCCACTTTCCTAGCCTTCTCAACCATGTTTGACCAAGTGGTCAACAGTGTCCCTCACCAAACTATGTTGCTCCGACTGGGTTATATGTGCATAATGGTTCTTTCGTGGTGCTCAAAGATTACGAGGTTGCATCAAAGCATGTAGGTGTGTCGTCCGCCCTCTGAGTTCTTTGAGTATTCCACTAGTTACGACTTGCTACTTCTTTCGACCATGAACTGATGGCCTGGACTCCATAGGTGGGTCAAGTTTGTCTGCCAAGAGCAGAGGATGAATCGATACCACTTATTCTATATTTATTCAGTAATTAAGAAAATGAACAAAAAAATAATACAGACGGTGGGACCGAAGCTAAGACCGAAGCTAAGATGGTGGGGAGCTTCTTTCCCAAGATGCGTCACAATTCGCTCTTTCTTAACAGTCGCCTAATCGAACCTTAATGCAAGAGGAAATCAAAGACAACTGCACGTATATCAAAAAATCATTCGATGTTGCCTTTTTTGAAAGTTTTGTTAGAGCATTTACCCAAAACCATAACATGGATATGAAATATCCAAATTCATAATCTTTTAGCCAAAATACTAGTTTTACCCTCGGCTTTTGCACATGCATACCCGGTTATTCGGGGGTAAAATTGGTATTTTTGAAAAGAAATTATGGATCAAGAAATTTTTGGACCCGTCATATAAAATTTTGCATCCCCGAAAGATCAATTAAGTAATGCTCCTTGGGATCTTTATCACCATTGGGTCCTATCCTATCGCCACTGGGTCCTTCGGCGTCATCTCGCGGGGCATGTTCGTCGCGGCCTCAACTAGCAACGAGGGCCCCACCTCCATGTTGGTCGCCAATCTTGCTCCTTGGCTCACCACCGTTGGGGCAGGAACCATCGACCGCCACCATCCAGTTCAAGGGCACCATTCAAGGCGTCAGGCCAGCGCCAGTAGTCGCATCCTTCTCCGGCTACAGCCCCAACGGGCTCAATTCGGCGATCCTCAAATCGAATCTGATCGCTCCCAGCATCAACATCCTCGTGGCCTAGACTAGCTCGGCCGGACCAACGGGGCTAGAATTCGATGGTCGAAGGATAGAGTTCAACATCCTCTTTGGTACCTCGATGTCGTGCCTGCACGTGAGCGACGCGGCTGCGCTGCTGCAGTCGGCCCACCCCGGTGGCTATCCGGTCGGTAATGACGACCACATAAAGCCGCAACACGCAAATGCCAGTTACCGACGAGGCGAATAGGAAGCGGGCGACGTCACTCGATTTCGGGGTGGGACACATCAACCTCGACCACGAATCAGGACCACGCGACCTTCCTCTGTGCTATCGGCTACGATCCCAGGGCGATCCAAGTGATCACCCATGCGCCAGCGACATGCCTAGTGAGGAGGCCGGCGGTGGAGAATCTGAACTACCTGTCAATTTCAGTAACTTTCATCCTAGCATGATCGTCGGCAGGAAACAAGAACCACAACAAGGCAGTGATCAAGATGGTAACGAACATGGGGGCAAAGGCGGAGATGGTATATCGGGCGGGGGTGGAAATGTCGGCGGGGCAAGAGCTGGCGATCGCAGTAGCTCCAACGAAGCTAGCATTCACCGGAGTTGTTTGAAATATTTTTCCTTTTTTTTATTTTTTTATTTTAAAATATTGGCTGACTGAACCTCATTATACACGTCATCCTTGTCATGTCAGCAGGTAAATGGGAAACTTAACCCTGGACTGACGGTGTGTTATAATTGAAATGAATTGAGAATTGAAGCCAGCATTTAAAACAAATAAAAAATGATGACAGATTTGATAATTTTGGTAAAAGTCGGGATATATTCATTAATTAACCGTTTTTATAAATATTCAATTAATTTTTTATGAAACTAAAATAAATAATAACTTTATTATTTTAAAATCAATAAATTATTTTACATTAATGCATATATTTTATTAGAGAAAATTAATGAAAATAGTCCGAACTTTGACGTTGTTAACAAATATGACTCATTCTTTTATTTGAAATAAATATGTATTCCAACTTTTGAAATTATAACAATTATAGACTCCCGTTAGATTTTTATTTATTTACCTGTTATGTGCTGACGTGGAATGCCACGTTAGCACATAAAAAATATTTTTTAAATTCAGGATAAAACATCATCGTTAATCCTACGTGGCAGAATTTTGTAAAAAAAATAGGGAAAATTAACAAAAATGGTCCGAACTTTGACGTTTTTAATAAATATGGTTCATTCTTTTATTTGAAACAAATATGTATTCCAACTTTTAAAATTATAACAATTATAGACTCCCGTTAGATCTCTATTTATTTACCGATTTATGTGTTGACGTGGAACGCCGCGACAGCACATAAAAATTATTTTTTAAATTGAAGATACCACGTCATCATTAATCATACATGGCAAAAATTTTAGAAAAATATTTAAAAACTAAAAGTAATACACGTCACCAGCACAACTTAAAAAGTTCAAACCTAATATCCGACCAAATTAAAAAACTAAAACCTCCCGCCCACTCGACTCGACACCCTCGACAAATCCCTCGATGAAGGTGTTCCTATCGCCGGCACCTCACGTCGCCTATTATTGTCGGCGCCTCACCCCGGATGTTCTTTTTCTTATTTTTTGACTGGTCTCGTCGGCGCCTCACCCCAAAGGTAATCTTTTGCCTAACCTTTCTTGTAGGCCCGAGATACCTATTTTTTGTCATCGAAGCTTGTTGCATGAATCCTAAACCTAGATATCAATCTAACTGCATACCATGGTTCGTAGATCAATTCGACAGTGGGTGACTTTTTTACCTACACGACGAGATACATCAATAGTTTCCTCTCCGATATAGTCGAGGGATTTGTCGAGACTGTCGAGTAGAGTGGGCGACATGTTTTAGTTTTTTAATTTGGTCGGATATTAGGTTTGAAGTTTTTAAGTTGTGGTGGTGACATGGATTAGTTTTAGTTTTTTAATATATTTTTTAAAAATTATGCCACGTAGGATTAATGATAACGTGACATCGTGAATTTAAAAAATAATTTTTATGTGCTGACGTGACATTCCACGTCAGCACATAACGGGTAAATAAACAGAGATTTAACGAGAGTCTATAATTATTATAATTTCAAAAGTTAGAATACATATTTGTTTCAAGTAAAAGAATGAGTCATATTTATTAAAAACGTCAAAGTTCGGGCCATGTTCAATAATTTTCCTTTTTTTAAAAAAAAATCTGCCACGTAGGATAAATGATGACGTGGCATCCTGGATTTAAAAAATAATTTTTATGTGCTGACGTGTCGTTTCACGTCAGCATATAACGAGTAAATAAAAAAAATGTAACGAGAGTCGATAATTGTTATAATTTCAAAAGTTGGAATACATATTTGTTTCAAATAAAAGAATGTGTCATATTTGTTAAAAATGTCAAAGTTCGGACCATTTTCATTAATTTTTCCTTTTTATTATGTTAGAATAAGTTATTGTTTTACTTTCTCGTCCTTTGGGACTTTGGCTGGTTACGAGCGTGCCAGGAAGCTATTCCAAGAATTAGTTTATGTGGACTCAGCTATGATGCAAAACACTTATTATCCCAAAGAGTATCAAATGATGATGCCGAGAAGGGTAATCTACTTCTTAGCTATGAGTTCCCAAGCTACTAAAGGAAGCGCTTGGTAAGCATATCAACTTACTAGGTCACCAAACTAGTGATTGGCGCACAACTATTTATATGTGCTTCATTGTAGTTATTTTGCACAAAACCGACTAACCCACTTTCCTAGCCTTCTCAACCATGTTCGACCAAGTGGTCAACGGTGTCCCTCACCAAACTATGTTGTTCCGATTGGGTTATATGTGCATAATGGTTCTTTCGTGACGCTCAAAGATTACGAGGTTGCATCAAAGCATGTAGGCGTGTTGTCCGCCCTCTGAGTTCTTTGAGTATTCCACTAGTTACGAGTTGCTATTTCTTTCGACCATGAACTGATGGCCTGGACTCCATAGGTGGGTCAAGTTTGTCTGCCAAGGGCAGAGGATGAATCGATACCACTTATCCTATATTTATTCAGTAATTAAGAAAATGAACTAAAAAATAATACAGACGGTGGGACCGAAGCTAAGACCGAAGCTAAGATGGTGGGGAGCTTCTTTCCCAAGATTCATCACAATTCACTCTTTCTTAACAGTCACCTAATCGTACCTTAATGCAAGAGGAAATCAAAGACAACTACACGTATAACGAAAAATCATTCGATTTTGCCTTTTTTGAAAGTTTTGTTAGAGCATTTACCCAAAACCATAACATGGATCCAAAATATCCAGATTCATAATCTTTTACTCAAAATACTAGTTTTACCCTCGGCTTTTGCACATGCATACCCGGTTATTCGGGGGTAAAATTGGTATTTTTGAAAAAAAATTATGGATCCAAAAATTTTTGGACCCGTCATATAAAATCTTGCTTCCCCGAAAGATCAATTAAATAATGCTCAGGAAATAACTTTTCTAACCTGGTGCATATTGTACTAAGATTTAGATGAAATTGCTACTGACCTTCTTAGGATATGTGTTTTAAAAAGTGACCTTGGGGATAATTTTTGGTCAAATCTTATATGAATGGATAAAAATGCCCTTAATTTTTATCTTCTTTTCCCCTTTTGTGATTCCCTGCTCATCTGTCTCCCTTCCTTGTTCTTCATCTCTTCGCCAGATTCAATACCAACGACGGTGGGCCCTCGGCACCCTCCTCTCATTAATCAACGTGCAATCACGCACCGCGATTTCGCCGACCCATCGTTGACATCCTGCAATCATCTTTGGCAAGATTCTCCTCTTCCTTGTAAGTGATATGTAGCACCAACAGAAATCACACAAGCAACATTGAGATTTCATCACGTATATTTCAGTCAATACCTTCAATTTTATTGATCAAAATTAAGGATTAACGGTAGAGGCTTGTTCCAATTTTTATCAAGAAAATTTTGTGGCCCATATTTTTCAGCGTTCCTAATTTTCCTCATCGGACCTGCTCACCCCCCTTAGTATAAATACATGCAGTTTCTTTGAGGCAAGATATCCCACACTAAGGCACGGAGAGTTGTTAGAGAGTTCAAGCATCATCGTTTTGGAGAACAGCCGACCGCCATCTTTCCCTTCGGCCACGGCGGTAGATTGAAGGCAGTTTCTTCTCTTTCATCCAAGCAACGGAGCAGTCATTCATAGGGTTGATTTCATGATATAAAAATTATCAGGTAGTATTTTAGTTTGCTTCCCAATTTATTATTATTGTCATGTATTGGCAAAAGGTTGTTTCCTCCCCTCTTTAATAAAAGAATAGTGTCATCTTCTCCGCGTGGAGTAGGATCAGTATCCCGCCGAGTCTGAACCACATTAACCTCATTTGCCTCTTTTATTTTTCTTGCATTATTATTATCGGATTTGGCTTTTTATTTCTCTCGTCGGGTTCGAATTTTGTAGATCCTACAGGAAATTACCCCAAATTTTCTAACAGTTGGTATCGGAGCCTACTTCCCCAACCATGACGAGCACCAAATTTGATATTGAGAAATTAGATAGCAATGTCAACTATGCACTTTGGTCAATGAAGATGAAAGCGATCCTAACTATGGAGAAGATACATGATGCCATCCTTGGTAAGGATAATATGCAGGGGACCGAGGAGGAGAAGGAATACGAGCAAAAGATTATTGTAGTTTTGTACCTAAACTTATCAAATGAAGCACTTCGAGAAATTGCATCCCAGAAGACAACTAAAGGTATTTGGGATAAGCTCGCATCCTTGTATCAGGACACAACTCTCACCGGTAAGATGGCTTCGAAGTAGAAGCTCCATTTTCTACGTATGGCAGAAGGCACAACGGTCAAAGAGCATATCAATACTTTTCAGACAATCATCATGGACTTGGAGAATATGGGTGTCAAAATTGAAGAGGAAGATAAGGCTTTATTCCTTTTGTGTTCACTTCCTTCTTATTTTAATTTTTTTTGTAAAATTATGCTTTTTGGAAAGACTACTATTACTCCAGAACAGGTGATCACTGCTCTTGTGTCTAAGGAGCTTATGGACACGTATCTTATAGCAAATTCCTTTGGTTGAGGGAAAGGAGAAGCTCTTTACTCTAATGAAGCAAGAGGAGGTAAAAAATCAAAAGTCAACTTGTTATTACTGCAAGAAACGAGGTCACATCAAGTCAGAATGTCGCAGTCTTAAAAAAAACTTGCAGCAACAAAATAAGGGTCAAGACGCACATATGGAGTCATCTTATGCAGATTTTGAGAAAATAGAGGTAGTGGTCGTGATATATGGCACAAGCACTACTAAGACACGCTGTGGGGATGGCGGTCTCGTCGGCGACAATACACCTTAGGTTAAAATTCCTCTTCCTCTTCTTCTGATATGTTTGATGATGCAAAATGCAATCCAGGTCAGTAGGCGAATAAGTCAACCACAGGTAGCATTGATTAGTGGTTCCTGGATTTTGGGTGTTCCTATTACATGACTCCACACCAGACGACCTTTGTGGATTATCGGCGCACCAATGGTGGAGTAGTTCGTGTCGGCAACAACATACCTTGCAAAGTTGTTGGATTTGGAACGGTGAAATTAAAATTGCATGATGGCTCGACAAAGATCCAAACAAATGTTCGCCATGTCCCGAAGCTAGGAAGTAATCTAGTGTCTCTTAGAGTTCTTGACATTAAGGGCTACACGACATCCAGAGGAGTCTTGAAGGTACACGATGGAGCCACAACGGTACTGAATGCTCTAAGGATGTCGAACAATTTGTACAAGGTGGACGGAATCATCTTTCGTGAAACTATCTAGATTCTGAGGCAAAACACAGTAAATTCAGACATCGGGTCAGGTATAAATTTTGCTTTCAGGGCAATCCCTTCTTAGAGATACACAATGAAGGAGAAGACTCAGAGGACTATATATGTGGGTTCCCAAGTCCAAGCAGGAAGCTGACTTGGCCCACTTGAGCACTGATTCGACGTAGGCCCTGTACGAGCCTTGTGGGAGAGGAGGATGATTTCTGAGGACTGCATCGGCTCCAATTTTCATCAACGAAGGAATTGTTAGGAGTTGACTCAAATTGGATCTGAACCAAATCCAACGAGTCCGACCAAACTCAAATCAGAGCTTATTTGATCGAATAATTGGTGAACCAATTTCTAATATTACTGGAGCCATGGCAATGTTGCATAAACGTTGCACGAATATTAAAATTAGGGCATCTTTCTTTTTTGAAGAGTTTGTTGACCGGTCAATATGGAGGAATTAAAAGCACATCATGTGCTGCACTCAAATTCAAGAGGCACACACACTAAATTTGAGAGGGCCACTTTGTTGAAGAATGCTTCAATGAGATTGAGATTTCATCACGTATATTTCGGTCAACACCTTCAATTTTATTGATCAAAATTAAGGATTAACGGTAGAGGCTTGTTCCATTTTTTATCAAGAAAATTTTGTGGCCCATATTTTTCAACGATCCTAATTTTTCTCTTCGGACCTGCTCACCCACCTTAGTATAAATACATGCAGTTTCTTTGAGACAAGATATCCCACACCGAGGCACAAAGAGTTGTTAGTTTGTTCAAGCATCATTGTTTTGGAGAGCAGTCGACCGTCATCTTTCCCTTCGTCCACGATGGTAGATTGAAGGCAGTTTCTTCTCTTCCTTTCAAGCAACAGAGCAGTCTTTCACAGGGTAGATTTTAGGATACAAACAATGATCAGACAGTATTTTAGTTTGCTTCCCAGTTTATTTTTATTGTCTTGTATTGGCAAAAGATTATTTCCTCTCCTCTTTAATAAAAGAATAGTGTCCTCTTCTCCCCGTGGAGTAGGATCGGTATCCTGCCGAGTCCGAACCACGTTAACCCCCTTTGCCTCTTTTATTTTTCCTGCATTATTATTATCCGATTTGGTTTTTGTTTCTCTCGTCGGGTTCAGATTTTGTAGATCCTGCATGAAATTATCCCAACTTTTCTAACCGTTGGTATCAGAGCCTACTTCCCCAACCATGACGAACACCAAATTTGATATTGAGAAGTTAGATCGCAATGTCAATTATGCACTTTAGCCAATGAAGATGAAAGTGATCCTAACTATGGAGAAGATACATGATGACATCCTTGGTAAGGATAATATGCAGGGGACCGAGGAGGAGAAGGAATATGAGCAAAAGACAATTGCAGTTTTTTACCTAAGCCTCTCAAATGAAGCATTTCGAGAAATTGCATCCTAGAAGACTACTAAAGGTATTTGGGACAAACTCGCATCCTCGTATCAGGACATAACTCTCACTGGTAAGATGACTTTAAAGTAGAAGCTCTATTCCCTACGTATGGCAGAAGGCACATCGGTTAAAGAGCATATCAATACTTTTCAGACAATCATCATGGACCTGGAGAATATTGGTGTCAAAATTGAAGAGGAAGATAAGGCTTTATTTCTTTTATGTTCACTTCCTTCTTCTTTTAAAAATTTTCGTGAACTATGCTTTTTGGAAAGGCTACTATTACTCCAGAATAGGTTATCACTGCTCTTGTGTCTAAGGAGCTTATGGACACGTATTTTACAACAAATTCCTTTGGTGGAGAAAAAAGAAAAGTTCTCTACTCTAATGAAGCAAAAGAAGGTAACAAATCAAATGTCACTTGTTATTACTGCAAGAAACGAGGTCACAACAAGTCAGAATGTCGCAGTCTTAAAAAAAAGTTTTTTTGCCAAACCTCACGTCGCCTATTATCGTCGGTGCCTCACCCCGAATATTTTTTTTCTTATTTCTTGACTGGTCTCGTCGGCGCCTCACCCCAAAGGTAATCTTTTGCCTAACCTTTCTTTCAGGCCCGAGATACCTATTTTTTGTCACCGAAGCTTGTTGCCTGAATCCTAAACCTAGATATCAATCTAACTGCATACCATTGTTCGTAGATCAAATCGACAATGGGTGACTATTTTACCTACACGACGAGATACATCAACAGCTTCCTCTTCGGTAAATTTTATCTTGAATGCATTTTTATATCAGTTCTTTTATATAAGTTCATTTAATTAAATATTAGTATCAGTATACTCATATATATACTGATATTAGCGACGATAATAAGTATACGCCGACGATAATAAGTGACGTGAGGCGAGACCAGTCGAGGTGATGCACTGGCAACAATAGCAGGCGACGTGAGGCGCCGGCGACAGGAACGCCTTCATCGAGGGATTTGTCGAGAGTGTCGAGTAGAGTGGGCAGTAGGTTTTACATTTTTTAATTTGGTTGGATATGAGGTTTGAAGTTTTTAAGTTGTGGTGGTGACATGGATTAGTTTTAGTTTTTTATTATATTTTTTAAAAATTATGCCACGTAGGATTAATGATAACGTGACATCCTGAATTTAAAAAATAATTTTTATGTGATAACGTGGCGTTCCACGTCAACACATAACGGGTAAATAAACAAAGATTTAACGAGAGTCTATAATTATTATAATTTCAAAAGTTAGAATATATATTTGTTTCAAGTAAAAGAATGAGCCATATTTGTTAAAAATGTCAAAGTTCGGGCTATTTTCATTAATTTTCCTTTTTTTTAAAAAAAATCTGCCACGTAGGATAAATGATGACGTGGCATCCTGGATTTAAAAAACAATTTTTATGTGTTGACGTGTCGTTTCACGTCAGCATATAACGAGTAAATAAACAAAAATCTAACGGGAGTCTATAATTGTTATAATTTCAAAAGTTGAAATACATATTTGTTTCAAATAAAAGAATGTGTCATATTTGTTAGAAACGTCAAAGTTCGGACCATTTTCATTAATTTTCCCTTTTTATTATGTTAGAATAAGTTATTGTTTTACTTTTTCGGCCTTTGGGACTTTGGCTGGTTACGAGCGTGCCAGGAAGCTATTCCAAGAATTAGTTTATGTGGACTCAGCTATGATGCAAAACACTGATCATCCCAAAGAGTATCAAACGATGATGCCGAGAAGGGGAATCTACTTCTTAGCTATGAGTTCCCAAGCTACTAAAGGAAGCGCTTGGTAAGCAGATCAACTGACTAGGTCACCAAACAAGTGATTGGCGCACAGCTAATGGCTGGGCTAGGGGGGGAGGTAGGATATAATGGGCAACAACAAAAAGCAATATGAAAATGTAAAGAAATGCGGTAAATGAAACAATAAATTGCAGGATATAAACACATAGAAAAGTAAACTTTGGAGTATAAAGATAAGTTGAGTGATAGGTTTTGTTCCCATATTTTGTTTTTGGATGTCTGAAGCTATTTATAGGTGCTTCATTGTAGTTATTTAGCACAAAAACCACTAACGCACTTTCCTAGCCTTCTCAACCATGTCCGACCAAGTGGTCAACGGTGCCCCTCACCAAACTATGTTGCTCCGGCTGGGTTATATGTGCATAATGGTTCTTTCGTGATGCTCAAAGATTACGAGGTTGCATCAAAGTATCTAGGTGTGTCGTTCGCCCTCTGAGTTCTTTGAGTATTCCACTAGTTACAACTTGCTACTTCTTTCGACCATGAACTGATGGCCTGGACTCCATTGGTGGGTCAAGTTTGTCTGCCAAGAGCAGATGATGAATCGATACCACTTATCCTATATTTATTCAGTAATTAAGAAAATGAATAAAAAAATAACACGAACGGTGGGACCGAAGCTAAGATGATGGGGAGCTTCTTTCCCAAGATTCGTCATAATTCGCTCTTTCTTAACAGTCGCCTAATCGTACCTTAATGCAAGAGGAAATCAAAGACAACTGCACGTATTTCAAAAAATCATTTGATTTTGCCCTTTTGGAATGTTTTGTTAGAGCATTTACCCAAAATCATAACATGGATCCGAAAAATTCCATATTCATAATCGTTTACCCAAAATACTAGTTTAGCCTCGGCTTTTGCACATGCATACCCGGTTATTCGGGGGTAAAATTGGTATTTTTGAAAAAAAAAATTGTGGATCCAAAAATCTTTGTACCGTCATATTGTATGGTTTTGGGTAAATGCTTGTTCTGTTACAATAAATTTGTCATTGAATGTTTCAATATATTGTAATATCTCCCTTGTATATGAAAGCATAGATTCTTTTACTATATTCGTCATTACACATATTGTTGAAGTCTTCATGGCTCAAAAAGTTAATGTCGTTATTCATGATACATACCGCCTTAAAGCTTGTCGAAAACTAGAGAATTTTAAATATATATTTTTAATTTCAGTTACGGCTACGAAATATGGTGTGTGCTCTAAGTTGATGTTAGGACTGTTCGTTGGGTCAACCTGACCCAATGAACCTGAGAACCCGATCCGACTCGACCTATTTGGGTTGGGTCGGATCGGGTAATCAGGTCGGGTCGGATACAATTTGACCAAACTCGATCATAATCGAGTCGGATCTCGGATTTTAGAATTTGTAATCCGATGGCCCGAGACCCGACCCGATGATCTAGTTATTTACATTTTTTTTAATTATTTTTAAAATATTTGTATTAAAAAATATTTATTTTTAATTATTTTTTAATTTCTTTTAAAACATATTATTAAAAACTCATTTTTACCTAAACGGGTAAACCCGAACTAGGTGGGTTGGGTCGGGTCGGGTTTGAGAGGTGAAAAATTTTCAACCCGACCCGATTACACTTGGTCTGGTCGGATCGATTTTTATCCCAAACTCGACCCGACCTGTGAACACCCTTAGTTGATGCTACAAAACAAAAACTAATTAATGATAAAAAATAAGAGGATATTAAAAAATTTACTGTGCATCTCTTAAATGGATGCTTCAAATTTCCAACGGTAAGTAGTATAGTTGGTGACAACATCTTGTATATTATTTAGAGGTCTAGAATTTAAATCTTAGTATGATCACCGATTGTGATTTTTTATCTTTGTTAATAAAAAAAACCAGATGCTTCGAATTAGTGACAATAATTAAGAAAAGATCAAATGCATTTTACCTAATTTATGCTTAAAAAATAATGACTAATTAAGGAGAAAATTGAAATAAAGACCAAATAGTAAAACTTGCGAGTTCGTCCTTTAAGATTAATGCCAAACGGGGAGACAATTATTAGCATAATTAAATAAGATGTTTAGATAACGTACAGTAGCCCCTATGATGCAGAGAAGATAAAAGGTCGCAAATGCAAAAGACGAATGAGGATAAACGATAGGGGTGAGCAACGATAGCAACGATCCTAAACCATCTGTTAATCGAAAAAAATAAAATAAAATAAATTACATTATATATTTTTAATTTTGAATATTTTCTCAATTATATCTCATTTTTTTATTTGTTATAATATTATACTCAAATTTTAATTTTATTTCAATTATATTTCGCCGTGAATCAAATATTAGATTCATAGTTAATGAGTTTGACGTGGCTGCTGACTTGGATCAACAGCCCATCCCATCGCATAAGTTAAAAAATTAAAATCATATTAAAATCAAATTATAAATTCATATGATGATGTAAATAAAGTGGGTCCATCCTTATCCATCTCCTAGTTCTTGCTCCGCGAATAGGCGCCGGCGGAAGACACGGCGGAGAAAGATGCCGCCGAGACTAAGTAGGGCGTAGGGCAGAGGGCTGCGCCGCTTGGTCCAAGGGCAAACGGTCCCGACGGACAGGTGGTGATGAGCGAAGAGGAAGACCTCACTAACTGTTTGGTAATGCTCTCGTCCGCCCGCGTCGAACCGGTGGCCTTCATCGAGACTGCTGCACGTCGGGCGAGCAAGGAGGACGACCGGCGAAAGCATACGGTCACGATTGCCGCGACGACGACGGATACGGCCAAGGCTCCTGCATTCGTGCCGCCACCGCTGCCAAGCGTTCCCCGAGGAATGTTCGAGTGCAAGGCCTGCAAGAAGGTCTTCAGCTCGCATCAAGCGTTGGGTGGCCACAGGGCGAGCCACAATAAGGTAAAGGGCTGCTTCGCCGCCAAGCTCGACGCCTCGACGAGGCGTCGCCGCCACTCGAAGAAGAGATCACCACTCACGAACACAAGAACGCCGGCGAAATGGCATCCGCCGCATCCTTGTCCATGACGATCGTTCCCTTCGAAAACGCAGCTCCCTTGCCGATTTTTCAGCTCAAGAAGTCAAAGGTGCACAAGTGACCGTGTTTTCACGTCGGGGCAGGCACTTGGCGGCCACAAGCGCTGCCACTGGATCACGTCGAACTCGTCAGACCCCAACCTGAAGCTCCACACGCTGTCGGACCACGCAAGCCTCCATCACCAGTTAACGCTCAGGCCGATGTTCGATGCCTCGAGCTCGGAGTCTCTCAATCTCAACATGTTGGCACCAGCGAATGACATGAAGAGAGACATCGGAAGTTCATTGAGGATAGAAATGCCGGCATCGATCTACTTGCGCTCATGGATCGACAGTGGAAACGTGGACAATAACAGAGAGACAAGTAGCAGCGAGAAGAACAACGACATTAACAACCTTCACAGCAAGGACAACAATACTGAGATCATGTCGAGCTTTAATGTAGACGACGAAGTGGATATATAGTAAGGTGACGTTACAAAAACTGAGCGAGCTGACGGACATCAACATGGGAGGAGAGAGTTCACCATGATTGCAGGTGGGGATTGGTTCGACGTCCGCCAACGAGGGCAGTGAGCTAAAGTGAATTAAGGTGTCCGCACTCCGGTGTCCGAACTCAGACGTCTGCCGGCCCGTGAATTAAGGTGTCTGCACTCAAGTGTCCGCCGGTATTAAAAATTAAAATTATATTAAAATCAGGATGAGACCCACTTTATTTACGTAATGATATGGATTTATAATCAGGATTTCAATAATTTTAATTTTTTCTGATTATTGATCCACGTCAGCAGTGTCATATCAGCGCGTTAACGGTGAATCTAATATCTAATCCACGGCGGGATACAATGAAATAAAATTAAAATTTGAGTATAGTATTGGAACAAATAAAATCTGAAATATAATTGGAAAAAGGTCCAAAGTTAGGGATACATAGTATAATTAACCCCAAAAAAAATCTATTAACCATTTATTGAACCGAAAAAATTCGGTTAATTCGATTCAATTAACTGAATTTTTCAGTTTGGTTCGATCAATTTACTGGTAAATAAATCGAAAAGATTAAAAAAATATTTATTACAATTGGAAAGACTTAAACCCAAGCAACCCAACTCAATCATACGTATCTTTATCCCTTTAACCATCTTAACAAATAATATTATCAAGTTACATCTAACTAACACATATTATATAATGAATCGAATATAAAATAAATAAGGCGGTGGGAAGCATAAAATCTCTTCTTAACCACTTAACATACAACATTATATAATATAATTTTTATTTTATATATATTGGGTTAATTCGGTAAATTAATCGAATCGTCGGTTAATTTACTAAACCGAATTGAAAACCAAAATCTTAAATTTTCTTTAACCGAAAACCCAACCGAAATTAATTCGATCGGTAAATTCGGTTTAGTTAAATCGATTTCGGTTCAGTCGGTTTCGGTTCGATTTCGATGAATCAGGATATCTTGCTCACCCTAGACAACAATAAGGCGGCGACAACTATATATCAATGTTGGAGACTAAGGAGAAATTAACAATAACAAAATAACATTCAAATTAAAAATGTGATTGATGTCCTCTACAGTGCATGTTAGCTACTTTCGTAGTCATTGGGACTCTTTCCCACAAAAAATTTCACAAAAAGTTCTTGACTCTAGGAGATATTGGTCTAAGATTTTCAACCTTGGTTATGATGTTGGTTTTGATAATAACAAGGAATTAATGTTTGAATGAAAAATAATTTTAACTTTTGATGATGATAAGTATGCAACGTCCGTTATCGAAATGGAAAAATCCAAAGAAGACGTTACTGGATGCTCGAAAGTCAAAAAAGATTTGAAGATTAGTTATAGGGTTTAGAATCATATTGTAATCCTTGGGATGCTTGATGACGAAGTTGAGAACCAAACTAAATGCATCGAGCTCGAACCAAACTAAACCAAAGTTGAAACTACCCCTTAGAATAATTCTGGGAGAAGTGCAATTGAAGTCCTATAAGCTTTAAATTTTTTGGACTTCAGTCCTATAAGATTCATTTCGGTATTTTCAATCCTATATGTTTGCTCCGTAGCACATATTTAGTCATATCTGTGATGGTCCGTTAACACAGTCAACATGGACATAACATCGTTTATTTTTTCGTGGACGGAGAGTTAACCGACCGTCATGGATAGAACTAAATCTGTGCTACGAAGGAAACATATAGGACTGAAAATACCGAAATGAATCTTATAGGACCAAATCTGTCAACGTGTATGATCGGCATATATATGTCTCATCTTATAGGCTAGTTTTCCAACTCTTGCCACTTTCTTTTTTCCGAGCCTCGACTCCATTGATATTTGTATATATGTCTCATTTGCCTTCCTAGAGTCCTAATGTAACTATTGAGACATCATACAAACCCTTCACTAAGCAAATCCTTATGAAAATCCCAGCCTGTAGTTAAGTGAACCTTCTTGATTGAGCATCTTGTCTAGTATGATTCACCATCAAAGACATCAAGAGGATTTAGAAATTTGTCACTAGAGCTAAATTGGTATTGTTTGTTACTTGCTCCCATTTATTTATATTTTTTGTGTTGTTTTTAGTTGATTTAAATGTTGTTTCTAGACCCAGGGTTTATGTCTTAGGATTGAGGGGCTTGGTGTGCGAGGTATAAGTCCATTCGGTTTGCTAGGTTAGCATTAGTCGTTTCCTTAGAGCTTGAGGAGTTGGAGGTTCCCTTGAGGAGAGGATGGTAACCTAGGATTGTAAACCTAACCTAGGAAATCCTAAGCGGGGTGCTTAGATAGTGGAGATAGACAAAGTTATCGAATCACTATAAATTTTTTGTGTTAACATTAAATTGAATTGTATGTTGTGCTTATTGCCTTATTATTTATCTTTGCACTTGAATTATTGAAATTACAATTGTCATCACTTAAAGAATAAAAAAAATGACATTTACCTTTGTACTAGCTAATACACACTACTCTCTCTAGTTTGCCTAAAACCACTAATAGGAGATACATTGAGGTTCCACGTGTTCATTCAAATAGATTTGCAAAGATAAGAGTCCTTTGACTCATATTCGCAGATGTCATTCAATCTAAGAAAGTTGTAGGCATTCTTCGCAGAAGAGTTCATCTTGGCTGAGAGTCCATACCCATGTATCCACTGAATTTGTAATATTGTCAACTAAAGAAGGATGGAATAGCTCATTCAATGGGGTAATTTTCCAATTTCCTGCTTTTGAAGTTTGCTAATTTTCCGGTATCAAGAAAGGTAGACCATTTTGATAGAGTAATATTTTGAATCCAGGGGTCGATCCATATATGGGTTTTTGTACTATAACCAATGACTCTTCTAATTAAGGACATCTTTTAGGCTAAGCATTGCCTTCGAAAAATATTGAATGCAGTGGAGCTTTTCTTAGAAATTACTTTAGTGCAGCCATGGCCATTCTAACAGTGTTAATGTCCGGTTCCTAGACCTCCATGTGATGTTTATTCTTGGTTATATGCTTTCAAGCAATTAAGTTGCCCCTGGTGAAATGGCCTACACTAGGAGGGTGAATAATGTGCTCACAAAATTTTAAGCCTAATTTCGGTTTTAATCATAAGTGCGGAAGCGATAAATGAAGTAATTAAATACAAGTAACCACACAAGCACAATGACAATGCAAACACCAAGATTTGTAGTGGTTCGGCCTCAATGCCTACTCCACTACCTAAGCATCCCGATTAGTATTTCCAAACTAGTTTTACTAGATTAATTAGTTTTATTACAATGAGAACGTTTTCATCGGAGAGTCTGCTCTCAAATCGAATGCACTCCCACACCTCGGAAGTATCCCGCCTTCCTACCGAGAGCACTCTCCCACCTCAACCCTAAGGACAACTCAACTAATCTTAGCAAACTATGTTTACACCGATGGAATTAAGCTTTAACACCAAGGCAACCATCAACCATTCAAGCCCTAACAACCTAGGTCTTCACACTAAGAAATACAATGAAATAATCAAAAAAATATACAAATAATGGAGAAAATAAATAACACAACAAATACTTAGCTCCAAACAATGAATCCTAGCTCCTCTTGATGCCTTGATGATGAATCGATTAAAGCTCAAAGGTAAGATCAAGAATGTATGGATCAATGATAGGGTTTTTGCAAAAAGTGGCTCAGAGAAAGCTTAGAAGGTGTAATAAATGTCTCAATAGGCTCAACAACACCTAAGGAAGGCCTTCAAGGCTTGTATTTATAAGCCATGAAGAGATGAAGCAAAAACTATTGCAATGAGCGTATTTTTGCCCGTTGATGCCCGTCGGTCGGTCGTCGATCGATGGCCGATCGACCGCCCGAGCGATCGGTCATTGATCGGAAGCCTTCTGTGGCTTTTGAACCCCTGGCGATCGATCGTCAGTCGATCGGCCAAAAAGTACCGATACTTTGTGGTACTTATTTTTGGTTCGGGTTTCAGATTACAGGTTTGGATTATTTGGGTCTTTGCATCATGATGAGGATTAATACAAATGATCTAGACACCCTAAATCTAAACTATATTCATTTCGATGAATCTGAGTGTATTGCCACCTCTAGCGCTAACCGACTTGGAACATGAAAGTATTTCGTTCAAAACCTTAGGCCAATACCCTCTCATTACAACAAACTATCGGAATACTGACACCTAATTTTTTACGTCCAGAAAAGGCGTCGAAATGTCTAAAGGAGGTTGGGCATCGGTAGTCTATACATATCGACGTCTATATCAGACGTCGACATGTAAAAAGTGGTAATCACGCAACAATAAAAAATAATTAACGTCGGCGTCGTTTTATCCGGCAAAACGACGTCTTTGTGGCGTCGAAACATTTCAACGGCTCAAAGGCGTCGAAATATTTCGACACCTCGCGGGCGTCGAAACTTCACCTCACGGGTTGAAAAATTTCGGCATGTGAGCCGATCACATCATTTGGCTGTAGTTGAAAAGAAAATTCAGCTGTAGCCTGTACGATTTCGTACGGGCTGCAACTGAATTTTCTTTTCAGTTGCAGCAATCGTATATTATTATATATTAAATTTATTTTTTTTATAGATGAAGTTACAGCTGCTGCAGCTTTTATTTTTATTTTTTAATATTTAATTTAATATATAAAGTAAAATTCTCCTCAAATTTCATCTCCCGATTTTTTTCCCTCCATCTTTCTCATCTTTCCTCTCCTATCTCCTCTTGCTCCGGTGAAATCGGGTGATTTTTCTCTCTTCTCCTCTGGTGAAACCAGCTCAACTCCATCAAGCTCTTGTGGTTTTATTAAATAATGTGGTTATAATTCCTCCATTTTCCACTAAGGTTATTATAAAGTAAATTTATTTACAATCTCCTTATTTTCCACTAAAACATGTACGCCTTATATCAAGTTCTTATATATTTCTTATATCAAGTTCCAAAAATATTTCTTATATTATGTTGTTTTAATTTGTCTCTGTGTACAAACTTCCAAAAAATATGTTAAAGATTTAGGTTTATTCTATCAAAAGATACATGCTTGTCCAAATGATTGCATTCTATACATGGATGAAACTGCGGAAGCATCAACATGCAACATTTGTGAATTGTCTCGATGGACTTCCTCTTCAACTAATGATGAATCAACGAGTCAGTTAGAACAAAAAAAAACCCTGCAAAAGTGTTACAATATTTTCCACTTATCCCAAGATTGACTCGTTTATATATGTCATAGAAGACCGCTAGCTCGATGAGATGACATTCTGAAAGACGCACCAAAGATGGAATCATACGACGTCCTGCTAATGCAGAAGCTTGGCAAGCTTTTGATAGAAGATATCCAGACTTTGCTGTTGATTCATGTAAGTTTAGGTTGGGTCTTGCAAGTGATGGATTTAATCCATTTCGATCAATGAGCACAACTTATAGCACTTGGCCTGTTGTATTGATACCTTATAATATGGAACCATGGGCATGTATGAAGTGGTCTTCAATAATGTTATCAATGTTAATTCCAAGCGCTAAGGGACCAGGAAATGACATTGATATGTACTTACAACCTCTCATTTCTGAATTGAAGTTGTTATGGAGCGGAGTAACGGCGTATGATAGTATCTCCGACGAATAATTTATTCTGTGTGCAGCTTTAATGTGGACCATTAATGATTTTCTAGCCTATGCAATGTGATCAGGTTGGAGCACTAAAGGACGATGTGCATGTCCCATATGCGGTAATAAGATAAATTCTCGTTGGCTTAATCACAGAAAAAAAACATTGTTATCTAGGTTATCGTAGATGGTTGTCACAAGAACATCTGTTTCGTCAGGACAATGAATTATTTGACGGGACAATAGAAAATGATAATGCACTAATTCCAGTTGATTCAAAGATTGTTCACGAGCAAATTCAACACATTAAACATGTTTATGGCAAAACTACCAACACAAGTAGAAAGCACACTCGAAATAATTTGGGTAGTGAGTCAGAAGACATTCATGCAGACACACAAACTCAGCAAAGTTTTCAGATGCAAGATTATGGAATGTGGAAAAAGAAAAGTATATTTTTTGAATTACCATATTGGCAGCATAATCCATTATGACATAATTTGAATGTTATGCATATTGAGAAAAATATATGTGATAATCTGATTGGTACTATATTGGATATTGTTAGAAAAGGAAAATATAATTTGAATGCACGATTAGATTTGCAAGACATGAATATAAGACATCATTTACATCCAACATTATCACCAAATGTTAGATATGATATACCCTTGGCAATTTATTCAATGTCCACTCTTGAAAAAGATCTCTTGCTGACGCATATCAAAAATATGAAAGTGCTCGATGGATACTCATCAAATATTTCTAGATGTGTGAATCTCAAGGACTATAGATTACAAAACTTGAAGAGTCATAATTCACATATACTGCTTCAAGATATTTTTTCGCATGCATTGCGAGGAATTGTGCATAAAGATGTTCTTCTCATTGTTAAAGAGATTTATGCATTTTTCAAAAAGTTATGCAGTGTCAATTTAAACCTGGACGATTTGCAATCACATGTGCCTCTGCTCTTATGTAAAATGGAGCAAATTTTTCCACCGAGTTTTTTCACTATTATGGTGCATTTGATGATTCACCTTCCAACATAGGTGAAACTTGGTGGTCCTGTTCATTATCGCTAGATGTACCCAATTGAAAGATTTGTTTTATTTATATTTTTTAAATATATTATCTTCATTAAGTATTAATAGTTATATACCACCAATATTATAGGTTATTATGAGATATAAATCTCATGTTCGAAATAAAGCACAACCAGAGGGATCCATCGCTGAAGGATATATTGCTGATTAATGTCTTACATTTTGTTCACGAT
The DNA here is from genome assembly GCA_034359265.1 of Canna indica. Classification (NCBI taxonomy): domain Eukaryota; kingdom Viridiplantae; phylum Streptophyta; class Magnoliopsida; order Zingiberales; family Cannaceae; genus Canna; species Canna indica. The sequence goes on along the minus strand of CP136894.1, from coordinate 14,566,660 downwards.
ATTTTGATAATATTGAAATGGTGTTCAATCGACCGCAGAGAAATTATGAAGTTGAAAATATTAAAAACTACTTATTTTCTTCTGGTGGTCGATTTATTGGCAAAGCTCGCATTGATACGCTGGATTTAAATGCATATGCACAAATGCACAGATATATCTTGTTGCATACTCCAATGATTGAACCATACAAAAGGTATCAATAATTATTAAATGTCAATTATATTTTAAGATTCTTGGTGTTATTTTTTATTTTATTTTCTCAGACAATTTCTTGAAGAACAATGTCGTATAAATAATTTATCAGTTGCATCGAATGCTCAACAACAAAGGTGGATCATAGAGAGATTCGCATTGTGGTTACAAGATAAAGTGTCGGAAATTGTACAAAATAATTGTGATGCTTCACTGCTTGCGTTGGCTCGAGGTCCAGTATCCGTAATTAGAAAATATGATGGACTGATTATAAATGGTTATAGATTCCATACCAAACAATGAGAAAGATTGCGTAAAACACAAAATAATGATTTAATGGTTGAAGCTGAGAATCGTTAATATTATAGAGTTTTAACGAATGTAATTGAATTGGACAACCGTGGGGTATTCAAGGTAGTTCTTTTTTGTGCTGAATGGGTTGATATCAGGAATTCACGGGGATTACGAGTGGATGATAATGGATTCACACTAGTTAACCTTTCTCGATTATTTCATACCGGTGCATTTCTAAAAGATGACCCGTATGTGTTTTCATCACAAGCAAAACAAGTAGTTTACATGTCAGATTCGAAGAATAACGAGTGGTCGCATGTCATAAATGTATATCCCAGAGATTTATATGACATCAGTAAATGACTTATTATTTATCAATATTATTTGTATAATTGGCTAATCTTTATGTATTTATCAATATATAATATTATGTTATTTTACTGGATGTCAAGATCGAGAAGAGTAGATTCAGATGTTGAGACCCGCGAGGAGGGTGAAATTAGTCCTGATAGTGATCGTCCTGGGCCGTCACAATGATGAATTCATAGACCTTTCTACATTTGGAGTTAGTTTTTATGTCATGATACATGTGAACATAATTTATTTAATCAAATTAATATTAATGTTTTCTATTGTAATTTAATAACAGCCACTACAACACAAATGCGATAAGAAGGGTCTCCATATTTTACAGCTTCTTCTGTGTATACACTTAACCCCGACCAGTTAGTTATGGTCAACTTTTTTGATTGAGGTCAAAGTCATGATAGCGGCCATAGATTATACTCACGTTTTATGGGGTTACTAGTACGTGATTCTACATTCTTACCGTTGACGCCTGACCCTTGGAATCAAATTTCTTCCATATATAAGAATGGATTATGGAAGCAATTATTGATATGTTATGAATTTACGTTAGATTGCATTATTTGGTTGTGTGAAACTATATATTAAAATTTTGATCCCTATTGAGAACAGGGATTGTATTTTGGGGTCAAATTAATATCATTTATAAATGCAGAGTGTCACACCCTAAAAATCTAGGCGTGACCGGCCAGAGTACTACATGTACCCCGAAGCCTAACCCAACATAATAACTAATAAATACGAAGCTTTGGACAATATAAGAGACCAGTTTCTTACAATAAATATAAATGATCAAAATTTCCAAAGCCAATCCATAAGTAATATGATAACTACATATGTTCAAAACTCATTTAAAATGAATCATCTAATCATAAACAAGTATTTGACATCCAATGCGGAAACATAGTGTTAAATGTCCATTTACAAATAAAAAGAATAAATATGATCCTATGGACTCAACATAACCCCCGACCACGACGTGTCACGAGGTCCGCCGTCCCTGACGCCACCAGCTGCACTACGACACTCCAGTACCTGCTTGATCACGCTCAGGTATTGCAAAATAGTGAAATAAACAGTAAGTCCAACTAGGACTTAGTGAGTGACATAATCTCCTGCAACCATGCTCAAAAATCCAAACCAGCAGATATACATATGAATTTTATAAACCTAATGTTTCATAAGCAGAATTAAGTGTGCCAAGGAATATAGATATACTTAGTGTAACCATGCATCCATTTAAGCAACAACCAGTAAGGGCATATTAATAATCCTAACATGAGATAAATAACAATAAAATTATTCACCCATTCACACAAGCCACCCAAGTCGGTCGTCAGCATGGTAGTACTGACGAGCTCCCCGGTCCAAGGACCCGTCGGTCCGATCATCTAGAGACCCGTCGGTCTATGAGTTGAGCGCTGATCACCTTTGTCTCAGCGTACTCCCCTCTCTTTGCCACCCGGGTCGGTCGTTAGTGTGGCGGCTGGTGAGCTTCCCGGTCCACATCCACATACACATTCAGGCATTTACAACCAAGCTACAGTATATGCAGGTAAATATAAAATGAGATAAATGTATACATTTGCATGTCCGTAAACTTTTCCAGGGCCACATAGAGCCCTTAATATCCTCAAGTAAAAAGCTCAAGTCTTATCCATAGCATGTAAGTAAGGCAACTCATGAAATAATCAAATAACCCTATGTGCACAATCATAATCAAGCCATACCATTTATCTGCATAGATTCCAACATGCCACATCTATAAAATATAAAGAATTACCATTCATCTATACATATTTGCAAACATGCCATAACCAGAAGGCATACCAAATAATCCCTCATTCCATGCAAAGAGCCATTTATTTATCACCTTAATTCTGCCCATGGGGCCGGCGGCTTGGGTTGTAAATGCCCTTGCCTTATTTTATTAATCTTATATGTGTATACCAGAATTTAATAGCATGTTAAGGGGAACCTATCTTTCACTTGTCTCTAATCTTCATTCTAATTTTATTTGCCTCATAAGTAATGAACATACATGGGTGGCATGATTCCGACAATAAAATTTAAGGTCTCTAAATTAATGCGCGCTAACCGAGTGCTCAACTAAATTAAAGCTATGACCTTAACGATAAGCAAGGAAGGGGTGGCTGCCCCTGTTTTACTCGAGACAATGCGGCCTTCAATAGGAAGGGGCGGCTGCACTAAATCTAGGATCATGCGGCAAGTAGTAACAAGAAATATGCATAGTACATACATGAGACATGGTTTATGTGGCAAGGAAACCAAAGATACAGGAAATATACATGGATACGATTCATGCGACATCTCAATCAGTGAAGAATAATACTTGACATACAAAAGAATTTCTATCTATTAATGTAGGATCAAGATTTATCAACATCAAAGAATGCTCAAACAATGATAAATTAAGGTTCTTAAGGGAGGGGACTGGGCACACCCACCCAGTCCACTCGGTTGGGATGTGTGGCTCTACCCAATTCCAAATCCTAGCAAAGAATACATTGATAGCAATAGAAGGATTTCATGGTCCGATCAAGAATCAAATCGTCTCGTCACAAGAAAAGCAAGAAAACCATCTCAAGAACTCGAAAGGGGGCAGGCGGCGGCTAGAATTGAGAGTAAGGAAGAAGGAAATTAAATCACTCATGGATTTAGGGAAGATGAAGAGGAGGACGAGAGAAGTTGATTCCTCCGACAGCCGTCGCCGACGAGATTTTCACAGCCGGCTGAGATCCGCTCGCCCTTCCTCCTTGCGCCGCTTCGCCTCGGTTGGGTGCTCTGTCGCCCAGCCGCACAACCCTCTATATTTAGGGTAAGAATGGTCGACTATTTAGGGTAAAGAGGAAAATCTTGCACGTCAAAGTAGGGAATCATGGATAAGAATGGTTGACTATTGGCATTCTTCAGCTAATCAGGTAAGAATTTATATTTTGATACTCGCAATATTTATTTTATAATTATAATTAAATATGATAAGCTGCATTTGAACGGGGTCGAAGGGCAAGAAGTGCAACTCAAGATTGCATACAAACTATTGGTGCGACCCCTTACATTCAAAGACGTGTTGATTTTGTAAGTAGTTTAGTAAACAATTTATAATTTATTTGTTTATATTTTTAATATCATTTACATAATTAAATTATTATTTACATTGTGTGAAGCGGCTTGCACATAATAGAGAGCCCAGTGAACTTGAAGTGTATAGAACAATGCATCTTCGTAGAAGTGGAGGAGGATATGTACGCGAAGAAGAAACTCAATTTATGGTATAACAAATTCTACGAATGAATTAAACTAATATTTTTTAAATTTATAATCTATTGTTTGAAATGTAGGCCACTGCTGAACGAACACTTAACGAGCGGCTTGAGATTACCCCAACAGCAGAGCGAGTGCAACTCGAGAACCAAGTGTATCGGGAAATATCTTGTCCCGAACATCATTCTCGATTTCGCCTACAGGGGATTGGAGTCACACCAAGTCAATTTTATGAACATCAGCGACAATCTTATGTTGCACCTTCCCACGATGCAAGATATGATGAGCTTCGATGACAACAGGAGGCTGCAATGAAAGAAATGCAACAAAAGCACGAAGTTGAGATGAGGGAGGTGCAACAAAGACTTATCGGAATGGAGCAGATGTAGGTTCAACATCAATTTGATAGTTCATCATCACATGGGCTAAACTCAATTATTAATCAAGCTAATATATTTTCTTCACCAATTGATTATGTAAGTATTTATTTAATTTATTTCTGGTTGATCTTTTTAGCATTGTAATTAATTAAATATGCTTTTCTAACAGAGTCAATTGTGTGTTCCTGAAAGTCTATCTCATGAAATACTGCCGGCTAATATCGGAGAAGGTACAAGTAAATATCCATTTTTAAACTGTAAGTAAATTTATATATTGTAATACTGAATATTTTAACTGATGATATCCAAACTTATATGTTTATAATTGATATTAATGTATAGATAGAGATGTTGATCCATATAAAGAAGACGATGACGAAGAACAAGAAGATGAGGAGGAGGAGGAGGAGGTGGATGGTGAAGATTAGATTATTTAATTTTATTTGTAAAATTAATATGAATTAATACATTTAATGTTATGTGTAATGGGATTATCAATTTAATGTTATGTGTAATTTGATTAATGTTATGTGTAATTAGAAAATTTTAATATATCTTTAAGTATTATTTATAAATATAATAAATAACATATATTATTATTGAATTATTAATATATCATTATTAAAATATTTATAAATATAAAAAATAATATAATCATAATTAATAAAAATCCAATTCCACTGCAACGGAATTCTATTTTTTTTATATATAAAAAGCACCGCGGCGCCGGTATCGGTGCCGTTATGTTCTTATTAATGCCTGTGAAGGCGTCAATATAGTGGCCATATTGACGCCACTATATTGACTCCTTCACTAGCGTCAATATGGCCACTATATTGACGCCTCTGCAGACGTCAATATATTGTTTTCGACTGTACGCGACGCCTGATCATAGGCGTCAATATGTCCGCGTATTGACATCTTGACAAGCGTCAATATGCACTTTTCGGCTGTAGACGACGCCTAATCAGAGGCGTCAATATGTCAGACATATTGACCCTCCGCAGACGTTCACATGTATTCGACTGTCGTCATCTCATACACGTTTTCGTCAGATTTACAGACGTTAATATGTAAAAATCGGCTTATGTAGGCGCTGAAATTTATTCATAATTTGTCGTTGAGATGCAACCGATTTGTTGTATTCTTCTCCTTTTTGGTATTCCAAAAAAAATCTTTGGCAAGCTTTTATAGACTCCCAAGTAACTCATAGGAAAAAAATTCCTTGCTTCATATTTAGCAAATTGAAAATTTTGTGTTTGAATTTGGCTTTCACTCTAGGGGAAAAAAACGTTTCTGATTTATTGAGGTTAACCTACAGGTTTGTTGTCTAACAATATAGTTTAATAGCTTCTAGGAGATTTTTGGAAGTTTTGATATTACCTATAGTACCATTACAAATTAACAAGTCATCTTTCACCAATCTTAAAAGGTGATATCTTCTTTTTGTTGATGAAGTCTTATAAGAAGATACAGTAAAAGAGAATCACACCCCTGTTGCTTCTGAAATAGGTGGAATAAAACCCATTGATCTTGCAATTGACGTTTGAGGACTTGAGGCATTCTACCCATTTGATAAATGAGTCATGGAAGTTTACATGTTTCATAATTGTGAAGAGGCTTTCTAGGAAACGCTATCAAATGCCTTCTCAAAATTTAGTTTTAATAGGATGTAGTGGTGTCTCCCTTTTGCCTTGGTGATGGAATGAGCAATTTCGTTAAAAGATATAATATTGTCATAAATATATATGTCTTCCCAAAATAAATGCAAATTGTGCTTTTTTTAACGTAATATTGTCATGAATATATATATCTTCCCAAAATAAATGCAAATTGTGCTTGGTCTATATATCAAGTTACCTAACAAGGGTCTTACTCTATTAGACAATACCTTAGCAATCAATTTGTACACTGCATTCCTCGTTCAATATGTTGCTAATTTGAAAATCCCTGAAAGCTTCAAGTATTTAATCTTTAACAATATCCCAATAATAGTAGAAGAACTCTACTCTAAATCCATTTGGTCTAGGGCTTTTGCCTCTAGACATCCTTTGTAGTGAAAATCAAATCTCATTTAAAGTGAATTCCGATAATGACTTATGTTGTGAACTATTAGTTTTCTTCCAATTTAGTCTGCTAGTAGGAAAGGTGGAATAGGAAGGGTGTGCTTTTCTCCGATTTGTTCACCAAGGTTTGATTCTTGGTCGTATCTTGAGAGGGTCTTGCATTCAACCATGCAAAACTCGAGTCAAATCTAATCAGAACATTGATTCAAGAGGTACATGGGGCTCAGTTTGCAAGAATAAAAGTCAGCATTGCCAGAGTCACTTGGAGGAGTCGTCACCCCTTTTCCCGCGGGATATTTCATTCACACTCATTCTTCTTTCATTTTTTTTTTCTGATCCTAATTCTTTTTGTAATGCTAGTCAACTTTTTCAACACAACCCTTTTAATTATGAGTTTCATTAAAAATAAAATGTCTTTACAATAATTACGGGGTGGAACTAAGTCTCATTTTTTTTATATGATCCTTGAAACTCTTTGGCGACACGCCCTTTGTCAAAGGATCGACAATCATCAATTCAATGTGAATGTATTCAATGATCACTTTATTTTCTTTAACATGTTCCCTTATGGCTAAATACTTGATGTCGATCAACTTCCACTCTTATTATTTTTAGCCAAATAAACTATAACTGAATTGTCACTATATATCTTCATGGGTCTAATAATGGAATCCACGATTCTAAGACTTGAAATAAAACTTCTTAACCATACACCATGTGAGGTGGCCTCAAAACAAGATACGAACTCAGCATCTGTGGTAGATGTAGCCGTCAAAGTCTGCTTGACACTCCTCCATAAAATAGCTCCATTAGCTAACATAAATGTGTATCCTGATATCGATTTGCGTGAATCGACACATCTAGTGAAATATGAGTCTGAGTAGCCCACAACTTCTAGGTCATCAATTCTTCTGTATATGAGCATGAAATCCTTGGTCACCTTAAGGTACCTCATTCTTTCTTTGCAGCTCTCCAGTAGTCGATTCCTGAATTACTCTGATATGTGCCTAGCATTCGAACAACAAATGCTATGTCGGACCTTGTACAAACCTGAGCATATATAAGGCTGTCAACTGCCGAAGTGTATGGAATGTTTCGCATTTGTTCTCTTTCCAAATCAATTTTGGGACACTAGCTAAGATTGAATCTGTCATCTTTTATAATGGGTGCTATACTCGATGAACAATCATTCATCTGAAATCTTTCTAAGACTTTATTGATACAGGTTTCCTCAGATAGACCTCAAATGCTTTGAGGTATGTCCTTATGGATCTTAATGCCAATGATATAAGATGTATCACCCATACACTTCATATCAAAATTCTTAGAAAGGAATTTTTTCACCTCATATAACAACCCCTTATAGATAAACAAGTTATTGAAATATGCAACGGTACGGTCTGGTTCGGCATGTCTCCTAGTTATGTGTAACTCTGACGGAGAAACCTGCAAAAGGCACTCTAACGCTCAAGTCAGTAGATGATCGAGGTGGAGGTAATAGAAATTAAACTCTAGGTTACTTGAGGCGTGTCGTGTCTGTATATATTGCACGATGAGGCGAGGGTGCCGCCTGATAATTTTGAAGGAATGTTGCTCAGAATGGGTCGAGGCTGATCCCAAAGATGTCGGGCTCATAATGGTGAATCCCTCGTAATAAATGAGGATGTGTGTGTCCTTGTATGGCCGGGTGGAGCCCCCGGGTTAAGTTGTTTGGCTTGTTTTGAGTTTGGTTCATGAGTATGGGCGTTGCTGGGCCTAATCCGATTGGGTCCAAAGTGTTAGTCTAGTCTACAACCCCCGAGCTCGGTCGGAGCCTAAAGGACTTCATGCTGAGCTCTAAGTAGTGTCGGCTTCCGACGCTAGTTTGGTCACGTGTTGGTCGTGAGGCCGGAAGTAGCGGTGGGGTGGCCAACGAGCCAGACTCATGTAAGGGCTCTAAGGCCCGAAGTAGTGGCGCAATGGCCGACGAGTCAGACTGGTGAAAATCGAGTCATAGTCGTGTAAGGGCTTTGTGGCCGGAAGTAGTGACGACTTTGGAGGCGATCAAGTCGGAAGTTAGGTCTAGAGTTAGATTTGATGTAAAATACTTTTAGCTCTCAAAATATCCTAATCCATGTATTTACGCAAAGCCAAAACCCAATCGAAACCCGAAACCAAACCCAAGTCGAAAAATCAACAAAAAAATGTCATGTCACACCCCAAACCTGGTGCGACCGGCCAGGGTACGCCACGTACCCCGAAGTCTAACCCAACTCAAAGCACAACACAACAAATAACCTGAACAATATATGAACATATAAAATAAATTTTGTTTTTAAAAGAAATAATAGGTATCAAATACCGAACCAAACCCCGACTAAATAGAAGTTCACTGAACAAGTTATTTTTAAAGAATTCAAATAAGTAACCAAGACTCTTAAAAATAAAGAAAATGCAGAAACAACAACCCGAGTCTACATGACTCACCAACTTAAAGAAAACTAAAATAACTCAGGTATCCTCTTGATCACGACATGTCACGAGACCCACTGCCCTGCCGCCACCAGTCACGCTATCGCACCTCGGTACCTCTCTGATCTTGCTCAAGTGCTGAAGAACAACAAAAAATGAGGGGTAAGTCCACTAGGACATAGTGAGCAGATCAGTCCTCAATCCACCAAATCAATCACCATGCATAAAACAAAACAAACAGCAGATATATAATGTAACAACAACGTCAGAGAAATCAGTAATAATATATCCACTACTCTTTGCATGAAACCAGCATTCATCAACAAGTATAAAATATCCTTAAAAATGACATAACAAGCACATCACACCCCAAATGAGGGAAGTGTGACCGGCCAGGGCCTACATCTTACCCTGTAGTCTACTGTCTACATTGACATATAAGAAACCAGAACATATCGATGAAAAACAAATCTCAACACATGCTTTATTTAAAGCTTTTCAAAGTTCACAATATATGTTTTCAAACCAAAGAGAAAACCATCATCGGAATAAACTGAACATATCAAATATCAAAGTTTTACAAACTTTTCCAAAACACAACTATCAGTGCAGAAAAGAAAACAACTACTAAGACACTGGACTATGACCCAAGGACGCTGCTACAAGGTATGGCACCACCACCCGCCCTCCAGCTGCACCATGCCGACGAGCTACAATCACTGCTCATGCTCTGCAAAACAAAACAAGAAAACAAACTGTGGGTCCACTTAGGACTCAGTGAGCGGTTCTTGCAAACCTCCACATAATCCTCAGTTATTCATGCATAACATATAAGACAACATAATATATATTCAAGGAGGTAAGTTACTTTCTAGTGTGACTACTGACCCTATGGGTCATTCCGTATAAACCATATATGTGAAAACTTTCCATCTCGGCCTATCAAGCCTCCGGCATTCAGCCCTTGGGCCTACTTATGGTATAAGAATCCCGACTACAACCGGCCCTACCATACAAGGTAGAATCACACTGGCCGACCGGCCACATCATATCAAGATGTAAATAAGAAATCTCGGACCATCGACTAGGAAGGTCCACTAGTCTCCGGACACCGTCTGGGGTAGGGATAGCTAGTCCCACCCAACTGGCGTCTGACACCTAGCGGGCCTGCTGGTGCATCTCAAGATCGACACACTGGCCGAGCTAAGCATTGGTCATTTCCGACCTCCACGCTTCTCGGTGGACCATCTCAAGCACATCACACAATCAAATGCCCTTGGGTTTCCTTATATACACATCGGGCCCTTGCCCGTATCCGGCCCTAATTCGGGCTACAGGGTCAACAAATTAATGCCGCCCTTCTAAAATTGTGCACACCTAATAGTTCTAGGTTTCCAAAAATGCTTACTAGAAGTCCTAGAAGTTGTGTCATCTTCTAGCTAAGTTTTCATATATGCTATGCATTTCGCAACGTCCTACATGTTATCTAACATTATACGCTACCTTGGGTGAGGAATTCTATGTACCGACCTTGGAATTCCACCCACGAACATTTTAGTACTGCTTGTATGATTTAAAGAAAAACAAGAGTAACTTACAACAACTACTATATATACATACGAGATTCATCAATAATCATTTATACACTGCATTTAGAATTTATCTCAATAAGAAGCAACTTATTATATAGCGTGGTAAGATAACCATAAATTCACAACGCATGCAATACTAAGCATGGTAAAATATTTCATCATTTCAAAAATTAAAGAGGAATGAGCTAAGGATAGTCACTATGCTATCATTCCTATAATTACATGAAACAATAAATTTACTTGCTATAGTTAGGGTTCTTCCTAAGTGTCATCATGTCTCTATTGTTTTAGCATTCTAACCATGGAAAATTTCCATCTAATGCTCTCCCTCTCCCTCCCCTAGGCTTGGCCGAGCCTTGGGCAAGGTGAACCTTGCTCGGCCATGCCTCTTAGGATAGGAAAGGAAAAGAAGAATTAATCCCTGACCCTAATTCTTTGTCTCCGCTATATCTTAATTTCATATGGACTAGATTGCCCCTTCCCCTACACCTGGCCGAACCTTTCTCATGAAGTTTAGGGTTCATTCGGCCACACCTATGAGTTATAGGAAAGACAAGCTCCTTAACACGTGAAATCGACGATTAAGAATGCTCTATTGATGAACTTAAGATCATCTAAGGGCTCTACTTCCGTCAAGGGAATTGAGGAAAATTTTGGCATGACCTTTCCCCTTTTCCCATGATTAGGCAGCCCTAGCATTGGAGAAATCGACGAGGAAAACAAAATGATCCAACAAGGATTGATACAAAACCATGAATACACAACTACGAAACCTCGATTCGTCGGAAACGCGCGAGAACATGATCCTATCACCACTAGGGGTTCGGCTACCCGCCTCCCCCATTACTTCAAATTTGACCACTCACCTTGATTGAGGAAGACGAAGGATCGGATGACGACAACTTCGAATCTTTTGGCGATGGTGCAAAATCTCGGATCGACCAAAATCCCCTTTTCCTTGCTTCTTCTCCCCCTCTCCTATGCGTTGCCTTGTGAGACTCCAAGACTCGACTAAACCCGAGCTCGACTTGGGTTCCGACTCTACCCGCAACACGAGTCGATTTAAACTCAATTAAGGTATAAATGCATAAAAGGACATAGTCATTTGCCCAATTAAATTGCATACATCATTAGTCGAGTCATACCTTTTTACTCGTGGCAATCCCGAGACTCGACTCGACTACCCCCGGGTCCGGCGTGCTGCACCAAAATAGATTTTTTTTATATTAGGAAATTTTCTCAGGTCTTACAACCTTCCCCCCTTATGGGAAATTCATCCTCAAATTTACTTGAATAACAAGGACTTACCGGCTCTTCGAATAAGGAAGGGTAGCGCTTTCTCATGTCCAACTCTACCTTCCAAGTGGCCTCCTGCCCGGAATGGTGCTCTCATCTGACCTTTACCAGGGAAATTTCTTTGGACCTTAGCTTCATGACTTGGCGATCATGGATCTCTACCGACCTTTCCTCGAATGAGACGATCGAATCTACCTCAAATGCAGAAGGCTCGATCACATGTGAATCATCTTTTACATATCTCCGAAGCATGAATACATGGAAGACCGGGTGTACTCTGCTCAGGCTAGGAGGTAAAGCCAGCTCATATGCCACCTCGCCCCTCCGCTTGAGAATGGAAAAAGGCCCAATGTACCTAGGGCTCAGCTTTCCCTTCTTCCCTAATTGGACCACTCGTTTCATATGAGAGTCCTTCAGAAAGACTAAATCACCCTCGGCGAATTCTAATTCCCTGGCCCTCTTGTTGGTATACATTTTCTATCGACTCTGGGCCTCCAGTAATCTTTCATTTATGGCTTTCACCTTCTCTACTGCCTCCTCAACCAGATCAGGACCCACCATGAGTGATTCCCCGACCTCAAACTAGCCCACCGGAGACCTACACCGCCACCCATACAAGGCCTCAAAAGGAGCCATGCCAATGCTACTGTGATAGCTATTATTGTAGGCGAACTCTATCAGCGGTAGGTGCTTTTTTCAGCCGTCGACCATATCTAGTACTCATGCTCTCAGCATATCCTCCAAAGTTTGGATGGTCCTCTCTGACTGCCCGTCAGTCTGCGGATGGAAGGCTGTGCTGAAGTGCACTTGGGTACCCAAGGCTTCCTGGAAGGACTGCCAAAACTGGGCGATGAACTGGGTACCGCAGTCAGATATAATCATCACTGGGGTACCATGGTATGCCACAATCCTGTCCAAGAATAGTCGGGCATATTGTTCCGCAGAGAAGGTAGTCTTCACTGGTATGAAGTGTGCGGTCTTGGTTAACCGGTCCACTACCACCCAAATGGAATCAAAGCTGCCTTTTGACTTAGGCAATCCAGTCACTAGGTCTATGGTAATTTTCTCCCATTTCCATTCGGGCACCTCGAGGTTTTGTAGTAGTCTCGCAGGCTTGAGGTGTTCGGCCTTCACTTGCTGGCAGACCAGACATTTGGAGACAAACTTTGCTACCTCTCTTTTCATACCCTTCCACCAGTAGTGATGCCTTAAATCTCGGTACTTCTTGGTGGCCCCCGGATGCATCATATAAGTGGAACGATGACCCAGTTCTAGGATTTGCCTACGCACCTCAGCCATATCTGGCACCACAATCCGGTCTTTGAACCTCGGTACACCCTTTGAGTCCAACCTGAATCTGTTCTCTGTATCACCTCTTTGCACCAGATCCTTGGTCAGCGCACAAAAGGCATCCTCTCCCTGCGCGGCACGCAGCATGTCCATCAACGTGGATTGTACCCGCAGGTATGCCACCAAGGCACCTGAAGCTGACACTGATAAGGTTGTACCCCCATCTAGGCACAACGCCAACTCTCGAGCTAGAGGCCTTCGCTTAATTTCTAAATGAACTAAACTGCCGATGGATTTTCTGCTCAAAGCATCTGCTATCATATTTGCTTTCCCCAGATGGTACATAATGGTGCAGTCATAATCCTTTAGGAGCTCCAGCCACCTCCTTTACTTGAGGTTCAGCTCCTTTTGGATAAGCAAGTACTAGAGGCTCTTGTCTCGCAAGTCTCCCCATACAGATAGTGCCGCCAGAGCTTCAGTGCAAAGACCACTGCTGCTGGCTCTAGGTCGTGCATTAGATAGTTCTTTTCATGAATTTTCAGCTAGCGGGACGCATAAGCTATAACTCTGCCAAACTACATCAGCACGTAGCCCAGGCCAACCCGAGAGGCATCACAGAAGACTACAAACCTTCATGAGTTGGAAGGTACAACCAACACGGGTGCAGATGTCAAACATTCTTTGAGCTTCAAAAAGCTCGCCTCGCATTTGTCGTCCCAAATGAACCTGACCTTTTTCTTGGTCAGCCAAGTCAAAGGGGCTGCAATTTTGGAGAAGTTCTCCACAAACTTCCGATAGTACCCGATCAAATCAAGAAAACTGCGGATCTCAGTCACGCTAGTCGGTCGTTTCCAGTTCTGCACCACTTCTACCTTGGCGGGATCTATGTACCCTTATCCCTTCCTTGGACACTACATGGCCCAAGAACCCTACACTTTTCAACCAAAATTCACACTTGGAAAATTTTGCAAACAAGCGGTGCTCTCTGAGGGTATCCAGGACCATTCTCAGGTACTTAGAGTGCTCTTCCTCACTCTTGGAGTAGACCAAAATGTCGTCAATGAAGACGATCACAAAGCTGTCTAGGTACTCCTTAAATACCTTGTTCATTATGTCCATGAAGGCAGCAGATGCATTAGTTAGGCCGAAGGACATCACTAGGAACTCATAGTGACCATAGCGAGTCCTAAAGGCCGTCTTAGGCACATCGCAGTCCCGAATTCTCAGCTGATGATACCCGGACCTTAGGTCTATCTTTGAAAACCATTGTGCCCCCTGAAGCTGGTCAAACAGATCGTCTATCCTCGACAGTGGATAACGATTCTTGACAGTCACCTTGTTCAGCTGCCTTTAGTCGATACACATGCGCATCGACCCATCCTTCTTCTTCACGAAGAGTACCGGGGCACCCCAGGGTGACACGCTCGGCCGGATGAAACCCAGGTCTAGCATTTCTTGAAATTGCACCTTTAACTCCTTGAGTTCGTCCGGTGCCATTCTATAAGGTGGAATGGAGATTGGCTTCACCCCAGGTTGCAGATCAATCCAAATATCAACTTCCCTTCTGGGCGGCAATCCCGGTAGTTCCTCGGGAAAAATATCGGGGAATTCACAGACCACCGGGGTTTCACTAACATTTCTTGCCTCACCCCTTTCCTCCTCGGCCACAGATACGAAGGCCAGGAAGGATTGGCAACCGCCCTGAAACAACTTACGAGCCTTTACGGCTGAGATGACCCCAATCAACTTGTTCCCTCCCTCTCATTGGAATGTGAACTGTGGCAACCTAGGCTTGCTAAACATATGTCTTAGCTCTACAGTCCAACATCGCAAAGTGCTCTGCCAACCAATCCATGCCAAGAATGACATCGAGCTCAAGTGTGGGTAGGAGTGTCAAATCCGCACTCAGCACATGGCCGCAGATGAGCACTTCGCAGCCTTGGTATATTGAATTTGCTAAGATTGCATCACCCGTAGGCGTTGATACTATCAATGGCCTGTCGAGCATGGAGGGTGCCATTGGCAACTCCGCATCAAATTTGGCGGACACAAACGAATGCGTGGCACCCGTATCAAATAAAACATATGCAGCAGATGAACATACTAAAATAGTACCTGCCACCACTGCTTTGGATGCCTCTGCCCCATCATGATTCATAGCATATACCCAAGCAGGCGGGCTCTCTAAATGACTGGTCTGCGGCCCCTTATTCTGTGTCTGCCCCCTCTGAGCCACTGACCCCACTGACATAGGCGCCTTTCCCTTAGACTGCTCAGGCTTCTGGCAAATTCCCTCAGGACAGTCCTTCTTAAAGTGCTCGAATTGGCCGCACCTGAAGCAAGCGTTCATGCGACTAAGCAGGCCCCCCAGTGCCTCTGGCTGTTGCTGCCACATTGCAGCACCTCAACCTTCCGAGAGGCACCTCCTGGCATTGACATGCCACCAGACTTGCGCGGCATCTCAAAGTCTCATGCCCGCTTATCGCGAATACTCATTAATACATCTCATGCTCATGAATGCCAAGATCACTCGGCCCATGCCGGCCCAACAGAAAACAATACATTCACACGACCCAAACCGACCCAAACCTAGCGATCATACTAGTCGATCGCTAGAATCTATCTAGCGAGCCTTCTACCCGGGTCCTCTCTGGTTGGAAATAGCCCACTCAACCAATTCCACTAAGGTCTAATATCAGCGTGCCCCCCTTCCGGTCAAGTGTGGCTCACTGACGTAGTATCAAGACCCAAAATCCGCTCGCCGAGTCGAGACCAACTTGCCAAGTCGGCATGCTTCTCAGTCCGGCCATCGCTCATCCACAAGCATAAACACAATCAACATCCATGCACAGTACACACAAGTACATAAAGAATATTTTCTTTCGACAACCGGGGTACGTGTCTACGCGCCCCCACTCGACCCTCTCTTGGGTCCAACCTCTTGGCTCTATGTTTTATCACCCAAATTACTGTCATTGCCACTTAGTGCAGCATTCTGAGTCTCCATCACACTATCATAGAGAGAAAAAGGAAATAATTATCTCGCTAACAGAAATAATTCATTCAACTGTAATTTAAATTACTAACCGCATGGTGCGCTGAGTGTAGAAGTGGTCGCCCGATCTTGTAGCATAATTATACCGTATGTCGACACGCTAGCATGTCTCATACGGTATCCAACACTTAGTCATAGTCAAGACCTAACCTAGTGCTCTGATACCAACTTTGTTACACCCCAACTGAGGGTAGTGTGACCGGCCAGGGCCTACATCTTACCTTGTAGCCTATTGTTTACACTGACATATAAGAAACCAGAACATATTGATGAAAAAGAAACCTCAACACAAGCTTTATTTAAAGTTTTTCAAAGTTCACAATATATGTTTTGAAACAAAGAGAAAACCATCATCGGAACAAACTGAACATCTCAAATATCAAAGTTTTACAAACTTTTCCAAAACACAACTGTCAGTGCAGAAAAGGAAACAACTACTAAGACATTGGACTATGACCCAAGGACGCTACTACGTGTTGGCTTAAGGTTTTCAACCTTGGTCTTAATCTCGGTTTTGATGATAACAAACATGGAACTAATGATTTCATGATGAGTTATTTTCAGGTTAGCGCACGACGTTCTCGATCGAAAATATCGAAGAAATTGGGAAATCGAAAGGACGTTGGTTGACACGCTCGGATTTGTCGAGAAGATAGAGTATAGGTTTAGGGTGTCTAGTTTATGTTGTAATATTCTCATGATGATGCATAAGAATTCAAAAACCATCCCCGAATCCCAAAACATGAAAACCTGGAAACTGTCCTGAAATAACCTTGGGAGCTCCTTGGAGGGCTATATGACCTAGATAATTCTTTGACATAAAAAATGGCGGTAATTGTTCCTTGGGTTAAGATTAGATAACGAGATACTTTTTAGGAATTTTTAGAAGCCTTTAGCCTACCTATACTTGACTTGAAAAGTTAGGAAATTTCTGTTTTAAAAAAATTTGTACTAGACCCCAAAAACTAGATTTTAATTCTTAAGGATTTTGATTTTTTAGATATTTTTATTGAATCCAAATGGGGGGTAATCCTTATATAATATTTATGTTTTAAAGTTATTAACTTAAAGTTAATAAATGTTATATAAGTAGACTTAGCGAAGACGGAACCCAAACGAGTAAAAAAATCAAGTAAAGAAAACTGTCCTGCCCAGGTTCGGTCGACGGACTGGTCGATCGACTGAAGGAGAAGGCAGTACGGTCAATCGAACGATGCCAAAAATTGGCAGTAGCTCGAGTGGTCGACCGGATTGAAAATCGCAGGTTGCGCCTATGGCTTCACTGCATCGGTCGACCGGATCTGGGATTGATGAGTCCGCGAGTATTTGTATTGTTGTATTTTTTGCTCCATTACTTGTATATTTTCTTGTTTCTTTCATTGTATTAAAATTTGTGTAAACCTAGGTTGCTCGATTTGATTGAGTTGGTGGTTGCCTTGGTGTTAAGGCTTAAACCCACCATTGTAAACGTAGTTTACTAGGATTAGTTGAATTATGCCTTAGGTTGAGGTGGAAAAGTGTTCTCGGTAATAAGGCAGAGACTTTCGGGTGTGGAAGTGCTTTAGGTTGAGAGCAAGACTCTTCGGGTCAAAGTCCTCGTTGTAAGGGAAACAACATTAATCTAGTAAATCTAAGTTTGGAAATCCTAAGCGGGGTGTTTAGGTAGTGGAGTAGGCATTGGGGCCGAACCACTATAAATCATCGTGTTTGCATTGCTTCTTCTTGTGTTTGCTTAATTAGCATATTCACTTTGCTTGTGCTTGTTATTGAATTTGTTAAATTGCCTAAGTAACTAAGTAAACGATTAAAACAAGAATTAGGCAAATCGATTAGTAAACATACTATTCACCCCGCCTCTAGTGTGCCATTTCATTGAACACTACGAGGTATGTCACCACCACCCGCCCTCCAGCTGCACCATGCCGACAGGCTACAATCACTGCTCATGCTCTGCAAAATAAAACAAGGAAACAAACTGTGAGTCCACTTGGGACTCAGTGAGCGGTTCTTGCGAACCTCCACATAATCCTCAGTTATTCATGCATAACATATAAGGCAACATAATATATATTCAGGGAGGTAAGTTACTTTCTAGTGTGACTACTGGCCCTATGGGTCATTCCGTATAAACCATGTATGTGAAAACTTGCCATCTCGGCCTATCAAGCCTTCGGCATCCGGCCCTTGGGCCTACTTATGGTATAAGAATCCCGACTACAACCGACCCTACCATACAAGGTAGAATCACACTGGTCGACCGGCCACATCATATCAAGATGTAAACAAGAAATCCCGGGCCATCGACTAGGACGGTCCACTAGTATCCGGACACCGTCTGGGGTAGGGATAGCTAGTCCCACCCAACTAGGGTCTGACACCTAGCGGGCCCGCTGGTGCATCTCAAGAGCCAAACACTGGCCGAGCTAAGCATTGGTCATTTTCGACCTCCACGCTTCTCGGCGGACCATCTCAAGCACATCACACAATCAAATGCCCTAGGGTTTCCTTATATACACTTCGGGCCATTGCCCGTATCCAGCCCTAATACGGGCTACAGGATCAACAAATTAAAGCTGCCCTTCCAAAATTGTGCACACCTAATAGTTCTAGGTTTCCAAAAATGTTTACTAGAAGTCCTAGAAGTTGTGTCATCTCCTAGCTAAGTTTCCATATATGCTAAGCATCTCGCAACGTCCTACATGTTACCTAACATTATACGCTACCTTGGGTGAGGAATTCTATGTACCGACCTTGAAATTCCACCCACGAACATTTTAGGAGAGCTTGTATGATTTAAAGAAAAACAAGAATAACTTACAACAACTACTATATATACCTACGAGATTCATCAATAATCATTTATACATTGCATTTAGAATTTATCTCAATAAGAAGCAACTTATATAGCATGGTAAGATAACCATAAATTCACAATGCATGAAATACTAAGCATGGTAAAATATTTTATCATTTCAAAAATTAAAGAGAAATGAGCTAAGGATAGTCACTATGCTATCATTCCTATAATTACATGAAACAATAAATTTACTTGCTATAGTTAGGGTTCTTCCTAAGTGTCATCATGTCTCTATTGTTTTAGCATTCTAACCATGGAAAATTTCCATCTAAAGCTCTCCCTCTCCCTCCCCTAGGCTTGGCCGAGCTTTGGGTAAGGTGAACCTTGCTCGGCCATGCCTCTTAGGGTAGGAAAGGAAAAGAAGAATTAATCCCCGACCCTAATTATTTGTCTCCGCTATATCATCTAAGGGCTCTACTTCCGTCAAGGGAATTGAAGAAAATTTTGGCATGACCTTTCCCCTTTTCTCATGATTCGGCAGCCCTAGCATTGGAGAAATCGACGAGGAAAACAAAATAATCCGACAAGGATTGATACAAAACCATGAATACACAACTACGAAACCTCGATTCGTCGAAAACTCGTGAGAAACACGATCCTATCACCAATAGGGGTTCGGCTACCCGCCTCCCCCATTACTTCAAATCTAACCACTCACCTTAATTGAGGAAGATGAAGGATCGAATGACGACAACTTCGAATCTTCCGGCGACGGCGCAAAATCTCGGATCGACCAAAATCCCCTTTTCCTTGCTTCTTCTCCCCCTCTCCTATGCGCTGCCTTGTGCGACTCCAAGATGAGTCGCACGGCAGCATGGATAAGAGATTTTAATCCCTCATCTAGCCTTCTATATTGGCCCTTGACTTTTACTCAAGACTCGACTAAACCCGAGCTCGACTTGGGTTCCGACTCTACCCGCAACACAAGTCGATTTAAACTCGATTAAGATATAAATGCATAAAAGGAAAGAGTCATTTGCCCAATTAAATTGCATACATCATTAGTCGAGTCATACCTTTTTACTCGAGGTGATCTCGAGACTCCACTCGACTACCCTCGGGTCTGGCGCGCTGCACCAAAATAGATTTTTTTTTTATTAGGAAATTTTCCCGGGTCTTACAAAGCATCTGTAACACATCCACCACTCTACTCATGATAACCGCATCCATCAATAAGTATAAGCATATCCACAGCAATAAAATAGGATGAATGCTACACCTCAATCATATGCATGCAATACGACACCTCAATCATATGCATGCTCCTCGGACCCGTCGGTCCCACATAGACACATAGGGTAGGTAGACGGGTGGCCGCCGAACTTTCATCCAGCTTAGTGCCGTCTCTTTGGGGGATGCCCTCCCCTCACTGGCACTGGCTCTTCCGATCCATTTATTTGGGGCATACGTTCCCCTCACCGGTCGGGTCTCCGGACTGTCTCCTTGGGGTATGATCTCCCCTCACTAGCCGAACATCTGGAATAAGGCCAACGCTATCTCTTTGGGGCATACCCTACTCTCACTAGCAAGGCTTTCGGAAAATGCAACAAGCACATCACAACACCACAAATGCAGGTATATAAGCATGAAAAATATGTGCTATGAACAGGTAATAAAGGGTATGTCAAGTGCATACCTTATCCTCGACCTCCTCTTGCCATACATCACAACCACATACAGATATATATTATAGAAATAGTGCTCATAAATCATGAATACCCAGCATAAATAAACTATCATGAAATAGAATTATAGCACATCCAAAAATTGTAAGAAAAGAAGCATGTGTATCATGAAAGTAGTGTAAAAAGAAACTCCAACTGTAAATTAATGGACTGGAACAACATGATAAAAAACTCGTCATAGGAATCACTGATCTAGGATACGATTCACCTCATTAACTACTATATCAATGAATCATCTTAGTTTGAACTATAAAGATATATACAATATGATTTTTCAGCATGACACACAAAATGAGGCATCGACCGCCTATTGCCTTTGAAATTCGGAGGTCTGATAGCGAAATAGACCTCGTCAATGAATCCAGAACGTCGATTAGGTGAAATTTCTTATATAACAGGAATATTTTTGCTAACATTAAGGCATCCAAATAATTATTCTGGATAATAGAAGAATTACCTTAAATTTATTTAATAAATCACTGTTACGAATGAATATAACGGTGTTACAATCAATAAATCAGTAATGAAATCTTAGCCCTTCATCTAAACAGAATCAAATCACATCCTTCCATCTAATATGATGCAATCATAGCCCTCTATTTAACATGATGCAATCACAGCCTTACATCTATCCAAATGCAATCACAGCCCTCCATCTAAATGATGCAATCACAGCCTTACATCTAAATCAGATGAAATTACAGCCCTCCATCTACATGATGCAATCTAAGTCTTACATCTAACCTGATGCAATCTCAGTCCTCCATCAACACAGGATCAAATCCCTGCCCTTCATCTCAATCAATTCAATCCAGCCGTTCATCTCACCCAAATCAATCTCAACTGTCCATTTACATTACCCCATTTAGATTTCATCTACTCATCTTCCTCCTCCCCTCCACACCATCCCACCACCGTCGCCCATCCCCGGCTGGTCGGGCCATCGGCAACGCTAGCGTTAACGCCGACGCCGGCGCCTATCGACGCACCGCTGCCACCACGGGGCGATGCCACGCCGGGCGCCGTTGCCGCCATGGTGCCTCGCCGGGCGTCACCTCTCAGCATGGACAGGCTGCACAAAAAGGGGGGGGGAAGGATATTTTATTCCAAAAGGGGTAAACAACATGGTTCAATTAAGAAATGACCGATCTGACTTCTGATCTGATACGAGAAAATATGTCAAAAATCAACGAAAAACCCCCGAGAGATGAGAACAACGACATGAATCAAGAATTGGAGAAAAGAATTTCTATATCCACTCACCGAATAGAGAGAAAATGGAAGGAAAAGACATGCAGGATCTTCCCCCGATCGACACCGACGAACTCGCGAAAATTTGGCTCTAGCGGCTCCTCCTCCTCAGCGGCGTCCTCTCTCTCCTCTCTCCTTTGCCTCGGATGGCGTGCAGGTAAAACCACTTGCCACACATCCCAAGGTCTAATTTATAGACATTGGTTGGGTCCAAATGACCAAAATACTCCTACCTAAGCTATTCGACTTAAATAACCCATAACTCACCCATTCTAACTCCGATTCGAGATCCGATTGCACTGCTAAATTCGCCTCGATACCCTCTATCATCCTAGCATACTAAATCATGGTGATAAGGCAAATAAAATTTTCCTCTATTTTTCTACATTAAATTCTTACCCCGGTTTAATCCCAAAGCTTCTCGTCAATCCACGCTAACTAGGTCCCACGATTCCCTGATCAAGAATAAAATATTATCATTAAGATTTTTGGGTATTACATGCCAATTATCGATCGAACCTGGGCCGACCGAAAGTGTTTTGGAAATTTTTCGGGACTTGTTCGGCCGACCCTCGTCCGAATCTTGGTCGACCCAGGGTCAACCGACGGTCGATCAAAAATGCCAATGTGTCTTTTTAGATCTATTGAACAGCTAGTTTCGACCCCCTAACCTTATGGCCTCTATAAAAGGCCCTGAAATCAGCCTCCTTTGATTCCCAATGCTTCATTGAGTCCATCCTTGAA
Source organism: Canna indica (assembly GCA_034359265.1). NCBI lineage: Eukaryota > Viridiplantae > Streptophyta > Magnoliopsida > Zingiberales > Cannaceae > Canna > Canna indica. The sequence goes on along the minus strand of CP136894.1, from coordinate 14,543,856 downwards.
AGATTGAGCCAATTTCATTGAGTTCTAAACCTCATTTCTCAATCTTACCTTGCTTGAGCTCTCAGCTTCACTTCAAGCCTTCCTTGATCTAAAGAGTCATCATCCTGAGGCCTTGAATGACTAGGAGCAAGCTAGGAAGAGCACTAAACTGTTTTTTTTTTCTTACTTGTTCTATTTACTAGTGTTTTACTTGTATTTTTTTTTCATTCAAGTTTGTAGAGTGTTGGTGGTTGCCTCAGTGAAAAGGCCTAAGTACACCCTTGTAATCTAGTATTAGAATATCCTTGGGAGAGAATGAAGTGGGAGAGTGCTCTCGGTAGGAAGGCACATACTTCCAGGTGTGGAAGTGCCTTCGGTGTGAGAAAAAAGACTTTCTAGTTGAAAAATTCTCATTGTAAGGAACTCAACATCTAGTGGATTATAAGTGAAATCCTAAGCGATGTGCTTAGGTAGTGGAATAGGCGGGATTGCCAAACCACTATAAATTGACTTGTAGCATTGCTCATTTGTATTGGTCTTGATTGCTTTCAATATTTGTTCTCAAACTTAGAGAATTACTTAAGAAAATATTAAAATCTCAAGTAGACATAAAATTACCTTAAACATACTATTCATCCTCCCACATTATTCACCCGCCCCCTCCTCCTCTACTGTGGGCATTTAATTCACAATATCTACCGCTCATTGGAAAAGGAGGGAATATGTATTTCAATAGTTCATGACTTAAGAAGCTTTGGCAAAAGCAAGGTAGTGATTGGAAAAAAAAAAGAGTTTTTCAATCAAGCCACCAAGTTGTGAATTTAGGAATAATCAATTAAGAAATTAATTGATCAAAGAATTCTATTGCAGGACAATTGTAAACGAAAAGGTTTGTAACTCCTTTACCTTAACTAGGTTTTTGTAATATGTGCTGGATGTACCCATAATTTATAGGAACTTTAAAGTAATGAAGATTATTAATTCCAAAATTTTCGATCAAGTTTGATTATGCGCATCAAACTCGCAATTGGATACATGACCATATTTTTTACTTATATTGAACCTCGAGGGCCACACACGTTAAGAGAAATGATTTCCATTAGCTCGGACAAACTAATTCAAATTCCCCTTTTGCTTTACTAGACAAAGTTCTAAGAGTGATTCAATCAAATACCTTAGCCACTCATTTGTTTCGCATGATAGGATTTTAGTTATATAGGATTTCAATTGAAATTAATCAAGATAAAAAAAATCACGTAGGATAAGTTGTCTATATTCTATTTTAATATTATGAAATTAAAATTAAATAATTAATTTAATATAAAAATATGAAAAGTTTGATAAAATATTCCCAGTCGAATTAAAATTTCCTAGCACAAATATAAGTTCATAAAAAAATACACAAATACTACTTTCTCAATATACAATGATGTGTGACATCTTAAAAGTTTTTTTTATGATGAGAATTTTTTTTGAGTTTATTTTGATATACGATATTCTTGAAAAGACATCAATTTTTTTTCTTTTGAAAAAACACGTTTTTCTTTAATTTTCGAAAATTCTTAAGATTTCAATTCCTACTCCCCTCATCGAGAAATATATATCCCACACTACCCAGAATTAAATCCAATTATATCCGTCCTTATTAATATTTGATGTTCGACACAAACAGCGAACATGGTTTCTCAAATCCTATCCGCCCTCCGCGAAACAAATATGCACTAGAAGAATATTTGGTGACAAGAATGAAATTATAATAAATAGGAATAAAGAAGGAATATGAAAGATAGAAATAGTAGTTCATTGTTTGGGAATAGGAAATAATAAGGAAAATAGCTAATATATCCTTGCTAATAATATTGATCATTTACACAAAAATAATATATTATATAGTAATTAATTTTAATTAATAATAACATAGTAATATATAGATTGATATAATATATATTTTAAAATCATATATATTCTTAAAATATGAATAATTATATATAAGTTTTAAAATAATTAAAATGTTTACTAATTTTTTAATAATAAAAAAATTGTCATTTATTTCATCATACTTCAGTATGAAAATGATCAAAGCAAATATACGAAAATGATTGTGATATATCTCATGGTTTTTCTTTTATTGATGCAGTTATCATAAATTTTAATGGTTCATATTGAAAAAAAATTAGGAGCAGATAGTGAATACTATTACCTGAGTTGAATTAGAGTGTATTAATTTTTAAAAATAGTATTCTCTATCTATTTATTATAGTCTACTTATTTCTTATTTAAAATTTACAACTAAATAACTAAATAGGCGAGCCACCAAAACACTCCCTCATGTGCATGCAAGCTTCAAAATATCTTGTTGGGAGTTTGAAATACAATATACGATCATCGCCCATGCAAAAAGAGAATTCATGTTGGCTAGACAGACTTGAAAAAGCTGATGTTAATTTCAATTTAGTCCTCATATTTTTTATGCGAGTTTCACTTCCCCATTCAAAATTAAATAAATTTATATAGTCCTCCAAATGTTGCATTTGGTCTCAATCCTAGGATCTATTCATTATTTTTAGGGGTGGCAATTGGAACTGGCTAACCACGGTTAATAGTTAACCGAACCGCAAAATCCGATTTTAGATAGTGGAATTGCGGTTCGATTTTGGTTAATAAAATCCAAAAACTTATTTTAATCGGTTCGATTTCGTTTACCGGGTTGCTAATAAATGATAGTCGAAACCAGTTCTATATTTCTGTTTCGGTTACCAATTATCCGCAGTTAACCGGTAATAACTTATTATATATATATATATATTCTTAACCCAAAATCCTAAATCCGCAATCTGAAACCTGTTTACCCATTTACTTGAAACCCGATTTCAGTTATCCGATAGATAACCGATAATGAACCGGTTTCGGTTTCAGATATTGATTTTCGAAATCGAACGATTTCGATTTTAGTTTTGGTTAGTGGGTTTTTTACTCGATTTCAGTTTCGATTAACCACAAAAAATATGGTTAACCAAATCGTTGTTATCCCTAATTATTTTTCTTGTTGTAATATGCATGATGAGTCTAGGGATGATAGTGGATCAAATAAGGTGCAAATATTATATTATCCGCACTCGCACCGCACATCTGTATCCGCATCGCATCCACTACGGATATCTGCATCGCATTTAGTAAAAAACTAATAAATAATATATTTAATAAAAAATAACTTACATTATTAAAATTCATAACAATTAGTAAGTTACTAGACTTTCACATGTAATTGACCATAAAGCCTACTTATATAATATATGGAAAATAGACTAAAAAATCACAATATTGCAAAAAATTTATGTTCTACTCGTGTTTTCAAAATTCATCTATAAATACACAACATTTACATCTGTTTATGCCATCTATCAAATCGTTAGACGCCGTCTCAACTTAGCTGACGTAGAGGAATACGACGCTTGCGTGGCCTGATGGCTTCATACGTGGTCTGCCACCCATAACTTTTTGCTCTCCACTTTATCCCACTTTACGAAATCTCATTTTTTCCCTCAACTTTCTCCCACTTTACGAGGTCAGTCTAGTCATTTTTCCTCTTCACTTTCACTTAATCGGGGTCACCTATTTTCCCCCAATGAAGAACCTTAACTTTTCCCCCAATATAGCGGAACGAAGCTAAGATGTCAAGTATGGAGATCGGCGAAGCTTATGTTGATTCTACGTTGTTAGGAGGAGAAATTTTTTACAAACACAGAACGAGAGCTAAGCTTTTGACCTTGTGGAGCCTGAAGAATCCGGGGTGAAGATTTTGGTCGGTGCGTCATATTTCCTAATGTAAATGCATCTTAATATTTGTAGTGTTAATGATTGAAGTTTTTGTAGGTTGAGGATTGTCATTTTTCCCAATGGCATGATCGAGAGGACCAGTGGTGGATCCACACTATGTCCAAAGCAGTCACGTGACTGCACTAAGTTTTATGAATGACTATATAATAATGTTGCAACTTGGTTATACAATGGTTTTTCTAATTTGCCAAATTAATGCTTAGATAGAATACTTTTTGATAATTAATAGTTCAGATGGACTCTTAAAAATTATTTAATTAATTTGATTAAACCAATCAAGAATTAATGCATGTGTGCATTATCTAAAACTCAATAATTAATATGAACCAACAAGTATAGAGTGAAATTTTCTTTTAATATGAACTTTCACGCTGCACTTCTTCGAAGCTTCAAAGTTCGATCAGCTTCGCCCATTCTCCTCACAGCCTCACACAGACGACAACCGGCAAATAGGCAGTCACGACTTCCTGGCCCTCCAGTTTAGTTGTTCCACATGCTAGAGTTTAAGGGTTGAAGGATTTCAGATATCTATTTTTAAAAATTTTAGATTTTCTTTTAATTTTTTTGTTATTATTATTATTTTTTAAAATGACCGCACTACAAAAAAATCCTAGATCTGCCATTGGAGAGGACCAAGGGCACATCAAAGATGTATTGCACTCTTTAACATCTGAGAAGAAGAGTTTGACTGAGCAGATTAAACTATTAAAAGAGAAGAATGAAGTTCATCTGATAAAAATTGAGATTTTGAAAGAGAAGGTTCAAGCAATGGAAGGGAGGAACAAGGCACTAGAAGAAGAATTAAATGACTTGAGGATGAAAGTGAACAAGTCAATGATGAAGAGCCATGTATTCATGGTCTTCTTGATTGTATTTTGTGTTATTGTCAGTATAATGGTTTTTAGTGGAAAGAATGTCTTGATGTAAGATGAAAAATATGTTTCTGTTAGTAATGAAGAATAGCTTCAGCTTTAGCTTGTATGTCACTCTGTTAGACTAAAAATCACATATATAGTTTTATTAAATTTTGACAAAAAAATCACATAGTTTGATAAAATTTTATGATTTATCAATTTTTGGCACATAACAATTTGTAAATTCACATTAATGATTCTGATTACATCCTGACAAAGTATGCACCAAAAAACTTCAGATTACATTCAATTCACAAAATGAACATTTCAAAGTCACAACAACCATTTCACAATACCAAAAACTTCACCAAAATACTTCCACAACAAAGTCACAATACTACAAGTACTTCCAACAAAGTCATAATACCATAAAGTCACAACAAAGTCATAATTCAAATATTTTACAACAACTATTCAGAGTTACTATCCACCTTGAAAATCACATGTTTAACAATAAAGGACCACATAATTGTGTTCTCATTCAAAGAAAGTTTTATTCTTCCTCATTTTTGGCTGCTTCTTATTGGTGATAGAAATTCTTTCTATTTCCCCTTGTTTGTGTTGGTGATGCTTTGTTGGGTGCCAATGTTGGTGCTGCTATGTTGATTATCTTTCTGTTGGTGCTGGTTTGATGGTTTGATTGCTATGCTTGTGCTCTGTGATTGTTGTTGGTTTACCACAGTTGTAAATTAAGCTCCACGTGTCCCAATGTAAGTCGTGCGAAGTTGTTCTCCAAGCACCTGAGACAAAAATATTGGTAGAACTTAAAATAATATGAAAGTATGTGATTTATTAGTCTAATAAAAAGTATGTCTACTTACCCTCATGTAAATATTTCATGTTTCTGTGCTGGTGAGAACCTCATAACCACGCATAGCTTTGGCCCTCACTTTATGTACCAACTGCTCATAAGGTACTTTCTTCTTTATTGCCGCGTCCTTCTTTTTTGGAGATGCTGAGAAGGTGTCTTGGCTTTAATGAGATGGTGGTTCAGTGGTGTCTTGGCTTTAATGAGATGGTGGTTCAGTAGTGGCTTGGCTTCTAGGGGCTAATGGCACATTTTGCTTTTTTAATAGCATCTTAGATCTCCTCTCCGATGGTGCTTCATTGCTTTGGCTCACAATTTTATCAAGTTCTGCTGAACTAATTTTCTTATGAGGAGCAGTGGTGTCCTTTCGAGGTCTACCTATTTTCTTTTGCACTTGAACTCCAGAACTTGAAGCTTGTTGTTGTCCCTTGTTTGGACTAGTCCTTTTGTTGTGCTCATATCCACCACATATGGTGCACTTGATTGTGTCACCTTTCTTTGGGTTTGGATCTTTCTCAGACTTATCCTTCCTCCTAGTTTTCTTGGGTTTACCTGTTTGTTTCAAAATTTGTGGAGGCAGTAAAGGTTTATTCATTCTTGGCCACATCTTTTGGCCATTCATAGGCTTAATAGTGGATTCATAAGCCAATATGTAGGTTGCTTTCTTCAAGTAATTAGTGGCAGCAATTGCATGGGGACAGGGGATCCCACACAGCTGTCACATCCTACATCCACAAGTCTTGACCTCAAGATCCACAATAAACCTATTGCCATTTTTGGAACTTCGAACCTAAAAAATCACATAGTTTCAAAATATTTTAAGATCTACCAATATTTTTAAAATCACGTAGTTGCATGGGGACATGAATCACTATCACATAGTTACTTGTTTTGTCCAGCTGGGGTTGGAATAGAACATCTACTATCAACCTTATTATGTTCTAACTTCTTCCTGATCCTTAGACACAATTCATCATTCCAAGACAACATCTGCTCCCTCTTCACTACAATTCTTTGTATAATACTAGTTCTTATCTCCTCCAACGTATCAATTAAAGGCTTTGTCATTGCCTTCAATATATATGCATTAAAGCACTTTAACATGTTGTTGTCTACCACCTCGCATGTTGGCAGTACATTGATGTACAACTTACAAAACTTGTTAAAACCAATCTGTGTAAAAGCATCAACTGCTGCCGGTGACATTGTCCTCATCTTATCCAAAGCCTCTCTAAACTCAGCTTTTGTAGTGCTCTTGATAGCCATCCAAAAGTGATTCTTCATTCCATATCCATTATACATCTTTTTCTAGTTGGCATAGATATGTCTGGCGGTGCTCAACTTGAGGCATAATTGTCTTCACAGCATTTTCAAGACCCTGACAAATTAGAAGCATGAACAAGTAAATTATTAAGAAATAAAATTACAAGGTTTCAAAATATTTTAAGATTTACCAATTTTACCTTCTGCTGGTCACTTATGACAGTCATCCCAAAGTCGTCTGTAATGCGCAAATCTAAAGCCAACCTTTCAAGAAACCAAGTCCAAGAGTCTTGATTTTCACCTTCAACTACTGCCCAAGCGATTGAGAACATATGGTTGTTCCCATCACGACCAATGACATTCAACAGTTGTCCTCCAATTTATGTCTTTAGGAAGCAACCATCCAAACTGATTACAAGTCTACAGCCACGTAAAAAACCACTTCGCAGTCCCTCAAATCCTACATAAAATCTCTTGAACATATAGCTTCTAAGTTTGGACCTCTCTCAACTTGTAAATCAAAGAAGTTGTTCCTGTTCACCCTCTTTAACTCAGCAATGTATGAGGGAACCAAGTTGTAGTGCTCTTACCAAGTTGTAGGGCACCGTTCAGGTTTCCTTGCTTTGTAAAAAGTGGCCGAGCTAACCTTGATGTCGTAGTCCTTATCTAGATCTAACAACATATCCAACATTCTCCAATTTGTATTTTGTCTAAATCTTTCCAAATAATGCCTTGCAAGCCAGTGATATGAGGCTTACCTATTCCTAGTAGGTCTAGTACATGTGTGCTCCTTCGTGTATTCCTTGACACTTATTGCTTCATTCTTTTGTGTCATACTAGCCTTAATACACACTGCCACACATCTATCCTTGCCTGACCTCCTCCATTTTATGTTAAAACCACCAATAATAGCATAATCTTGTACTGTATGCTTGAATTGAACATGTGATTCAAACCACATTCCAACAGAAAAAGGATCACCTGATTTTATGTTTTTATGATTGAAGTAAACTCTCTTTTTCTTTCCATTGCTCCCTGCACACTCATCTTCACTAGTATTAAGAGTGGAAGGATTCTCATCAAAACTTCCTACTTCATCTTCTTCTTGCACACCTTCTTGCTGGTTTCCTTGTTGCAGTTGTCCCTAATACTACTCTCCTTGTTGCTGTTGTCCCTCGTGCTGCTCTCCTTGTCCTTCACTCTTTTTTCTTCTTCTACTTGTTCCTTTGTTTTTCTTCAGTTGCTTATAAGTTCTTATGTTCTCCATTGTAACCACAAAGTCATCATCATCAATATCAGTGGCATTGTCATCATCAGCCATACTCTCAGAGCCATCAGTTTTTGGGAGATACTCAAAATCATCAGATTCAGGAACTGCATCTTGCACACCAATTCTCTCATCAGGTTCAGGAACCGCATGTTCCACAATCTCTCTTTCCTTTATAGCTTCTACATACACATCAATCATGTCATGGCTGGTCTCATGCTCAACCATCTCCTTGACCTAACTATCACTACTAGAATATTGGCTATCAGCCATGGGGTACACCGACGGCCGCCTAGAACTATTCACGACTTTCCGACGGTCGTGGCTGATGTAATCAAATCAACCGCGGTTCCCATACGATCGCCTAAATGAAATAACTTTGTAGCGACAGCTTAGCGGAGGCAACGAGTCATCGGCGATATAAAATATGCCATTAGCCATGGCTAGCATTGGCCGTCGCTTATTAATTGATGGCGCGAACGTGGCGCAAAAATAAAAAACTCTTCACCGACGAGTTAGTGTGGGCCACGTCGGCCGTCGGTGATATTTTTAGTAAGAGTCCACGATTTACCAACAACTGTTGGGCCGTCAATGATAAACCTTTTATTTGCATTTGCGCCAAACCCTTCCTCTTCTGCCTCTCTTCTTCTCTCCTGTGTGTTGTCGCTGCCGTCGCCGCCCGTGTTGCTGCCGCCGCCCGTCGCCGCCCATGGTCGGTTCCAACCTTCCACCGTCGGCCCCTTTTTCTCCGTAAGATAGGTATTCTCCGACCGCCCCATTTGTTGCGCCCCTTTTTGATCCGGTCACCACCACTGTCGGCATCTATACGCCGGACGCCGATCGTGGCGAACACGCAGGCGCCGAGTTTGGGGCTGAATCCCTCAGCCCCAACTAGATGAACAATAGCTGATAGTAGCTGTCGGCTACTGTTTGATTAGGGGTTTAACCCCTAATCTTAGGTTTTTTTTAGATTTATTTATTATCGGTTATTTGTAGAATTTATGTGTTGAATGTAGACTAATTTTAGATTAATTATTTGTTAATTGTAGATTATGTCATTTGTAGATTAATAAAGTTTTTTTACTGTTATATTAAATTTAGGATAGTTTTAGGGTAGTTAATCAATGGTAGAATAAATATTATGATTACTTTTAGTTGGGTGTAATTATAATTTTAAAATTGTCCACTTTGGACTCGCACGGAATCGTCCACTGTGGACTCGCGCCGGAATCATCCATTTTGGATTCACGCCGGAATCGTCTACTTTGGACTCGCGCGAAATCGTCTACTATGGACTTGTATCGGCATCCACAAATTTAGAAACTAATCATGACGAGTTGATACATTTCACGTACGCATCTACGAGTCAAGTTTTAAGTTTGCAAAACCTTAGATCCATTCGGGGGTTGTATGTTCGTGTAAACGAAGTAAATGATCTTTTATATGACGTACAACCATTGAATTGTCCCTAATTGGATAATTTGGGAACATAGTTACTTATATTGCACTTAGTTTATTTCTTTTAGTCATTAATTATTTATTTTTATAGTTTGGCTTGTATCTCCCTTATTCTCCGATACGCGCCTAAATGATATGCATATTTGGAGAACTGTAGGGAGATGCTACCGAAATTTAGAATGAAGTTAATGACTACAAGAAATACTAAGTGCAATATAAATAATACGAATCTCGAATGGAATAGGACCATCCCACCTAAAGACATTACCTAAAAATATTGCCAATTTTTTGACAGAACATGTCGGGCGATCGAAGTTGGATGTACCGACGAATTCATCGTGGAACTATAACGGACGAATTTCGAGTAGGCGTAACTTACTTCTTAAATTTCGCCTACTCGAATTAAAAATTCCTTGTGGTATGTATAATTTCCTTATCATGGAGCTATAACGGATGAATAACTGGTGGCTCCCTGTCTTTTGCAGTGCATGATCATCGTATGGTATGTATAATTTCCTTAATTTTAATTAAAATATTATATATTTTGTATAATGATACTAGTGTATTTGTTTTCTAATGTGAGACGCGAGTTACAGGGGATGACATCGTCCAACACCCCTCGTTGATGCAGGTGTTTGAGCGCACTCATCGTCGATGATGAGGAGCGGGGGACTACGTCGATAGTAGGGCCTCGATCATCATGTATATAAGTATTTATATCTATTTGATTTACGTAATTTTTATTTATAGTTTATATATATGTATTATTTAACATATAAACGCGTGTAGAAGACCTTCACAAGGACCGTGATCGAGAGCGGAGGCACGCCATAGGAGTTTGACACGGGTGCATGGGTCGAGATCGCAGGTGGTTGGGAGCACGACCGTGTTTATGGCTTTGCAGATAGTGGCCATGCACGCGCCGTGTTAGAGCCACACTACTAGAATATACCATAGACCCGTCAGACTGTGATGAGATGGCTGAGGGACACACAGATAGGACAGACTCGGGGACACGCCCCCGAGTGGATTCCTGACCCTCTGTGGGACCAGCCCATTGAGCGGTGGGACACGCCTGAGTGGCAAGAGGTCTCCTGGACTGCGTCGAGAAACCACATGTCCGGGGGGGACGGCACGGGGGCGCGCCACACTGGTGGCTCCATCTCTTTTGCGGTTCATGAGCGTTATATGGTATGTATAATTTAATTATTTTTAATTAAATTATATATTGTGTATAATGATACTAGTGTATTTATTTTCTAATGTAAGATGCGCATGGCGAAGGACGACACCATCCAACGCCCGTCGATGATGGAGGTGTTTGAGCGTACCCACCGTCGTCGACGAGGAGCGGGGGACTACGTTGATAGCAGAGCCTCCATCATAATGGTAAGTATTTATATATGTCTATTTGATTTACACAATATTTATTTATAGTTTATATATATTTAAAATATAAACACGCATAGGAAACTTACATGAGGACTGTGATCGAGCGTGGAGGGACACCGGTGGAGTTCGACGCATGAGCTTGGGTGGAGGCTGCAGGTGACTTAGAGCACGACCGTGTTTATGACTTTGCATATAGTGGCCATGCACGCGCCGTGCTCGGGCCACTTGGGGCACCGACCACTGCAGCTGCGGGTGAGCGGCCATCGATATCCCGGGCGCAGGACCAGAGCCGGATAGCGGCCTTGGAGTCGGAGCTCACCCAGTAGGGACAGGCGATGTAGGAGCAGAGACTGGCAATGGAGGACTAGAGTCGGATGAATGAAGAGTTGAGACAGACGATGCAGAACATGCAGACCCTCCTCACTCAGATTGCATCTCACTCGGGCCTTCTACTGATGATGTCGCAGCCGTCGTTCTCCTCGACCCAATCGACGCTCTCGACCCAGCCGCTATCGACTCCACCGCCTCCACCACAGCCGTGAGATTTTGGTTTACTATATTTTATTTATATTTTGATACTTGTTAGCCTCGTTTTGAGGCTTAGATACTTAATAGATGTTATTACTTTACATTTCATATTTTGATACTTGTTTGCCTCCGGTTTGAGGCTTATAGTTGTTTATATACTTATAGTTGTATATATGATATTTTGATACTTGTTTGTTTCCGGTTTGAGGCTTAGATTGATGATATTTAAGTAAAACTTGTATGATTGGTTGAAAATGTATGTGTATGATATTTTGTGGTTGTAATATGTGATTGTAAATAGATAGTAATGTATAAATATCATTGTATATATAAATTTTCAAAATTTTAATTTTTTTCAGTTACATGATATAACTTCAGCCACGGCTTACCCACGGCTGACCGTCACTACGCCATGGCGGAAAGCGTATCGTAAATAGTTGATGACCTGGGCAGCACCAAATATCACAGTTGCTAATAATATCACTAACGGCTCTCTCAACTACGGCTGATGTGTTTTAGTCAACGACAACCGCATAGGTCTGTCATGATGTGTTTAAATCAACGACAGCGTGAACGACTGTCGCTGATGATTACTTATGACGAATGAGGGCGACCGTCATAACTTATCTGAGACGCGCACATTAGTGACGACGTTTTGCCACGGTTCGTACCGTCTGTGATAGTCGTCACCGACGGTTCAGCCACGGCCGTTGGTGACAACGACAATTCTAGTAGTGTATCGATCTTTAATTCCATAATGCAGTATCGAGGTTGTGTTTTGAAACTCGATACCACATTTTTTGAGGTCGACCATTGCCTAAATCATGCAGAATAGATTCGAGCTCTCCCATTGACATTTTGTCATTATTCTCCTCTGTTAAACTCATGTGCCCGTGGACATATTCTGTTTGAGGATGAAATAACATCTTCCCCCCATTGTACAAACGCAAATTAGATGGAACAAACATATCCGGGACCACAACTGCACTCACTGTCTGCAATCAATAAACAAACAATCCTTGCGCCGAGAGAGATAACATACAAACAAAAATAAACAACTAAACAACATTGCATTGTTTAAGTGGTAGAATACAAAAATTTTATGGTTAACATTGCATTTTTCGGCAAAATAAACAACTAAACAACTATTGTACTCACCTACGCCGAGAGAAAAGAGGGGACCACATAATCTTGGATCACAAACGTCGAGAGGTGGCCACAACGTTGGCCCGCCCAAAGATCGCTTGGAGATCAACCCTAATCGCCTGCCCTAATCTCGCCCGCCCGCGTCGATCGTTTTGAAGTTTAGTGTAAAATGGTAAAAAGTTAAGTGTTTAAAAGTTAAGTAAATTTTTTTTTGTTTTCCTCTATTAACCGTGCATAGATGTACGTGGCAGGCCACATATGAAGCCGTCAGGTCACGCAAGCGCTGTTTTCCTTCACGTTAGCTAAGTTGAGATGACGCTTGACGATTTGGTAGATGATATAAACAGATGTAAAGGTTGTGCATTTATAGGCGAATTTTAAAAACGCGGGTAAAAATATAAACTTTTTGCATTCCTTGTGATTTTTTAGTTTATTTTCCCTATAATATATTAAGTAACTTATATAAGGATATATACAGTGCGGATATGATATAGGTTCGCATCCATATCCGTATCTGCATCGTATCTATCCGGATATAAAATTTTTAAATTCATATCTGCATCTATATTCATTTTTATTTATGAATATGGATCGAATACGATGTGAATGCAATTTTTAATTAGCGGATGCTTATAAAATTGTCATTCATACGAGAGTTGCATGTATAAGAGACAAAAATAATTTTTTTGATTACAATTTACTAATTATGCAACTTGGTCACCAAAATCAGTAAGTTTACTTTTACATGCCTTTTCTGCCTTATTTTACCTAAGATTTCACCAGTATTGTCAAGTGGTTTTAATAATTTCCTTATTTCAATTATATAATATTTTCATACTATTTTAAACGTCATTGTGCGTATTTGGACAAGAAAAATAATAATGTGATTGAGGGACTGGATTTAAATCTAATTAAAATTTGGAGGATTAAATTGAAATTAAATCAAAATTTTATATGTAAATATAACTGTGTAAAATTAGATAAATTACATGGTTTTATTTTTTACATATTTATATTCTAATTATTCTTTTTTAGTTCTTACTGTATTCTGGAATCTGGAGACATTGAACTTTACATGGGCTGTGGGATGTGGGCCGTAATATATGAGTTGAAGACTCCGTGTGTTTCCTAACTGTTTCTAACGTTCCGGAAATGTTACAATAAAAACTCGGGGAAAGCGTTACCAAAAATTGCTCCGAGCATCCGTTTTTCAAGTTTTTGTTTCTAATAGCAAAAAAACACGAAACGGAAACGCAGCCCTAGGAAACACGCCTCCCTCTCTCCCTCGTCGATCGCCGTCGCTGGGTTCCTCCCCTCGCCGTCCTCGCTGGTGGTAATTCCCTCCCTCTCTACGTACCTATTTTTTCCTCGCCTACCCACTTTTTTTCCACCCACGTATTGGTGTGCGGTTTGCACCGCCATGCCTCCGTAGTGACCAGGGATCCCTCTCGGCAGTTCTCATCCGTCGCTGCAATCAAGGCCGGTGATCTAGTTTCTTTTTCCTTTCTTAATGTGAGAGTGCTGCTTGTTCAGGTGCGTGGAGAAGGCGCCGAAGGTGGTGTAGCTCGACCACGATTCACGGCGCTTTTTCACGCAGACGGCGCAGCAGCAAGGGGTTTCCTGCACCCCGGCAGGAGTACGACGGAAGCCCCGATCGCTGGAACAAGGTGTTTTTTCTTTAATCACGTGAAAGGGATATAAATATCAGAAGTTCTCATATATTCATCAAATTCCTTTACAAAACTGGTGTTGGAAAGTCTTAAAATCGTCCTGCGGCAGCCCTGACAACAGTGATGTCAGCCAGAGCAAGCTGCGGGTTGATGATTAAACCTGCATATAACGTACTTATTAGCCTTTGTTCTCTGTATAGGTCGATATTAAGTTCTCCAAGATCATGAAGTACAGTGAAGTCACATGAATCCAGACTAATCTTCTGCATTGTAGGATTTAATTGGATGAAAACAAATTATGATGAATTAAGGCAAAGGAAGATTTTTATCATGCGTACGTCCAGCCATAGACTGTGTCTTACTACAGAACTTCTTAATCTTGTTAGCCCGTTAAACAATGGCATATGGTATAGATTAATAAGCATAACCAATTTGTTCTAAGTTCCACATGTAAGAACTAACTAGGATCTCATACATGAAATGTACAACGATTGAAAGATGCATAACGATGAAGCATACATGTTGCCATAGACGATTGGAAGCAACAACTGGAAGCAACAACTGAAGAAATCATGGTGGTGATGACAATCCCAACAAAGGTCTTCCACTCCCTCTGGGTTGAAAAATGACTCAATTGGTAGACGCACAAGACAGGCTTCAAAGGATCGGTTATCTTAGCCTCCTCATATTGAAGTCTTGTCCCAGTGATTTTCCTGTCAAAATATTATGTGAGACTAAAAGAATGGCCTGCATAGGAGCCAATTCAATACCTCCTTTTTAGGTTGTGTCCGTAACACAAGTTAGATCATATTTTCACAATAATTTTTCATGCTTGTCTCTTTATCTGTGGTTGCTGCAAGATACAGGCAGATTTCTTAAGGGGACTTGCTTCTTCTTTTTCTGTAGTTATGGGGAAGGTCAAAGTATATGGTTGAAGAGTCCAAGTGCCTTTGTGAACCTTATCCTCTCAGTCATTCCTTCAAGTATCATGGATCTTCTATCCTAGTATTTTCTGAAATCCTAATTTGTTGTGATGTTTCTGTTCAACAGAAGAAGCTTCATAAAATAAATCATCATGAGGAACCCCATCACTCCAATGCTGAATATTTTTACATTATATTATTGATCATTTACCGTACTCCAAGAATATAAATTTTGTCATGCATATCTGTTTTAACTTAATTTACTACAAAAAAATTCTTCACCATTTTACCCATTACTTATTTTGATGCCATATACCTTGTTGCCTTTACTGTTCAAGTAGTTCTTACTTTTAATGTCCATTCACAAGTTTTTTCACATACAATTTTCATTCTTCTGTTAGATGGCTGATATGGGAAGCGATTTGCAAGGAGAGGAGAATGACATTGACATAGTTGAAGATGGTGGCTTCAATGTCAGTGTATGGCCAGATGAGATCGAAGAAAGGTTGATCGTGATCATGGAGGCTGAAGTTAGCAAAGGCAATAGAACTTCAACAACATTTTCAAAGCCTGCATGGCGTGCAATTGAGGAAACACTTAATGCACAAACCAAGAGGAACTATACTTATGCACAACTAAGAAATAAGTTCAATCAACTACGAACCAGACAAAAGGACTTCTCTAATCTAATAAAGGAGACAGGAATTCACTGGAACCCTGTGAATGACACTGTCTCTGCTAGTGATGAGGTGTGGGAACGCTTGTATAAGGTAAATTAGCTTTCTGGGGATAACAACTTCAACTCCTTGTCAATTAGTTCTATTAAGTCAATGAGGTGGTATTTCTGTGACTCTTTAGGTATATAAATCTGCAAAGAGATTCCGCAAGAAGGGATGTCCATTATTTAACAAACTGTGTGTTATATATGGAGACACAACTGTATCCGATTTCAATCATCTTCCAAACAATGATCACCTGGAGACTGATGACCGAGAGGTTGTTGACAGTATGAACTTGGAGGCATCATTTAATGAGCACTCTGGTGATGCAGGTGCATTGCCTGCAATACCTATTCGGAGCCAGTCTTTTGTTCCATCAAGTTCTCGTCGGGGTAAAAGATCTAGTTTTTCCATTCTCCAGAATAATGGTTTGAATTCTCCAGGTGAAAATTCAAAGAGAAGATCTGATGTGACAGAGAAAAAGATGGTGAATACTTCACCACCATCTAGGCCAGCTTCTCAGACAGGATCTAGTCTCAAGATGCTTATAGTTGATAGCATGCAAGCTTTAAATGCCCTTGAGGGCATAGACGGAGTAGCTTATTCAAAAGCTGTGGAGAGGTTTCATGATGATTATATGTGGATGGAGTTATTTCTGCAGATGACAGACGAGCGAAAAAAAGATTGGGTGTTGAATATAAAATAATATTTGGATGTGTAGCAATTTTTTAATCAGCTTCTATGTTTTTTAGCTCTTCTCTTTGGTTCTTGAGGATGGTGCAACTAATGTGGTTTAACCTTATGACATGATTACTTCGTGAAACTAGAACATTAATTTATATCAAGAATTAAGCAGAAATAAGTTTAATACTTTGACATGTGCTGTTGCAGATCATATGCTATTGTCTCTAATGGATAAATTGGCTTAGTCAAATATGGTTGATTTTCTAGTTTAACTGGGCTGAATATGTAATTGGCTTCATTTAGACATATGTTTGTTTACAGAACATGTTTTGGTATACCCTATGCCATAGAAAGTAGCCTCCTGAAAGGATCTATCATTTTTTATTCATTTTCTGAAGAAGCAACAATGTGCTGGGAAATTTTGGCTATGCCATGTTGCAAAATTGAAGCAGTCTTTCTAATTTGTTATCTTGAAAAGGTATGGCCATTCCCATACTGAAGATTTTTTTAAGGGACTTTTTAAAAAATAAAAAATGCACTCTATTTGTGAAGATAACTTTAAATAGTATCTTTAGTTTAACAAGTAATGATTACTGTTTATGAATTGCTAGGTTGGAGTCTTCTGACAGTTAAGCTAGTGCTTGGATATGTTCTGTAAATTTCACTTTATGGAAATAGAATGAGAAACCACAATATAACATTTCTTGATTTGCTGCCTCTTATGTTGGATGTCTCCAGGTAACCTTAAAGCTAAAATGGAGAGGAGTGCCAATAGAGTTGTACAATTGCCAATTATCCCTCTGGTTGAAATGAGAAAATGAGGACTATTAGAATTCTGAGGCCATTTTGTTAGAATATTCCCCATTTGGGTAGTACCATTGCAACTTTGGGTAGCAAATATGAGGATATTTAGATGATTATTGGTACAAGAATAAGTAGAATATGAAATTATCAGTTTTTTGTAAAATTAGGAGCAGCTCCAGCTGAGCATGCTATGAGAAATATGAGAAGAACATGTTCAAAGACTCCTAAACACATTAACACATTTTATGGGAAAATTCAGATTACAGTGGTGTTGGGGGAGGTAAAGAAAGGTCAAAGATTCAAAGGAAACTTACTTATATGACATAATAATATATGATTAATCTTGAATGCTTTAATGATGACACTCATGGTAGAGTTTAAAAAAATGGTTCAAGTGATTCAACCTAGGTAATTTGGAAAAACTGCATGCCATTGTTGTTTTTTGTATTTGTTTTCATATCAGTTAAATGTTTAGATACTCGGTTCCAACACCAAAAGCTTCTGTAGAGGTTACACCAACAATGGGAAAGACATTTATTCTTATTTGAGGTACTGACTTTTCTTCAGCTTTCTATGTGATAAAAGTCGATTTTAATTTATACTTTTTCTATAAAATTTGTAGCTCTTCAATTCTAACGGTTGGTTTTTATTTGGCATTTTCTTCTTTGAAATTCTAGCTTTGTAGGATTATTGCTCTTGGACAGTTGCACTTATAGGTGGAACAAAATGCAGAATTTCCCTTTCCAAGCTCTAGAATACATATTGAGGCTTTCCTTTTTTCTCATTGATTTATGTGTATATTTCAGTACAAGTTAGAGAATACATAAGTGGAGTATGAACTGAAACTTACAAGATTTATTTTTCTCTTTCCAAATAATTTAGTATTTTTGTCACTAATTTAGCATTTCTTGTACCATTTATAAGGAAACTACAAAGATGATTTATTTCTAACATAAGTTTATGTTTGTTCATATGTGTTGTTGAATGTCATGTTACTTGATTTAATTCTTCATTATTTCTAATATAAGTTCGATCTGTTGAGTATCTGAAGTTCTGAATTATTATACTCAAGTTAAAAGCCATTGTCACAGAATGAATTATTTAGGTGCAAAACCTAGTGGCTTAAAGCCATTGTCTAAACAAGTGCAGTTGCAAATTTCAAGTATAGTATGTCCAGTTTGTGTGATGCTTGAAGTTTACAATAGGTAAATGGTTGTGTATTATAAATGATAAAGGATTTCACTACCTTAGTTTGACTAGTGATTATCTCTAGTAGGTTGTGGGCTGTGGACCTCGGGTCCTCGGTAATAGGAAAAGATTCATGCAACAGATCCTAGATAGCTCTATCTGGGACCTTCTTTTCTCCTTGTTACTGCCAAATTTGCACATGACCACTAGCTGAACATCACGTTCTCTTATTTTGATTCTAATGGTACATGTGGTAGGAGTGTATTAGTTTGGAGGTACAAATTTACGAGAGTAATATTTCAAGGGTAAATGACACTTGTAAACTTTAACCTCTTTCTATTTCTGAATTATATTAGTCATGAAGGGGTAAATTCAACTACTTAAAAGTTTAATATGTTTTTTGGTCCCTAAGGTCAAGTTTGATGGACCAGGTTGAGTTGTCATGTTGGGTCAACTCTTTGTTGGGATTAACTAGGTCGAGTTCAACCAAGTCTTGCATATTAGTCCAAGGTTAGGTCCGACGGGATTTAGTTATTTCAACTTGGGATCAGATTAAATCGGGTTGGGATTACAATCAAATTTAATGAAATTGAGATTAGGTCAATTTGGGAGAGGGTTGACCAGGTTAGTCTAACTGGGTTAGGTTAGCTTGGGGTTCAATCCACCAAGTTAGGTCGGGTTAACTCGGACTAGGTTCAATCGACAAGGTTATTTTCAGGTTATCCTAGGGTTGGCTTTGATCAACTATGTTGAATTACGTCGGGTCAAATTGGATCAAGTTGGAATGAATCTAAATGAGTTGAGTCTAGCCATGTTAGTCTGGTGTTTCAGATAAAGTCATTCTAGGTTAGTTTCATCATGCCTGATTTGTTCAACTCCATATTTGATCTTATTATGTGGCATCTGATCTAAGTTAGTTAGGGGTCAAACTTGTTCGAGTTGGATGAAATCAGGTTGGTTAAGTCAACTCCATATTGGGTTAAGTAACGCCGAGGTTAGTTTGGGTCATATCAGTTCATGTCCAACCAAGTTGGTTAAAATTCAACCTGGGGATAGGTCTAAGTGAATTGGGTCTAGTTTTGTCGGGTCAATTTGTGGTTAGGTTCGACCAAGTTAGGTTGAGCGAATTCGGGGTGAGGTCCTATCACATTTGGTGAGTTCCATTCGGTCCGACTAGGTTGAGTTGAATTAGCCAGAGATCGAGTCTATGTAATCTTCTTTTCTCAGTTTAAGCGCACTTGGTTTATTTTCTAATCGACACTTTCTTTATTAAATGATAACTAGTTAGAAGACCAGTCGGTTCTAGCATTTATTTGAGTGAAACTAAGAGACTGAGATTGAGTTGGAAAGATCCACGAGGGAGGGAGATTTATTAGAATTTTAAAGATGGTTTTACCCTAGTCCTTAGTAGGTCAACAGCTTGTTGAAAAGTGTTTTTGTTGGTTTTCCCACTTCTCTATTCTCTTTGTTGAAACTGCAAGTAATTATTGAGGAACATGTGCTTTACCTGAGATGCTAATCTATAATTTTGTTAAGTTCGCTTCAAATTGAATGCAACTACTGAGGATTAGTTCTTGTTGAGCACTTATGTTCTCTTAGATCTATAATATGCATGACTTGGAAGTTTTTGTTCTCTTAGATCTAATAAAGTTGAGCACTTATGTTACTAGTTCCTGCCATGTCTCTTGCTGCCGGCATGTTTGGGAAGAAAGTAGAAAGTTGTTCTGTCAACAATGCTCAGTGAAAAGTTTCTGTTATAATTATTGAAATTAATCTACTAGCTTACTGCAAGCTCGTAATATCTATTGCTATTTTTATGTTGAACATTTTCTTGCACTGACCTTTTGGATTATTGCTAATGGGAACAGTTAATGGCACCTTTGCCTCAGCATTTCAATTTTCTTTTGAGGGAAGCCTCTACCCTAAAGTTAATATCTAGTTTCTCCAAAAAAGAGCTAGTTCCTTACTGTTTTCTTGAGTTAAGCTTCAAGTTAAACCTCAATTGTGCTCTTATGAGATCTGATGCCACTATGAGTTACGATTTAAAATTTTGGAAGTTGTTCTCATGCCAGGTAAGATGTCTTCAAGTGTTTATGCTTCATGTTGCTGCAGTACCTGCTGCAATTGCCTACGGTAGATATACTGACAGATTACAGAGAGTTTGTGGAAGTTGATGAGAATGGGGAATTTAGCTCTCTATGCATCTCATTGTTATAATCAGAAACATTTTTATATCTCATTTTGTGAATCCCATTATAATTGTTTTACAATGTATTTCTAGTTTACAATATGTAGGATTATTTACCTTTTAGCAAGCAACATACAATTATTCATTTTGCTGTCTTCATAGTAAAATTGTAGTGCTTGTTGTCTACAGCTGAAAAGTGAAAACTGCATCTTTTTTGCCTACAGCAGAATGCTCTTGTGCATTTATTTGCTTCATGGAGAAAACCTGATTTAAGTCTACCACTGAAATCATTTGGTAAAGTTCCTACTCTTTTTCTTTTGTTTACTTATTGCATCCAAAAATTTTTGTTACAAAAAGTTTTTGTTTCTTTTGAGGTAAATTGCAATCACCCCTTGCTGGAAAAATCAAGACACAGAAGCAGCACGAGGTAACTTGCCATAAATTTTAGTCTGATTGACTTTGGGTAGTAATAAAGAAACCTTGATCCCACCATAGCATCAACTTGTCTTTTGAAGCAAGCATTAATGGAGCTTATAAATGTGTACCACCGGTTCAAGCTAACACACATTCATGCTGTAGCGTGTGCATTAAAGAATTGCACCTATCCATGAAACAACATTTGCAGGTCAGAATTCATGAATTGTCAATCCAGTGCTTTCCCGATCTACACAAAGTAACGAAGGAATTAAATTTGTTGAGTGCTCGGTAACGTGGTTCCAGTACAGTTCAGTGGAACAATAATACAGGCAAAGTACACAAGACTCTTATGCTAGAAACCTGACCTGCCAAGTCATCAGACTTAGGAGGAACCCATATACACAGATTAGAAGGACCTTAGTCTAGACAATTCAGGTCAATATATCCCATTTGGATGTTGAGTTAAATAGTTACCTCATCTCTCTTACTGTAAGTGATATGGTGAAGCTCATTTAAATGAACTAGGATGGCCAACTTTGAATGAAATCAAAATTTGTATGTACATCAACCGGTACTTGTTTCTGTTCAGAGCACACATCAAATTACAGAACAAGTTGCGAAAAAAAATAAATGCAAACACATGCATTTTTAACTGGGTAAGCAAGTGCTTCAACTGCCTTAAACTTTTATTTTCTTCTCCTAAAAAGGAGTGCTTGAACTGCCGACAAATTAGGGCATTGAATTAGATTGTATTGCCGTTTGAATCACCTCAAACAGGTTCATGAACTAAGTATTCTTTCTACCATCATAGTAGAAAGGAAAAATGAAGGCATGACAAGAGTTATGAGACTCCAATCGCTTGTCAGTAATGGCTCGTTTCTTGCTAACTCTTCAATTCATGCAGACACATAACTACATCTGTAAACTATTCTCTGATATTTGCAATTTATTCATATGAATTGTAATGTCTCTATTCAAGGAGTAAGAGTGAAGGAAATCTGGAGAACCAAAAGATGCATTTCATATTGCAGAAGGGTGAAAAGTAGGTAACAAGGAGCAAGTATATATATTGTTAGATTTACCGGTTACATAGAAAAAGAAAGCTTATACATTTTATCTTTGGATTCACATGAGGTAAATTAAGGATCTAGATGTCTCCCCTACACAGTGGACAAGAGCCATGCCTGATGAGCCAGCTATCAATACATGGCAAATGGAACATGTGCTGACAAAGGGGCAATCTCCTCACCGTTTCTCCTATTTGGAAATCCTACAATTGAAATGATTTCAGTGTTATCAGCCAATTAAATTTCTCAAAACAAAACACAGTTTATCCATAACCTTCACTGGAATCACTGCTAGCAACATGTACCTGCAGACACACTGAACAGCAAATCTTCTCCCCGGCCGCATCTGAACTCTCTTCAGCAGCAATCTCAACCTTCGGGATCTTCTCAACTGCCTCAATCGAGAGCCCTCTGATGCCACCCGTCTCAAAGAAATCGGGGGTCTCCATGAACTGTAAACTGAGAGCACTCATCTGCACTTAAGGAACATGTATCTAATCAACCACATTGTAGAGCCAGTAATTCGGAGGGTCGGCTAATGTGCAGCTCAGATAGAGAAAGCTACCTGACTTTGTACAGCACTCTGCACTGCTGGGCCAACTTTTTCCCTCACAAGCCTTCCACTCAAAAGACTAGAGATGATGTCCAGCTGCAACACCCAAATTAAGAGATACACTTAATACTAAGTGCTCCAGATTTCCAATATAAGAGAACCTAAGTAGATAGTCGAAGCAAAGGCTTTGAAGAATAGTTTTATGATTAGATTGTGCATATGCACCAGTGTAGTTTGTCGGTAGAGATATATATCCAAATATTTTGTTGAGCTTACCACATAGAGAATGCTCCAAATGCCTGATTCCCTGGAGTTCCACAGATCAAGAGATGATTCGACTACTTCGATGGAGAAAACAGCTCCAGAAATGGCTCCAATTCCAGCTCCTCGCAATAAGCCACTCTCGGTTGCGAGGCCTATAAGAGCACCGGTAATGGTCCCAACCAAAGAGCCAACTGCAAATAGGAATAGAGGAAGCATTTCATCAAACACTGGATGAACCAGAAGTGCTATAGCAGACTATAGTTGGGAAATTCACTTCCTTTTCCTTCAAAACTCTCAGTACATGACAATTGATGAAAAGATTACACAGGAAGTCAACAATGAATCAGGAAAGAAGCTGGACATCTGATGTCAAGGAGAAAAGAGGGATCCAAATACAAACAATTACCAACCTATTGCAAAGATACAGGTGATTATGGCACAAACCACTCTGCCAAAGATGTGAGACACCATGCAGCTGAAACCACCACTCTCTCTTGCCTCAGAGGAAGAAGAATGAGGAGAAGTTGAAGGAGAAGAAGAAGAAGAAGAATAAGAGGCATCCATGACTGACTGTTTAAAGAGTAGGTGGGGTGATTCAGAGTTCAATAGACCAATTTATACCCAGAGAGAGAGAGAGAGAGAGAGAGGGAGACATGTGAGATTTAAAAGAAGGGCGAGAGAGCAAAGATTAAGGAGAACAAGGAAACAGCATTCAATTAAGGGATAAGTATGAGAATATTTACTTGATGATTTTGTCTATTGTATGCTCAAATTCTTTGTTCAAAGTTCTTGTCGGTGATCAAATATCATTGTAGGACACTGATATTAAATTAGAGAAATGTGTTGAAAGCTGCATATATCAAGATTAAGTGCTCAACGAGCTTCCATTTGAGCTCTGTAGTAAACAGCAAGTTTTCTTAGACGTGATTTACATACGTGGGTACAAGATTACTTAAATCTTCACATATAATTAAGGTCCATTAATGAAGATTTAAATATGAAGGACATGAATATGCCTCCTCCTTCGACGTGGCAATTGATAGCACGCAGAGTGTGCAGTGCTAAACATATCGTGAAACAATAAATGAGACAGCTCATGGATGGCAGAATTCAGCATGGGAATTAGAGGTTTAGGAAATATCTTGCCGTGGCCTCATAAATTGTCAGTAGGTCGAGTGAAACAAATAAAGTGAAATTAATGTTACTCCACAATATCCTGCTTGCTTCACTATCAGTGTTCAGCTCAAAGTTGAATCAGATCCACCGGATGAATCAAATTCAATCAAAACTAATTTTTTATATTTTTATAGAATACAAGCTGATGACTCAAGACGTTAGTTTAAACATTAAAACTAATTTGTACTCATGCATCAACCTAACGAAAAGACTGGTATTAAAAAAATTAGCCAAAGTTGACAATAATAATAATAATAATAATAATAATAATAATAATAATAATAATAATAATATAACAAGAGAGGTCAATCACCTATCGGCTTATAAAAATATAAAATTAAAAATAAATTAAAATTTTATTTTTAAATTTTCACCTGACATAAATTTTATTTCAAATTAGTCTCTAAAAATTTATAAAAATAACAATGACAGAGTCACTTAATTAATTTAACTCTAAGTTATAAAAATAATAGCAACAGAGTTACTTAATTGATTTGACTCTAAAATAATTTTTTATAGACTTAATTGATTTAATTTTAAAATAATTTTTTATAAATTTTTGTAATATGATAATATCACAAAGTCAATCCAATTTTATGATAATTCCCAAACTTCCTGCATCCCAAAAATCCCCTTTAAATGATTCAAAATGTCCTACACTATATTTCATGGATTCTTCATTGATTGGCTTCTCACTTGAAGATCCATATTACTATATTTATCTGCACTAACAATTCTATGAAAAATTGTATATTTTTGTCCCTGGCCCATCCCTTAACCACCTTACTCTTGTTCTCCATCTCAATGCGTGCTTTGACTTCATAGCTTTGTACTTCTGCAAAATGTTTCCAGATATCCTTTGCCTCCCTTCTTTCATATCAACAATGAAAGAGTTAATTATTTTACCACAAAATATAATCATCTTGTTCGATCTGCTTTTTCAACTATATAGTTTGTTTTTTTTCCAAAAACAATTAAGTACCCTGACTAATCAGGCAGAGTAACTAAAACTTTTCATAATAAAATTAACAAGATCGGGCGGCCAATCGTGATCCCATCCAAAATTCCTCTCCATACGTCTCCATAGTGTGCTATGCAGTATGTTGCTTTGTTCGTCTTTTGGCCAATGTGGTGAAAAATTATTTCCTCAAAACTCTTTGCATACAAAAGAATGTCATTAATAATATTTTTAATTTTCCATGACAAAGTTAAATTCTTATTACACATATCAATAACATTCTTTGAATCAGATTCAATAGTAATCCTTTTTTGATTTAATTTCTTAGCCTCATTCCCAATAACATAAGCATATTGATTAAAAATGGCAGAAGCATAAAGTTCCATATTTGTTATCATCACAATGAGAGGTTCAAGGCAATGGGTTCAAATCACATTTGTAACTCATAAGTTATAAGCGGCCTCTAGCAAAATATTATAACTACCTTTGAGGTTCAAGACTAATAGAAGCGTCAACATTCCATTTAAATATCTCACCTGTTGGAGAAGACCATATATATCTAGATTTATTTATCAAAGAATTTCCCTTAGAAATAGGACTATTGTAGTATCTATAGTTGATGCTAAAGTTTTAGCAAATATCATATAAATCGATGACCTTAGTTGCTCAAAAACTATTTTATTTGTAGCTAGCCAGATGAAATAAAAGGTATTGAAACAAATTGTAGTATCTCATCTCAATGCGTGCTTTGATTTCGTAGCTTTTGTACTTCTGCAAAAATGAAAGCCTTAATTATTCTACCACAAAATATAATCATCTTGTTTGATTTGCTTTTTCAACTATATAATTTGTTTGTTTTTTCCAAAAAACAATTAAGTACCCAAATTAATCAAGCGGAGTAACTAAAATTTTTCATAATAAAATTAACAAGATCAGGCGACCAATCCTGATCCCATCCAAAATTCCTCTCCATACATCTGGCATAGTGTGCCACCCAATCTGTTGCTTTGTTCACCTCTCAGCCAATATGGTGAAAAATTATTTCCTCAAAATTCTCTGCATACAAAAGAATGTCATTAATAATATTTTTAATCTTCCAGGGCAAAGTTAAATTCTTATTACACAGATCAATAACATTCTTTGAATCAGATTCAATAATAATCTTTTTCTGATTTAATTTCTTACCTTCATCTATGGCAAGTTTTATAGCCAATGCCTCATTCCCAATAACAGTAGCATATTGATCAAAAACAACAGAAGCATAAAGTAAACTTTCATTTCAATTCCTACAAATTACAGAGAAAGCACCTTTACCACCTTCAAGACTAATATAAGCATCAACATTCTATTTAAATATCTCACATGTTGGAGGAGATCATATATATCCAGATTTATTTATCAAAGAATTTCCCTTAGAAATAGGTCTGTTGTAGTATCTGTAGTTGATGCCAAAATTTTAGCAAATATCATATAAACCGATGGCCTCATTTGCTCAAAAACTACTTTTTTCTAGCTAGCTAGATGAAATAAAAGGTATTGAAACAAAATGCTATCAGGATTCTAGAAATATTAATTGGTGCAACCTAAGTGGTCACATTGTTCATGCCAATATCCCAAGCAAGCTTTTTAATACCAACAAATTTAACTTCCATTAGTTTCGAGAGGATCCTAGCTACCTCAATATCCAAGAATATATGTTGAATACTCTTTAGATGGCTGCCACACATGACACAACATAGGGAACTATTCATACCAAAATGATGTAATCTATTTGCTAGGCAATTTTTTATGAAATAATTTTCATATGAAAATTTTAATCCGCGAGCCAACTTCTGATTTCCAAATCAGAGCCCACTTTGATAGATTACAAGGTTTGATATTATTTAATTGAGTAATGTAATTATAAGCGGATTTTGAGCTAATAATTAAGGCCGATTTTATCCGGCCACCAGGTTCAATTATCATCGTTGAGATATAACTTTGTCAAATTCTTATATCCAAAATTCTCTAGGCAAATGAATTTTGGATATAACAACCGCAAGGTAGGGACCAAACATGTCAACAAGTTTACAGATCTTCCAATCACCGTTATCAATTAATGAGCAAACATAAATATTTACATCAATCATATTCACATTGACAAACGTAAGTTTGAAAAGCAATGGAGTATCAAGTATCCAGACATCACTGAACACTTTAGTACCAACTCTAGAAGAAATCAATTTAACAAAATCAGTTTTTATCTCCTCAGCAGCATGGTTAATAAGTTTCCAAATTATCCACTATAATTTTTAACCCTTCTCCCGGACCAAAGTTAAAGCCCATTTTATTTAGCACTAACAATCTCAATCCAAAGGGATTTATGGTTGTTTAAAATATCTATCCTAATATCAAGGCCACCATCTCATCTATAGGCATATATAGTAACTTTTGCCCAAGAAATGAGATGAAGACTTTTTTCTCAGTGTCAGCACTCCAAAGAAATTAGCCCATAATAATCTGCGAAATTTGTATTGCATTTTGTGACTCAATCTCCATACACCCAATATGTTGCCAATTAACTATCATTTAAAAGACCTATCAATAATCCAATAGTTCTCATATTTGAAAGGATGTACTCTAGAATCCAATTGAAGTGGTCAAACATGACATATCCACTGTAATAGAAGATCTCAAGTAGGTGACATAAAAACTACTACTAACAAATATTTTGTTGAGTTTTATGAACACTTAGTTGTATAACCATTATTTTGTCCAAGTGAGTTGTCTATCACTAATAGATAAGTTCTTTGTTTAAAAATAACTTTATAATTTGTAGTACATAAAAGCGAAAATATACACACAATATTCATTATATATACATATAGACACAAAAATAAGCACATATAAAGCATACTCGGATGTTTTACCATTAAGCTACTAATGGGTCAACCACTAATAGGTAAGTTGATTAGCAATAAATTCTTAACAATTTGAGAAATTTAGGAAAAGAATAAAAAAGTTTTCCTATATTTGTGAAAACCATAAATATATTTTAGAATTCGGGAAAACCATAAGTATTTTGGCTAACTTCCCAAATATATTATCATTTAATTTTAGTAACTCAATCGGTTCACCCAAGAAATATATTTATATTTTTTTATTTAAACCTTTTCAACCGGCTTGAGTAAATTTTTTGGCAAACAAACATATTAAACCAAAAAATTCACTCAAATCCGCTGAAGATGTTTAAATAAACAAAAATCTACTAAAATTAAAGGGTAATTTGAGAAGTTGGCCAAAATAGTTATGGTTTTTCCAAATTATGAAATATATTTATAGTTTTCACAAATAGTTGTTGCCAAAATAGTTTTTCAAAATAGTTTTTTTTAATGATTTTGTCAAATTTCTCTTTACAACAATTTTTTATAGTTTTCACAAATATAAAAAAAAATGTATGTTTTTTTCAAATTTCTCTTTATAACAACTTTTTATAAATATTTTTTTTTTCAAACAAAGGCAAGAGGCCCTCAAAATACTTTAACTAAATAATGGGATCATGATAATCCCGAACAAGGATACAAAGTAATTCAGGAGGTGGAGGAACATTTCAAAAAATCAAATCTTGGATCACTCGTGACCTCGATGCTACCTAGTGGGCAGCTTTGTTTGCCGGTCTAAATACAAAACCAATAAGAAAATTTACATTGTTACAAAGCATCTCAGAAATATTTTCAATAAGACATCTAATGGACCAAGTAGGGGTGAGCATTGGTTCGGTTCGGTTAAAAACCGAACCGAACCAAAGAATTATTTTTAATCGTTTACCGAACCGAAAAAATTCGATTAATTCAGTTCGATTAATCGAATTTTTGGTTCAGTTCGGTTAATCGAAAAGATTAAAAAAAAAAACCAAATTTTTTTCAAAGAATGCATGTGCTAAAACTTGAACTCAATCACCTCATAACCAAATTTTAATTTTTACCCTTCTAACCATCTTAACAAACATTACTATCAATTTATATATAACTAACATCTATTATATATATATATCGAATGTTAAATAAATAATATTACACAACACGGGATTCAAACCTGGGCGGTTGGAATTACAAGCTTAACATAACACTTAACCACCAAGACAAATGCCAACATTTAATATATTTGTTATTATTATTATATATATATATACATATACATATACATATACATATACATATACATATATATTAGGTTAATTTGGTAAATTAATCGAATCGTCGGTTAATTTGGTAAATTAACCGAATCGTCGGTTAATTTACCAAATCGAATCGAAAACCGAATCGAAATTAATTCGGTTCAGTTAAATCGGTTTCGGTTCGGTTTCAGTGAATCGGAGAAGTTTGCTCACCCCTAGGACCAAGGAGAGGGGTTGCCCTTATGAAGAATATCACTTAACTGTTTACAGTCAATTTTAAAAATAGCTGAAGAAATATTGTTGTTTACTGCCCAAACCAAGGCCTGTTTGAGGGAAATAGCTTTAGTTTTGAGAGTAGAAATCAGTTCAACAGGAGCACCAAGCAAGGTAAGACACCTGCCCAGGTGGTCTCTAACAATAAAACCATAAGCAGCAAATTCATTAGTAAATGCATCATCACAATTAACTTTTAAAAAATTTAATGGAGGAGAAATCCATTTATGTTCCATTGAGAAGTCAGGAAGAGAATTTTTATTGCCTTCAGGTTTGGAAACCGTGAGGCAACTATTCGATATGAAAGCTTTAATGCGGTTCACGAGCCCCGTAATGGAAAGCTGCCTACCCGTGTGCAACAGGTCGTTCTTAGCGTGCTAGGTGAACCAAAGGGCAGTGGCTATGGTTATATTTAATTCTGATTTGAGCAATCGAGCCAACCGAACTTTCAAGGGGAGTAGATAACCAAGAGCCACTATCCCAATTATCCCTATTAGAAAAGTTCAATCCCGAAGAGGAACTTAAAGAAAACCAAATTCGATTTGAGAAATTACAATTTAAGAACAAATGCTGAATGGTTTCAGAATCATTTCCATAAAAAAACACAAGAATCATTAGAAGCAATTCCAATATGAAACAGAAAAGTTTTGGTAGAAAGATTTTTGTGAAAAAAATTCCAAAGAAAGATTTTAATTTTAGGAGGAACATTGAGTTTCCAGATACTTACCCAAAGATTGGACTTTTTCAAGTGGGAAAGGTTACAGCTTCTTAGGAAGCGATAGGCAGCGCGAGTGGTAACAATTCCACTAGGCTCACTAACCCATACCCAAACATCATCCTTAGGCTCTCTAGGCAAATCAATGAGACAAATGAATTCCCTCATTAAATGATTAAAGTCATTATTGATACAGTTTGTGTTCCAAGCATTATTACAAATTAAAGAGCTAACATTAGAATTAGTATCAATATCAACATAAATGAAAGTAGGCTTCAACACTTTAGAGAAGTTAAATTTCAGTTCATTAAAAGCCCTAAAGCATAACCTCCAAGACCAGGAAGAGCTCCTAGGAGGGGAAAGGGAGAAAAAGTTAAGCCTGGGATATTTGGCTTGAACAACATTAACCCAAATATATACTAGGTTCATTGTTGAGGTAATTTAGAATTCTTTTACTAAATAGGGAGGAACTAATAAGATTGATATCTCTGATACCCAGCCCTC
Source organism: Canna indica (assembly GCA_034359265.1). Taxonomy (NCBI): domain Eukaryota; kingdom Viridiplantae; phylum Streptophyta; class Magnoliopsida; order Zingiberales; family Cannaceae; genus Canna; species Canna indica. The sequence goes on along the minus strand of CP136894.1, from coordinate 14,513,005 downwards.
CAAGAGGTTTAGGGAGGGTAACAGTGGACCAAGGAATGACATAAAGGGTTTTTTTTTCAAGATTGCCGGTTCATAAAATTATTTTAATGATAGAATCGATCTTATCCATGCTTTTTTGAGGGAACCATGAAACATAGAGATTATGGAGAGAGATAGAATTGAGAACATAATTGATTAAAACAATTTTGCCGGCCTGAGAAAGATAGTTGGTTTGCCAATTTCCTAATCTGGCTTGGATCTTGGAAATGATAAGTTCGTGAGTATTAGGAGGAGCTCTGGAGGGAGAGATAGAAGTGCCAAGGTAGGAGAAAGGAAATTTTTCTTGTTTCATATTGAGAGCACTACAGATGGAAGAAATTGTATTTCTAGGGATGGATTTAGGAAAGTAAATCTCAGATTTGAGGGGATTGAGCTTTTGACCTGTTAGAACCTCATGCTGGTAGAAAATATGTTTAAGAGTTTGGATGCTTTTAGGATCAGCTCTAATTGCAATGAGAATATCATCTGCAAACATGAGGTGGCTAACTTTAAAAGATCTTTTGATGTTAAAGGGAGTTAGCTTTTTATCATGGACAACAATGCATGTTAAAGAGATTAGATAAAGTTTGAGCTACAAGAATGTAAAGAAAGGGGAAAATAGAGTCTCCTTGCCTAACTCCCATGTGAGCATGGAAGAAAGGAGAAAGAACCACATTAATAAGACAAGAGAAGGAGCCGGTAGAGATACAAGAACGAATCCAATTAATGAAGGTATTAGGGAAGTTGCAGGCTTGGAGAACATGAGTGATAGCAATCCAAGAAAGCATATCAAAGGCTTTTTCAAGGTCAGCCTTGATGAGGATATAAGGGTGCTTCCCTTTGGATTTATAGAGAGAATGAGTGATTTCCTGAGCTACAAGAATATTGTCATGAATACTCTTGGATTTAACAAAAGCAGACTATTCATAGGAGATGAGATGAGGGAGAAAAATCTTTAGCCTATTAGCTAAAGTTTTAGAGAGAATTTTGTAAGACAGATTGCATAAGACAATAGGCCTAAAGTCTTTGACCCTACTAGGGTTTTTAATTTTGCGAATAAATGTGAGGATGATTTTGTTCCAATCAAGGGGGAAACTAGATGTTAGTGGAAGTAGTTACAACAGGCAAGGTAATTATCAAAAATGATTGACCAATAGATTTTGTAGAATTCAACTGTAAAGCCATCATATCCCGGACTTTTACTATTAGCAAGAGAAATAATTATGTTCCACAATTCCTCTTTGGTAAAAGGCTTAACAAGGATTTGATGGGAATCAGGGCTGAGCTGAGAAAAGGTAGGCCAAGACAGATTAAGGGGAGGAGGAGAAGGAGAGGCCCAAATTCCTTATAGAAATTTGAGAATTGATTAAGGATATCAGAGTCAGAAGTGTAATTAATTGAATTGTTGTCAATAATGGAAGAAATTTTATTTTTCATTCTTTTCATCATAATAGTACGATAAAAAAATGCAGTGTTTAAGTCTCCATCATTGATCCAATTGAATTTGGCATTAGACAACCATTTAATGGCTATTTGTCTATGAAGAATTAAAGTCTTATGGTGAAGAATTTTAAGAGTAATCTGTTAATCAGTGGAAAGACCAGAAAGGGCTTCAGTGGATTCAAGAGAAGAGACATCCTTCAGAGTATCATTGAGTCTCCTCTCCAGTAACCCAAGGTGATCTCTATTCCAAGCACTTAGGGTAGTATTTGGTTGGATGAAATAGAGAGGGAATGAAATACTATTTTCTATACCCCATTTATTCCCTAATTTTGGTTGCAACTTATGGACAATGAATAGATGAGCCATAAGGAATATATAAGAAATAATATTCCCTATGCATGGGGAATACTATTCCTTACCTCAATCCAAGGAATAATATTTTTTGTCTATTCCTTATGATATTTTTTTATATTATATTTCAAATATTTATAATATTACATAATAATATAAAATATTAAAATATTAAATTAATTTTAATAATTGTTTATCTTAAATAGATAATTATTATTTTATTATTAAATATTTTTTTAAGATTTAATTTTTTATGAAAATAAATAAATAATAGTTTTAATTATTTTAAATTAATATATTATTTTACATTAATTTATATTTTTGTTATGCTGTTATTAGTTAAAATAAATTATAACATGATTTATTATATTTTTAGAAGGGCATTTTGATTATTTTTCTATATTATCATTCAATATTTATAATATGAATATAAAAATAAAATTGTTAAATTATTTTTAATAATTACATATCTTAAGTAGATAATTATTATTTTATTATTAAATAATATTTTAATAATTATTTTTTAAAAATTCAATTATTTTTTATGAAAATAAAATAAATAATAGTATTTTATTATTTTAAGCTAATAAATTATTTTATATTGATTCATATTTTTATTATATTATTATTAATTAAAATAAATTATAATATAATTTATTATATTGTTAGGAGGGCATTTTAATCATTTCATCTTAATTTATTGTATACTCTTCGTGTTAAATAAACAAAGTAAATATATTCAGTTTTATTAAGAAGGATATTTTGGTCATTTAACTTTCTATTCCTTGTCTATTTCTTATGCTAATCAAACAAAATAATTTTATTCTTGGCATATTTTATAATATTAACCAAATAAGATAATATTATTCATCATCTCCTTGTCTATTCATATTTCTTATGAATTCACTTCATCTAATCAAACACACTCTAAAGTTTTTCTAGTGTTATAAAAGTTGTTGCCAATTGTGCACCCTGTCATTTATGTGTTTCTTTAATTTTTTAATGTTAAAATTTCAATTCGTCGTTCGTGATTGCATTGGAGTAGGAAAAGGTTTGTGAACTTAAAACATACATAAATATGAATTGATATTCATACTAAGGGGGGCAATTCGATCGTGCCGGGTCGAAAATATCGGGTCAGACTATTCGGCCCAGCATGAACAAAAGTTATACTCGGCTCGATAAAAATTCGAGCCCAGAACTCCAACACGGCATGACACGACACGAATAGAATTGCAGTTGAAAATTCACTTAATTATTGGTCCATGACCGACTTCACTGCTATTTTTTTTGTTGCAGTTGAAAAATCAGCTAGAAGCGCCAAATTATTGGTCCATGATTTAATATTTTTATATTATATTAAATGTACATCAGACTGTACGTCGAAATCAAAGTGACATGGAAAGCTTTAGGTGAATGCAATAATATTTAATTTATTAGAGTAGGGGAATAGATAAGATAATTAAAAGATCGGTTGAAAAATATATAATAAAAATAATTAAAGTACTGATAAATAGAATTCAAAGCTTGAGGGAGAATCATCCTTGTTTCTTGGGCGACTCTTCAACGTTGAGCTATTAATAAATGCATCCGGTGGTGGCTCTTCAACATTAATCTATTGTAGAAATTGACGTACGAAAAAGATAAGAAAATAATTAAACACGTAGAAGTTTGTCGTGGACTATTGTTGAATAGTTGGAGGGAAGTCGAGAATCACTAAAAGTTTTACTTAAAAAAATATAGTATCATCGACGAATTTATTATCAACAAATTTAATTTGTTGGCATCACCAACACATTTACCAATGAATTTAAAAACCGGTTGGTAAATCAATTAGTCGGACACATGATGAGTGAAATACTATGCAGAGGAAGGTGGCATCCATGCAAGAGTACATTATTCATTTGCTGACATCAATGCAATCACAAGTGGAGGCTCAAGTCTGTTTGCAGTTGACACAATTTAATATTCTTGTCATTTCTTCAGAATCAATAAATTCTCCTTCGAGTTCCACCGCACCACCTCCACCTCCACCTCCATCAGTTGAGTTATGATTACTGGTCAGTAAATTAAACTGCATTCTTAATTAATCATTCGATAATTTTTTATTATTTTATTGCTAAATTTTATACTATGTTGACTGGTTTCCAAAACCTCAAGTTATTGTTTTATATTATTTTATACTATTCTCCATCTAAATATTAACAACTAAACCTCCTTGTGTCTAAGTAACATAGGAAAAATCCTTTCAACATTAGGCATTAGAACACAATTTAAGCATCACAGCTAACCTTTGATCTCTGTTTCTTTCAACCCTTCTCAAATTGCCATCAGCTTAATCTCTAATGGGTTAATAGCACAACCATTGAGAAGTCCAGAATGGCACATGAATCAGGAAAAGCATGGAAAGTCTTATATAAAAGATCAGGAGTTGGCAACTTCTGGTAAGCAGCTTCTTTCACCCTTAGCTGCATATCCAGATTCTACATCTTAGTCCACATTTGATGACATTTTAATATATTTTAGGAGCAGGGAAGAGCACTGCGAGTATTTGAGGATGGTCTTGGAGATCCTTAGGAGGCACCGGCTTTATGCAAAGTTCTCCCAGTGTGAACTTTGATTAGAGAGTGTGGTATTTCTGAGGCATGTGGTGTCACGACAAGGAGTGAGGGTGGATCCCGCAAAGGTGGAGGCAGTTCAGAAATGGGAGAGGTCAACCAATGTGATCGAGATCTGTAGTTTCTTGGGTCTGGCTGGTTACTATAAAAAATTTATAGAGTACTTTTCAGGGATTGCGGCACCACTGACCCGATTGACTCAAAAGAAGATTAAGTTTGTCTAGGATGATAAATGTGATGAGAGCTTTCAGAAGCTCAAGGATTGCTTGACGTTGACACCATTATTCGCCTTGCTGTCAGGTTTTGGAAGATTTATGGGTTTTTTTTAATGCCTCGCAGGTGGGTCGGGGATGCGTTCTGATCTCTAGCTAGCATGGCAAGATGATAGCCTTTGTGTCCCCATAATTGAAAAACCATGAGAAAAATAACCCGACACATGACTTAGAGTTAGCAGCAGTGGTGTTTGGCCTAAAGTTGTGGCGTCATTACCTGTGATATTTACATTTGTCACACCCCAAACCTAGTATGACCGACCAAAGTACGCCACGTACCCCGAAGCCTAACTCAACAAACCACATCTAGAAATACACTAAACCTGAACATTTATAAATCATTTCAGAAATAATAACAGACTTCTCCAATAATCCAAAATCACAAACTCAATGAATGACCAAAAGTTCGAATTAATTTCAAAAATATAAATGAATAATCAAATGACACATCAACATAAGAAAATGCGCAAACACAAAAACCCGAGTCTACATGGCTCAAATGACTCAAAGAAAAACAAAACACGACTCATGTATCCCCCTCGACCACGACATGTCACGAGACCCGCTGTCCTGCCGCCACCAGCCGCAGTACTGCATCCCAGTACCTCTCTGATCACGCTCAAGTGCTGTAAAAGAAAGATATGAAAGAGGATAAATCCAACTAGGACTTAGTGAGCATATTAGTGCTCAACCCCCCATGTCCAGCATTATGGAATAAAACACATAATTAAGCATAGAAAAAGTAAAGCATAATTCAGGTGCACTTATTAATTAGCAGAGCAATCCTCCTAACATCATATAACAACATGTAGAAAATATGCCACAAAGTATAAAATATATATGTTCAATGCAATAATCCACATACTCATCTAGACCCGTCGGTCCACATAGCCACATAGGGTAGATAGTCGATGTGGCCTCCAATCTACCATCAAGCCAGTGACGTCTCTTTGGGGCATGCCCTCACCGACACAGGCTCTTTCGATCCGTCTCTTTGGGGCATACGTTTCCCTCACGGGTCGGGATTTCAGACCGTCTCTTTGGGGTATGATCTCCCCTCACCGGCTTGAACTTTCGGAATAATGCCAACACCGTCTCTTTGGGGTATACCCTCCCCTCACCGGTGAAGCTTTCGGGAATATGCACTAAGCACAATACACACACATAATAGCATACCAATTAAAATATCCATCCACATAATAATAAATAAAAGTATGCTATGAACATACCTCGGCCTCTCCATGACCTCATGCCATAAATCATATCCCACATATGTATAAGGATAACATTCATGTCACTTAATATAAACATAATAGGTGCATGGTCATGAATAAACACGACATCATAATGATACATCATATAACTCATGTCATAATAAATTAAGAACATCTCGCCACACATGTAATTACAAGTAATGACATAGATATGTATCAATATGCTAGAACATAGAAGCTATAGAAATATCTATCAACAAAGAACCCTATACAAGGTATTATATGTAGAGAGCATCTATAATGAACCACAACCCCTTTTATGACCCTAACCACACCTCCTAGGGCCGGCCTTCCCCCATACCCGAATGCTCTAAGAGCAAGGGGGGTTCGGCCCCACAAGTCCTCAATGGGTTCACCTCAACGTAATGTTCACCCTAGGGTCATATGTCTCTATGTGCACCTAGGTTCCCTTAAATTCCTTAAGTGTGAGTCTTTACTTTTCATCATACCTTAGTTTCATCTAGGTAAATTCCTAATGTATAGTCTCTACCCTATACCATGTTACCATGTCACCGATATAATTTCACAAGGGCCGGCCTACCTTTAGGTTCCTAAATAATTTCATAAAGGGGGCGGCACACCTAAACAAAACATTAATCATCAAGCTTTATTCCTTAACCTCCTTACCTTCCTTGCTATCAAGAACCCAAGACACCATCAAGATAGCAAGGAAGCCCATCAAGAAACCCAAGAAGAAGGGGCAGCATCCCCAAATTAGGCCAAGAACCATTCGGCCAAAGCAAAATCTCAATCTAAAAATCTACAACAACAATACGTAAATCCATAAATCATACATCTGAAACCAATATGAGAAGCCATACAAAAATTCGGCGAAAAACCCCATGACATAGGGGTGGGCAACATAATGAGGAAATCAGGGAAAGAGAGCTTAATCCACTCACCTTTTTGGAGAAAACCCCATGGAATATGCACTAAGCACAATACACACACATAATAGCATACCAATTAAAATATCCATCCACATAATAATAAATAAAAGTATGCTATGAACATACCTCTGCCTCTCCATGACCTCATGCCATAAATCATAGCCCACATATGTATAAGGATAACATTCATGTCACTTAATATAAACATAATAGGTGCATGGTCATGAATAAACATGACATCATAATGATACATCATATAACTCATGTCATAATAAATTAAGAACATCTCGCCACACATGTAATTACAAGTAATGACATAGATATGTATCAATATGCTAGAACATAGAAGCTATAGAAATATCTATCAACAAAGAACCCTATACAAGGTATTATATGTAGAGAGCATCCATAATGAACCACAACCCCTTTTATGACCCTAACCACACCTCCTAGGGCCGGCCTTCCCCCATACCCGAATGCTCTAAGAGCAAGGGGGGTTCGGCCCCACAAGTCCTCAATGGGTTCACCTCAACGTAATGTTCACCCTATGGTCATATGTCTCTATGTGCACCTAGGTTCCCTTAAATTCCTTAAGTGTGAGTCTTTACTTTTCATCATACCTTAATTTCATCTAGGTAAATTCCTAATGTATAGTCTCTACCCTATACCATGTTACCATGTCACCGATATAATTTCACAAGGGCCGCCCTACCCTTAGGTTCCTAAATAATTTCATAAAGAGGGCGGCACACCTAAACAAAACATTAATCATCAAGCTTTATTCCTTAACCTCCTTACCTTCCTTGCTATCAAGAACCCAAGACACCATCAAGATAGCAAGGAAGCCCATCAAGAAACCCAAGAAGAAGGGGCAGCATCCCCAAATTAGGCCAAGAACCATTCGGCCAAAGCAAAATCTCAATCTAAAAATCTACAACAACAACACGTAAATCCATAAATCATACATCTGAAACCAATATGAGAAGCCATACAAAAATTCGGCGAAAAACCCCATGACATAGGGGTGGGCAGCATAATGAGGAAATCAGGGAAAGAGAGCTTAATCCACTCACCTTTTTGGAGAAAACCCCATGGAATATGCACTAAGCACAATACACACACATAATAGCATACCAATTAAAATATCCATCCACATAATAATAAATAAAAGTATGCTATGAACATACCTCTGCCTCTCCATGACCTCATGCCATAAATCATACCCCACATATGTATAAGGATAACATTCATGTCACTTAATATAAACATAATAGGTGCATGGTCATGAATAAACACGACATCATAATGATACATCATATAACTCATGTCATAATAAATTAAGAACATCTCGCCACACATGTAATTACAAGTAATGACATAGATATGTATCAATATGCTAGAACATAGAAGCTATAGAAATATCTATCAACAAAGAACCCTATACAAGGTATTATATGTAGAGAGCATCTATAATGAACCACAACCCCTTTTATGACCCTAACCACACCTCCTAGGGCCGGCCTTCCCCCATACCTGAATGCTCTAAGAGCAAGGGGGGTTCGGCCCCACAAGTCCTCAATGGGTTCACCTCAATGTAATGTTCACCCTAGGGTCATATGTCTCTATGTGCACCTAGGTTCCCTTAAATTCCTTAAGTGTGAGTCTTTACTTTTCATCATACCTTAATTTCATCTAGGTAAATTCCTAATGTATAGTCTCTAACCTATACCATGTTACCATGTCACCGATATATTTTTATGGGGCCTGGTTGGGCCCTAAATGACCATATTGCCCCTCATTAAGTGAATCGACTTGTAAAATTCATATCTAACCAATTCTAACTCCAATTCGAGTTTTGATTAAACCGCTAGACTCGACTCGATACTCTCTATCATCCTAGTATGCTAAATCACAGAAATATGACAAGTAAAATTTTCCTAAAATTTTCTACATAAATTGCTTACTCGGATTTAATCCCGAAGCTTTTCGCCAGTCCGCGCTAACTCGAGCCTACGATCCCTTGCTTAAGGACTAAATATAATTATTAAATGTTTGGTCATTACAACATTGATCACAAGAGCCTCTAGTATTTGCTCAATCAGAAGGAGCTGAACTTGAGGCCGAGGAGGTACGTGGTTGGAACTTTTGAAGGATTATGACTGCACTATATTGTATCACCCCGGATAGGCGAACGTGGTAGCAGATGCCTTAAGTAGGAAATCGATGGGTGGCCTAGCACATTTAGCTATGGATATGAGGCCTTTGGCGAGAGAGTTCGCTGGTTGTCTGGGCGACAGGGTGGTTTTGTCGGTGTATGACTCAGGTGGCATGGTGGTGCACTTGCGGGTGCAATCCACGTTGATTGATATGCTTCGGGCAACTCAGAGTGAGGATGCTTTTTGTGTTTTAACTAAGGATTTGGTTGAGAGGGAGATGCAAATGATGGATTAAGGGTTGATGCTGAGGGTGTCCTGAGATTTAGGGACATGATAGTGGTGTCAAACATATGGTAGAGGTCCTGAGATAGGTACTTGAGATGGCTCATAGGGTCGACTTACACTATGCATCCAGGAGCTACGAAGATGTATCGTGATATGAGGTAGCACTATTGCTAGAAGGGGATGAAGAGGGAGGTAGTTGAGTTTGTATCAAAGTGCTTGGTCTACCAACCGGTTAAGGCCAAACATTTGAGACTTGCAGGTTTACTTCAGAACTTGGAGGTGCCAGAGTGGAAATAGGAGAAGATCACAATAGATTTTGTGACTGGGTTACCGAGGTAGATTAAGGGGAATGATTCTATTTGGGTCTTCATGGATAGATTGACCAAGTTGGCAAACTTTATTCCGGTCAAGACGACCTTTACCAACGAGCAATATGCCAGATTATTTCTAGACTGGATAGTGGCTTATCATGGGATCCCAGTCATGATCATATCAAATTGGGGTACCCAGTTTATAGCTCAGTTCTGGCAGTCCTTCGACGAATCTCTAGGCACACAAGTCAAATTCAACAATGCTTTTCATCCTCAGACAGACGGGCAATATGAGAGGACCATTTAGACCGTGGAGGACATGTTGTGGGCCTGTGTTTTTGATTTAGAGGATGGATGGGAGAAGCACTTACCTCTGGTGGAATGTACTTATAATAATAGTTATCGGAGCAGTACCCGGATGGCCCCGTTTGGGGCCATGTATGGGCAGAGATACAGATCCCAAGTGGGATGGTTTGAGGCAGGTGAGTCGCAGATGTTGGCCCCAAATCTAGTGCAGGATGTCATAGAGAAAGTTAAACCGATTAAGGAGCAGCTTTTGGCAGCCTAGAGTCCCCAAAAGATGTACGACGACAGGAAGGCCCGATATATTGAGTGTGCTGAGGGGGACTTGGTTTTTTTTAGGGTGTCCCCTATGAAAGGGGTTGTGAGATTCGGGAAGAAGGGAGAGCTGAGCCTCAGATTTGTTGGGTCATTCCCTATTCTTAGGCAGAGAGGAGCGGTGGCGTATAAGCTAGCCTTGCCTCTCACTTTGGACAGAGTGCACCCGGTATTCCATGTATCCATGCTAAAGAGGTATATCAGGGATGAGTCTCATGTGCTAGAGCCCACTACGATGGAGGTGGATGTGACTGTCTCGTATGAGGAGAGGCTTGTGGAGATTCTTGATCAGAAGGTTAGGAAGTTGAGATCCAAGGTGGTTCCTCTGGTAAAAGTTCGGTGGGAGCACTACTATGAGCAAGTGGCTACCTCGGAAGTGGAGCATGAAATGAGAGAGAAATACCCCTACCTATTTGATAATTTGGTCATTACTTATCTCACCCCAAAATTCGAGGATGAATATTCTTCAAGGGAGGAAGATTGTAATACCCGCACTTAATATATGTAATATCCTAGATATTAATTTTACTTTTCCATATATATTTGTATTTTTCAGCCTAGCGAGCTAGTCCGAAGTCGAGCCGAGTCGACTCATGGTCCGGTGCGAGCTTGCGAGCTCGGGTAAGTAGGAATATGAGTTATGTAAATTTTTGCTTGCGTAGATAAATTTATTTAATTTTATGTTGTGTATGCATGATTGTTTAATTATGTCGCATATGGATGTGCATGTGTTGGATGTTTATGTGGAGCATGGGATTAATTTGGATTTAATTAAGCTTAGTGGGTTAGCGGGTCGAGAAGTTAGTGGGTATGGATCCAGGTTGAGGCAGATGCAAGTTAAAAGAGGTGAGAAGGGTAATAAATTCTTCCCCCTAGGGCTTGCGGCTCCCTATTGGAGCCGCACAAGCCAATTGAGGCAAAGAGAGGAGCCGCCAGCCGCCCCTCCCTTCCTCTCTCTTGCAGCCGCCGAGCCAAGCCCCTCCTCTCTCTCTCTCTCTCTCTCTCTCTTGGAAGCCAAGTCATTGGGTTGAGGAGGAGCCGTTGCCCCTCCTTGTCTTCTTCTCGGAGCCGTCGACTTGAGGAGGAGGAGCCGCCCCCTCTTCCCCCTTGGTGGAGCCGAGCCACCACCTCTTGGAGCTAGATTCGGAGGCCGTCGATCGGGATTTCTCCTCTAGTCTTCTTTCCTATTTTTGGTGAGTGGATCTACCCTCTCTCTTTCCGTGGTTTCACGTGTTTGAGCTTTCTTTGAGCCGTTCTTGAATTCAGGTTCTTGTGAACCATTTTTCCGTCGATCTCTTGAATTCTCGCTGTTCCTTTGTGATTGCCATGCGAGGGGAGACCCAAAACCTCCCCCTATGGGGCTTGGCAGCCCTAGGATGATTCTAGGGGTGCTCGGCCAAGGGAGAATCAAGGGTGCTCTCAAGGTGTTCGATGAAATGCCCAAGTGAGAGTTCTTGTTTATCTTGAAGTCTATGTCTTGAGTTGCTTGCCTATTTAGGCTCTTGAATTATTGTTGCATGATTTAAATATGTGATTCTTTGATATAGAGCATGTTTTACAAAAATAAGATTTGATCTTGAAGCCATGAGTGTTCTTGATATGAGATTCTTGATCATGCAATTTGACTCTTGGTTGAAGATTATTTTGATTCATGCTACTCTTGGTTAAGCAATCATGATTTGATTCTTGAGAAGTTTTGCCTAAATGATATAATTCTGTTATGTTGATAATTAAGGAATTTAATTTTGAAATTTTGGATTTAATTACCTTTATTATGCCGAAACCCAATTATGCTGAAAACTTCATGCTAAGTTGATGAATCTGGGCTGATTTTAAAATCTTATTTATGATGTGCATAGTTTACTGAATATAGTCGTGTAACCTATCATTTTGATCGAAAAGCCTAGTTTGGAAACATAGGTCACACTCTGGAGACCAGATTCGAGTTGGATACATCAGTTTCGGGCACAACAGTAAGCTAAAACAAAACCCTAAAACAAAGTCCTAATCTTAGTGATCTAAACTTTAATTGCATAATTAAAAATTGAGCAAGGGGTCAGCATAATCCATTATGAATCAATAAATAAAGTTTATGCATGAAATAAAACCTCATGGGTTTATGACATTACAGGTCTAAGAGTTGGGGTCGGGTATTGGAGTGTTGCGACATTTCCCAATAAGGACACCCCTAAGACACCATAGGAGACACTTGACATAGGTCATGTTGTGCCATGTCTTATTGAATGGCGAGGAGGCTCAGTTAGGAGCCGGATTACAAGCTAGGCCCGAAAGGTTGAATGACTAATTTTCAACCTGTGGAACAAGTTCGGATGGACAAATCCCGATTGTTCCTGCATATCTTGTTGAACAAGTTCGGACGGGCAAATCCCGATTGTTCCCAAGATTCTATTCTTAAAGGAATAAGTTCGGATGAGCGAATTCTGATTATTCCTACATTATCTTTTTGGAACAAGTTCGGATGGGCAAATCCTGATTGTTCCGATGTGGCCTAATGGAATAAGTTCGGAGAGGCAAATCCTGATTATTCTTGAGTTGCTTTTGAGGAATAAGTCCGGACGGGCAAATCCCGATTATTCCTGTGATTACCTTAAAGGGGCAAGTTCGGACGGGCGAATCCCGATTGTTCTTTTCGCGTCTCGTGGAGTAAGTTCGGATGGACCAATCCCGATTGCTCCCGAGTTTCTTGATATTAGGATAAGTTCGGATGGGACAATCCTGATTATCCTAGTATGTTTTGTTGCCTTTGGGCATGATAGACTTAGGCATGTTATACTTCACTGTTAGAGTGTTGGTTGCCTATGGGCATGTGGTGGCCAGATGGCCTTTAGCTTGTCACTCCCTTGTGACCTGTCCTATTTGAGTCAGGAGTTTTGCTTTATGCTTCTTATCTGTGTGGTTTTTCGTGGGGGTTGGTAGAACTGCTCACTGAGTTCTTTTGAACTCACCCGTTGTCGTTGTTTTTGTTTTTTGCAGAGCTTGGCCGGTGAGATGGGCAGGAGTACTTGGCGTGGTTGGAGGACATAGGAGCTACATTGATCTCATAGCAGTCCGAGTTAGGGTCGTAGTCGAGTTTGGTAGTTTGGCATGCACTTGGTATTTCGGAGTTGTAGTCCCTTGGGACGTTTATGTCATTTATTTCAGATTTCATTTGTAAACAAACTATTGGACTTCGATTTATTATTTTCGCACTTCGTTGTTCTGCTAAAACTAACTTATAATGAATTCTGGTTTGGTTTTCCATTTAAATAAAACTCGTTTATTTCTTTCTGCTATGTATTTTTGTTGAGTTGGCATGTGTATGGTTTAGGCTGCGGGGTATATGCAAGTATACCCTGGCCGGTCACGTGACCCTGAGTTGGGGTGTGATAATATAATTATTTATGGTTGTAGCGGGAGAGTCAGGACGCACATCGAAGCGGGCCGAGTGAATCGCCGGAGGGCGTGATCGATTGGAGGTATGACTTTGGGTTCGAGTCGGATCCGAAAACCACTCGGAACGTGGTTTGGTTCAGTCTAAAGGACAATTTAAGTTAATAGCCTTTGAAAAAATAAAAATAAAAATAAAATTGGGGGTCACCGCACAGCTCCAAGGAGGAGCCACACACACCCCTAGGCGGAAGAGGGAGGAGCTGCTCATCCTTGGTGGTCGGAGTTGTCGTCGCCGGAGTCCGTCATCGAGAGGCTTCACCACCATCTTCTTCTCCTTGTCTTCTTCTTCATCTGAGTGGATTGAACCCTAGCCTTGTAGAAAGTGTGGTATCATGTTGAATTAATATACTCGCAAACTAGAGTATATTCATGTGTTCCAACCTTAGACTTGTAGCTGAATTAATATACTCGCAAACTAGAGTTTAGTGGTGGTATCATGTTGATTTGATCGCTGTTTAGTGTTGAGAAAGGGTGGTTGAAATGTTTATGAAACTACGCTGAAATTTCAGTTTATGAGTATAAATGCATTGCTGATTTTGTACCTTAAACTTGTGCATATTCTTGCTGAAAATTTTGAGACTGTGAATACACTTTAGATGCTAGTAGTACCTTGGTTGCTGAGTACTCTCAACTTGGCACCGTTTGTTGGTTGCTGAAAGTCCAGCTTGTAGGCTGAAATTTCTAGCCTAGGGATTAAAATACTGATTTCTGAAACATTTCTGTTTAGTTTGCAAAAATCTCATTAGGATGTTTGGGTTATAGTTAAGACTTGAGAGTCGGTGTGGTCAAGTATGGTTGGGTAAACCTACGAGTGCACCCGAGGTGTTTGATGGGAGGCCACACCTACCTGCACTTGACAATAGTGACATGCGGTTATATTTCATTTATTATGGATGCGATTGTGCTTATGCTTGGCTGGTGGTCGGGCTGAGAAGCGTGCTAGCGTGCGAAGCTAATGCCCGACTCGATGAGTGTGATATTGGGCTAGGAAGCTCGTTAGAGAGCCACACTGATGACCGACCAGGAGTGACATTGGTTGGATGTATATCACCAACCAGAGGGGGCACCAGGGCTAGTTGGCCATCCTAGCTCAGAGGGTCTGGGGTGAGAAGTGTAAGTCGAATGGCCACACTAGAGGAGGGGGGGGGGGGGGTTGATTAGTGTGTCTACTAAAAAATTAACCTAATTTCGATTTTAATCAATTCTTGATTACTTTAGGCGATTCACAATTTAGGATGATAAATTTGGAAACAATATAAGTACATAAGAACACACAAAATCAAACAACACTAACAAGTTGACTTATAGTGGTTCGACCCAATGCTTACTCCACTACCTAAGCACTTCGCTTAGGATTTCAAACTCTACTTTACTAGATTAAGTGTATTCTACTAGAGGATTTACAAGCTAAGACACCAACCCTCACACCTGAGGGTTACTCTCACACCCGAGAGTACCTCCAACACCTCTTCTCCTAAGGACTACAGAACTAATCCGAGCAAACTAAGTTTGTACCAGTGGATTTAAGCCTCTACACGAAGGCTACCACCGTACACACAAACCTAGCACTCTAGGTTATCACAAACTCAAATACAAGATAATAAATCACAAAATACACAAGTAAATGCGAGCAAATATTAAACAATACAAACTTAGCTCTCAAACAACGAATCCTAGCACCTCTTGATGTCTTGATGATGAATCAAATTAAGCTTAAAGGCAACTCAAGAATAACAAGGTAGAAGGCTAGGGTTTCAACAAAGATGGCTCAATCAAGGCTCTTAGATGTCAAAAGATGTCTCATGAAGTGTTGGAAGGTCATAGGAAGGTCGTGAAGGGGTTTAAATAGGTAGAACCAACAATGGGGCTCTGGTACCACCGAACTCAACGGCTTAAAATCGAGTCGTTGGGGCCGTCGGTCCCGGTCGTCGGTCAGTCGATCGAACATTCAGCTGAAAACTCCACAGAATGTAGTTTGCTGGTTTATGAGCTTCAAGGTTTATCTACATTTCTTATTTTTATTCTTCATTAACTTTAAAATATAAATGTAAATAAGGAAATACACCGCATTTGAATTCAAAAAAAATAAAATCAAAATCAAAATCCTTGAGGATCAAAATCCAAAATTTGGGTTCTAGTACTAATTTGTGAAAACAAAAATTTTTAAATCTCCCGGGTTAAATATGGATAGGTTAAAGGTTTCCAAAATTTCCTTAAAAATCAGTCATTAACTTATTTTTACCTGAGGAACAATTATCGAGACTTTTGGTGCCAAGAAAATTTCTGGGCTATTTTCTGATTTTTTTGGTTTTCAAGTATTTGGGGTTCGAGTTTCGGTTTTTGGATTCTTATGCATCAAATAGAAGATATACATATAATCTAGACACTTTAAACCTATACTCAACCTTCCCGATGAATCCCGAGCGTTGACGAGATTCCTTGCTGATTTCTCCAATTTCTTTGATTTTTTTCGATCGGGGACGTCGCGTGCAAACCAATATGGAACCTGAAAAATATTTCTCCATGAAATCACTAGATTAAGACCAAGATTAATCTAGATGAAATCACTAGATTAAGACCGAGATTAAGACCAAAATATTTCTTCATGAAATCACTAGATGATATCGGTTTGTTATCATCAAAACCGAGATTAAAACCAAGGTTGAAAATCTTAGGCCAACAATCTCTCCTTTTTGATGATGACAAACATCCTTAAGAAAATATTTACATTTAAGCATAAAGGACATAAATCAACCAAGGTATTTCTCCCTCTATCAACATGCATATCTAGATAAATTAACTCCTCCTATCGATATGGATGGTTTCCTTAAGGTCTCTCCCTTTATACCTTTATATTTTCTCCCCCTGTTTTATCAATAAAAAAGGGCAAGAAAAAGTCAACCGAAAGTCAAAGTTAAAACAATAAAAGATTTTTCAAAAATGCGAAAGTCTGAACTCAAGGGATGAAAACCAAACATCGAATAAGAGACTAAGTCATACATGATAGAATGAAATGATAAGAAATCATGTATAAACTTTAGTATTGATATTTCATGTATCGATCAAAGTAACAAAAATCATTTTAGAAATGATTTTTCTCATCAAATGAGTAGAACAATACCAAACGTGAATTCAAAATATCATGCTTCAAGTCTCACTTGAAAATCCGATGATAATTCAAAGTATCAGAAAAAATGACCATTTGAGAAGAGTGATACTTAAAATTTTAAAAATCCATATCAAATCATATTCTATATTCAAGATTTTGAAACTTTTATGCCATAAACTATATATTTTCAAGGAAAATGCAGATTCAAGAATCAATCAAAAATTATTTTTTTGTATTTTTCTAAAATTCATTAAAATAACTAGGTTTTTTCAACATATTTTTAGATTTCATTCAAACTTTCAAAATAGCAAGATATGATCATGTAAAGCATGTCTATTAAGTTTGAATTGAAAATAATGTCATTTGATCAAAATTTCAACTTAGCACGATTTCAATCAACATGGGCATGAAAACATGAAATTAGCTAAGTATCAAATTTTGCTATATAGTCATGTTTTCTCTTACTTAGTCACCTAGGCATCTAACATGAGTGAATCTAAGTGTGTCAATCAAGTTTGGGCTGAAAATGAAGTTCCAAGTCAATTTGTTCACTTAAGTCAAAGGGTATTTTAAGTCTACAAAAATCAAACTTTTAAATCTTTATTGAATCATATTCTTGACTAAAATTTTTGAAACTTTAATTGGATGCACTAGATTTTTCAAGGAATTTACAAGTTCAAGAATCAGTAAAATCTATAAATTCATCAAATTCCTGAAAGTCCAGTGGCATTTTCGTAAATATCATGTATTTTTTTGAAAAGTTATCAATTTTGATTCAAACTTTTCCGACATCATTGAATGATCATTTAAGTTGTGTGTGTCAAGTTTGAGTTCAAAATGAATTTTTTAAGTTCACTTTTAAACCTATCTCGATTCCAATCAAAAATTAATATTTCAAATTATCGCCCAAGTTATCAAAAATATTTTTAGAAATGATTTCGCTCAATGAATAGTGAGAATACAATTAGAAATGTAATCAAAATAGTATACACAAACTTTCATTTGAAGTTTTCGACAAAAATTACCATTTCAAGACAATGATACCTTGTATTTCTGAAATCCAACTTCGAAAATTCAATTAAAATCATATTCTTGATGAACTTTTTGAAATTTTTACACATAAAACTAAGATTTTTTTAATGAAGGTGCAGTTCCAAGAATCATCTCAAAATTAATTTTTTACATTTTTTAAAAATTAACTGAAAAAGTTGAAATTTCAATGGCATTAATTTTCGTATTTTTCAATTATTTTTCTAATCGTGTTCAGTTTTCATTCAAACTTTTATGACACCTCATAATGACCATGTAAAGGATGTATGCCAAGTTTGAGATAGGCCGATATAAGTGGGTTCATGGGTTTAACTTGAGTCAAGGGTAAAATAGTAATTTCAAATTAAAAAAAAGAAAAGATATATATACCTGGGATGATTGTACGCCTCCAATGAGAAGCCGTACACCCACCCCTAGGCAAGAGGAGGTAGGAGATGACTTGAAGCCGGATTCTTTTCATCGTCGAAAATCAATCGTCGCAAGGTGAGTGGTTACTGTTGAAATTCTATGGAAGAAGAAATCTGTGTTTCATATCATTTAAAGATAATACAAGAGTATTTATAGTACGTACAATTATTGATCTTGATAACTGTCACTAGAGTTTTTAAAATTCAAACTATTATAACTTACTACAAATACAATAACTGAAGATAAACTGCCTATTATCCATTACATCCCCCCCGCAATCGAAGCAGGAAAAGGAATGATGTTGAGATTGTCCCGCAAGTGTTGAAAGCGAGTAGAGGAGAGAGGCTTGGTGAAAATGTCAGCAGGTTGATCAACTGATGGAATGTGATGAACTTCAACAAGACCTTGAGCAATTCTTTCACGGGCGAAGTGAATGTCGACCTCAATATGCTTAGTGCGAGCCTTCTGGACAGGATTTTGATCAAAATACAAAGCACTGAGGCTGTCACAATAGAGTTGAATGGGGCCAGAGAGCGAGACACGTAGTTCACACAGGAGGTTGGCTATCCAAGAAGCCTCAGCAATTGCAGAAGCAAGCACACGATATTCAGCTTCCGTACTAGAACGACTGACGACAGCTTGCTTCTTGGCACTCCAAGAAATAAGGTTGCGACCAAGATATAAACAGGAGCTAGTAGTACTACACTTGGTGTGAGGACACCCTACCCAATCGAAGTCACCGTAAATATATAAGTATGTGAGATCATACCCGAAAAGCTACAGGCCATAGTGAGAAGTACCTCTGAGATAGTGAATTATTCGCTTCACAGTTTGTTAATGAGTGTAATAGTTGATGAAGATGTTGGCAAACTTGATTTATTGCAAAGGCTATGTCAGGTCGGGTCAAAGTGAGATATTGGAGAGCACCAACAAGACGACGATAAAGAGTGACATTAGGGAAAGGAGGGGAATCAGAAGAAAGGGGTTTAGAAGGTAAGGGTGTCGGAGCAGGTTTGGAAGATTCTAAGCCACTAAGGCGAAGAATTTCAAGTAAATATTTCTGTTGGTGAAGCATTGGACTCTATGTGAACACCAAGGAAAAAGTGAAGAGAACCTAAATCTTTCATTGCAAATTCAGATTGCAATTGAGAAAACACTTGGTGAAGAAGAGAGGAAGTACAAGCTGTGAGAAGAATATCATCAACATAGAGAAATAGTATTATGTTGATGAAGGATGAAGAGAGAGGAATCAACCTTACTATAGTGAAAGCTTAAGCGAATGATATAGGTAGTAAAATGGTTAAACCAAGCACGGGGAGCCTGCTTTAAACCGTAAAGGGCTTTGTGAAGTTTGCAAACATGGTGAAGGTATTGAGGGTGGATAAAACCAGGGGATTGTTTGTCACACTCCAAATCCGGTATGACCGGCCAGGGTATGCCATGTACCCCGAAGCCTAACCCCAAAATAACTATGCATAAACAAGTAATGAACCCAAACATTTTATGACATTTAAAACTTTAAGGAAAATATCAAATTCTAAAACAAACCCAACCACTAATTAAAAAATGCTGAAGGTTCAATTTATTTTCAAAACTTTAAAGTCCCAACAATGACACCCCAAACTAAGAAAAATGCAGAAGCAAAATAACCGAGTCTACATGACCCGACAAAATAGAAATGACTGGACTCGGTATCCTCCTCGATCACGACATGTCACGAGACCCACTGCCATGCCGCCACCAGCCGCGCTACTGCACCTCGGTACCTCTTTGATCTAACTCAAGTACTGCAAAACAATAGTAACGAGGGGTATGTCCAACTAGGATTTAGTGAGCAGATCAGATCTCAATTCACCAAATCAATCATCATGCATAAAAACACAAATAGCCAATATAAATAACGTAACAACAACATTAGGAGAAATTAGTAATAATATATCCACTACTCTATGCATGAAACCAGCATCAGTCAACAAATATAAAATATCTTTAAAAATGACGAAACAAGCATTAGTAACACATCCACCACTCCACTCATATCCACAACAATAAGTGTAAGCATCCATCAATAAGTATAAGCATATCCATCAATAAGTATAAGCATATCCACAAGAATAAAATAGGATGGATGCAACATCGCAATCATATGCATGCAATGCAACACCTCAATCATATCCATGCTCCCCGGATCTTCCCCCGATCGACACCGACGAACTTACGAAAATTTGGCTTCGGCGGCTCCTCCTCCTCGACGGTGCCCTCTCTCTCCTCTCTTCTTTGCCTTGGGTGGCGTGCGGCACACCCCAGGGTCTAATTTATAGACACTAGTTGGGTCCAAATGATCAAAATACCTCTACCTAAGCTATTCGACTAAAACAGCTCATAACTCATCCGCTCTAACTCCGATTCGAGATTCGATTCCACCACTAAATTTGCCTTGATATCCTCTATCATCCTAGTATGCTAAATCACAGAGATAAGACAAATAAAATTTTCCTCAATTTTTCTACATTACATGATTACCCGGGTCTAATCCCGAAGCTTCTCACCAGTCCGCGCTAACTTGGGCCCACGATACCTTGCTCAAGAATAAAATATTATTATTAAGATTTTGGGTATTACATTGTTGCATATAAACAATTTCCTGGAGGTGACCATGGGGAAAAGCGTTATTGACATCCAATTGACGTATGGGCCAAGAATGACCGAGGGCAATGGTGAGGACAATACGAATGGTGGCGGGTTTTACAACAGGAGAATAGAAGGAACCATTGGATTAGAAGAACTGGTAGGAGACATATGTGGTGAGTGGGAAGGCTGTAGAGGAGGTTGCATGGAGGAGGAAGGCGCATGGGAAGAATGTGGTGTAGGAGATACAAGCAGAGGAGAGAAAATAGGAGGTAAACTAGAGATAGGATCTTTCAATAAAGAGGAAGAGAGAGGTGGTTCAGACTGAGAATGGAAGGTGGAGTAGGGAAAATGTTCAAAGAAGATGACATGGTGGGAGATGATAATTTTGTGAGACTTCAAATCCAACAATATGTACCCTTTATGATGAGCAGAATATCCTAAAAGAACACAAGGAGGAGAACGAGGAGCAAGTTTATATGGAGAAGTTGTTGTCCTATTTGGATATGCCAAACATCCAAAATTTCTAATATGGAAGTAAGGAAAAGAAGTGTGAAAGAGCAAGGAATGGGGAGTATCATTGTTGAGAGAACGTTTGGGAAGGGCATTATACACATAGACAACCATGTGAAGGGCTTCAACCCAAAATTTGGAAGGCAACCTAGCATGGAAGAGAAGAGAGCGTACAAAATTAAGAAGAGTGTGATGGGCCCGTTCAGTGGCACCATTTTGTTGAGAGGTATAAGGGCAAGAGAAATGGAGATCCACCCCACGATCATTACAAAAAGAATGAAAATTGGCGTTATTATATTCACAACCATTGTCACATTGAAAGGCTTTAATGTTGGTGTCGAACTGAGTATGAACCCATTGGTAAAATTGAGAGAAAATTGTAAAAGTGTCAGATTTCTGTTTCAAATGGAAGACCCATATATATCTACTATAATCATGTAACAAAAGAACATAATAACGTCAACCAGAGAAAGAAGGGATCGGAGAAGTCCATAAATCAGAATATATTAAATCAAATGGAAGATTAGAACGAGTATGGTTACTCGTAAAAGGTAAATGAGTGTTTTTGCCTAAATGACATGCATGACATAGGGAATCACGAGTAAAGGAAGGACAAACGGAAAGGTGTTGTGTCCGAAACAAAGACTGCAAGGCATTAAAGCCTCGATGTCCGAAGCGGCAATTCCAAGTCTCCCAAGAGTGTATGTCGGTGGTGAACAGAGAGGGTGAGGTGGAGAAATCCTTGACAGAAGGAAGACTGTAGAGAGGCCCAGGGCTACTGAATGTTCCCAGAACTTGATAAGTCATTAGATCCTTGACCTGGAAATAATCGGGGAAGAATTCAATACTAGAATTATTATCAATTGTAAACTGTTTAACTGAAATCGGATTTTTGGTAATTGAGGGAACAACCAAAACATTAGATAAATGAAAAGTGCGAAGTGGTGAAGAAAGAACAACATGTCCAACATGAGAAATAGGGAGAGTATAACCATTACCAACCACAACTTGATCTTTACCATTATAAGGACGATGCAGAAATAAGTTACCTGAATTAGAAGTTACAGTAGAAGAAGCACTTGTGTCAAAATGCCATAAAGGGTCAACTGATTCTCGAAAAGTGGTGGTGTTGTAAGAGGTAACATAATGGGCAGAAGATGTGGAACGAGGAAATTGAGGACAATCCCTGGCACTATGGTTGAACTAAGAGCATAGTTGATATTGAAGTGGAGAAGAAGAAACATATGGATGGCCTGAAGGACTAGAATACGAAGATGGAGGAAAAGAGTGAGGGGAAGGGCCCAAAACGCTAGGAGCAAGAGGGTGTTGTGGCTGATAAGTATATGGAGGTCGATGTTGATTGGGATAGAATGAGGATTGAGAGGGAAAACGAGATTGTGGAAAGGATGACTGACAATCACGACCACGAAAAGAGAAGCCATGGCCTCTACCACGGCCACGGGAGGTTTGCGACTGAGATGGATGGAAATAGACTTGTCACTGTGCAGAATTCTGTTGAGTGACAAATACAGAATTGGTAGCAGAGGAACTTGTATTAGACGATTGAATATTTCTTTGGGTTTTGGTTAAACGGTGCTCATGCCAGAGAAGAGTGGTTCTCAAATCAACAAAGGAGGGAAGAGGTTTCTTGGAGGCAAGGGTAATTGTGATACTGTCATAAGAAGATGATAGGCCTTCAAGAGTTTACATAACCAGATCATCCTCTGTAATATTATACCCTATGTCTCTCAGAGAGTCATAAAGGGTCTTGGCTTTATCAAGATATTTTTCAACAGAGATATCATCTTTGGTAAGGCCATGAAAGTTGGTTTTCAATTGAAGTAAACGTGCATGGGCTTGATCATGGAACAATTTCTCTATGGCTATCCAAGCATCTCTTGCCGTGAGAATTGAATCTGATTTGATGATGGCACATAATATTTCTAGAGACAGTGTGTCTTGGATCCAAGTAAGAACTGCAAAGTTAATTTGTTCCCAGAGTAAATAATCTGGATTTGGTTGAGTGGTTCCATCTGAGTTTGTGATTGAAGGAGAAAGAGACGGTGCGCCATCAATGTGGTTGTAAAGGTTGTAGCATTTGAAAACTGGGATGAACAGAGACTTCCAAATCAAATAATTAGAAAAGGTAAGTGTTTCACTAACATAATTTTTGATATTGGAAATTGAGAGGGAAGGATTCAGAGATGATGAGATAGAAGCATTAGAAGCAGTAGTGATGTTATGCACAACGTTTGAGATTGAAGAACCAGTGGTAGCCATTAAAATTTCTCAATAGGGTCCAGTATTTGGAGGAAGAGAAGGGGAACATTCAATGCTCTGATACCATGTTGAAATTCTATGCAAGAAGAAATCTGTGTTTCATATCATTGAAAGATAATACAAGAGTATTTATAGTACATACAGTTACTGATCTTGATAACTCTCACTAGAGTTTTTAAAATTCAAACTATTATAACTTATTACAAATACAATAATCGAAGATAAACTGCCTATTATCCTTTATATATAGTTAAATGGATTTTTCTTTGAGATAATAGGGTATGTTAGGGATGTGGAGATGCGCCATGGTAGTGGCGGCTCAGTCGCCGCCACGGAGGACTTTTGTTTAATTACAGAGCAGTTGGGTGGTCGAGGATTCATGGAACCAGTGGTGGCAGGAGGCTTGGATGGGTTGGTAGATGAGGACAGCTTTGAGTTTGATTTGAGAAATAGTGGCCGCTTCATCGAGCCACTAGGCATCATTAATTTTACATCCCACATTGGTTAAAAACCCATAGATGTCTAGTCCTGCAAACTCCACACTCTAGATGTCCAATCCTGGGTGTGAGAGGGGTGTGTTAAAGTCTCACATTGGTTAAAAATATGGTTAAGATAACCTTTAAATAGTTTGGGCAATCCTCTCCTCAAGAGCTAACTTTTGGTGTGAGTTAAGCCCACTAATTTCTTAACAACATCAGCATATGACAGTAGGATCGATGACATTGAAAGTTCATTGGTTGCAAGGGGAGACCTTTGGAGAGTAGAGGCATCTCATGGTGCACTACTAAAAAATTGACTTTTTGCGACGACTAATTTGCGACGGCAAGGGATGCGGGTTTTTGTGTTACCGGATATCACATTCGGAGAGGTTGACAGAATTAGTGGTTTCGGAGAAAGACACAATTGGGTCAAAAAAAGTATATTCTGGGAACTGCCTTACTGGAGCTCATTACTAGTTCGGCACAATTTGGATGTGATGCACATTGAAAATAATGTGTTTGAGAATATTTTTAATATAGTGATGGATTTTGCAGGAAAAACAAAAGATAATGTGAAGGCAAGAATGGACCTAAAAGTATATTGCAAGCGTCCAAATTTAGATCTACAAGAGGTGAATGGCAAACAAACGAAATCAAAAGCCTCTTATGTTATCGGTAAGCAACAACAAAAAGATATTTGCCGATGGATAAAAGATCTCAAATTACCAGATGGCTATGCATCTAATTTAGCTCGATGCGTCAATGTAGACGAAGGAAAATATTAGGAATGAAAAGTCATGACTGTCATGTGTTCATGCAGAGACTACTCCCTATTGCATTCCACGATATTTTACCAGACAAAATTTGGAGTTCGTTAAACGAGCTTAGTTTGTTCTTCAGAGATATCTGCGCCAATGCCCTCCGTATTGAAGATATGGAAAAGCTAGAAAAAAATATTGTAGAAATTCTTTGCAAATTAGAGCAGATATTTCCACCTGGATTCTTTGATTTGATGGAGCATCTACCGGTTCACTTAGCATACGAGGCAAGAGTTGGTGGTCCGGTTCAATATCTGTGGATGTATTTATTCAAGAGGTATATGCAGAGATTAAAAAGGAAAATAAAAAATACAGCTACGGTGGAAGGTTCAATAAGTGAAGCTTATATAATTCAGGAGATATCAACTTTCTATTCTTTCTATTTCGAGTCCAATGTGCACACAAGGTTGACTCATCTTCCCCGAAATGATGATGGGGGAAATGTGAACGTTGTAGATTGTCTACCAATATTTTGTTTTCCTGGTCGTGGTTGTTAATTTGGCTTTAGGTTTTCAATCTTAGCCTTAATCTCAGTTTTGATAGTTTTGATGATAACAAATATGGGACTAATGATTTCATTAAGAATATATTTCATGTTTCATATCAATTAGCATTCGATGTCCTCGACCGGAAAAATCGGAGAAATCAGAAATCGGAAGGACATTAATCGTCGCGCTCGGGTTCATCGCGAAAACTTCTCGAAGAGCGACGCGTGCACCAAAGACGCATTGGACGAGCTCAAAGATCACATTAAAGCTCTCCATATTGATGCTCGTTGAAAGTCGGAACCCGGAAATGAAGCACGGAAAAAATAGGCTGAAGAAATAAACTTCAGCCTAGGTTCGATCGACCAATCGGTCGATCGATCAAGGGTGAGAAATGGGCAGTAGCCTAGCGGTCGACCGATGGGTCAACCAGACTGAGGCTAGCTGCAAACGCAGCTTGCGTCGGTCAACCGAGGGTCGACCAAAAGTAAAATCGCAAGTTTTCCGTCGGGCGATTGACCGGGCGGTCGACCGATCGAAGCCCAAAAATGACCGAGCGGTCGACCGATCTGCGTATAAGCCAAAGATGCAAGATCGTGTCGGTTGACCGACGGGTCGATCGGATGATGGATTGCGTGATTTGCGTCTGGGCGGTCGTCCCGTCGATCGACCGACCAGAGAGAAGAATGGAGCGGTCGAATGACTGGTCGACCAGTCGGTCGATCGACCAATCGATCGGCGGCCTGCAATAGATAGTTTTCTATCCGTTGAGCAGCTATTTCTTCAGCAAGGTATAAATATACCCTCATATGATTCATTTAACTTCTTCCTTGACATATAGAGATTTTATTGAGGCATTCAAAGGGAAGATCTAGGCCTTCCAACGATTGATCAAGCGCGCTCTGCTATTTCCGCGAACACCTTCTCAAGCGCCAGCTGCTACCTCAACTCGGATGTTGATTCAAGCTCTACCCCTTGACGAGTTGAAGGATTGAAGGATTGCAAAAGAGTTTTTCTCTATTGGTTTCATTCTTTAGCTCTTTTCAATTGTATTTTAATTGTTATTTAAACTATGTTTAATTTGTGCGTCTGTAGAAGACCGGGTGTTTGGTCTTCTGTGTGAAGTGGTATCCTTGGTGTAGAAGGAGTAAAGCCACTTGTGTAAACTTAGTGTTTACTAGGATTAGTTTAGTTGTCCCTTAGGGTTGAGGTGAAAGAGGACTCTCGATAAGAAGGCGGTGACTTCCAGGTGTGGAAGTGTCTTAGGTCGAGAGTGCATCTCTTCGGTGAAAAGTCCTTGTGTGTAAGGGAAACGTAAATTAATCTAGTAAAACTAGTTTGAAAATCCTAAGCGGGGTGCTTAGGTAGTGGAGTAAGCATTGGGGCCGAACCACTATAAATTCTATGTTTGCATTGATTTATTGTTGTGCTTAATTGCTTTATCATTTATAAGCTTCTGCATCTAATCGTGAAATTGCATATTGCCTAAATAATCTAAGTAAACGTTTAAAATCGGATTTAGGCTAATTGAATTAGTAAATACACTATTCACCCCCCCCCCCCTCTAGTGTCGTCATTTCGCCAACAGTGGTTTGGGCTCACGTCCACCGAGATATTTAATTGAAGATGAGTACCATCTTGCACAATTATATGTACTGATGAATTGCCCCGAGGTTGATCCTTTCATTCAAAAAATTGGCACGGAAGTTCGTACACAAACACCGAATATATCCGAGGAAGAATTACAAGATAAACGTAGCACAAAATTTCCAAATTGGTTCAAAACTTGGTCGAGTGAACATATTCAAGAAATAGACAACAAATTACTCGAGTTAGCATGTGGACCGTCACGACTAGTCTTTTGCTATAATGGATACTTTGTGAATGGATATAAATTTCATATAAAGGAGTACTCAACCACAAAGAAGACAATGAATGCCTGTGTTTGTGTCAAAGGCTCCACTTGGATTGATTGTGATTGTGATTTCTACGCACTGCTTGAGGAAGTACTTGAGCTTCAATATATTGGGTGCAAAAAAATAGTGATATTCAAATGTCACTGGTTTGACACATCATCTTGAGGGAGTCAAATTCATCCAAAGTATAAGCTTGTTGATGTTAATTTCAAATCAAAGTTAGCGTCGAACGAGCCTTTTATTTTGGCAGCACAAGCGCAACAAGTATATTACGCAAAATATCCAGGCAGATGAAGAGATAGATCAGAATGACGGGTAGTGTATAAGACTAAGGCACGATTGAGGATTGAGGATAATACTACAAGATTTGTATTGTGTAAGACCAGCCGTGGTAGATGTTGTACCACCACCAGCTCAAGGTCGTCATAGGCCTCGTGGGCCTAATTGGGGGGGGGGGGGATGCACCTTCATCATCCGACCAACCTCGGCGGATATTGCTGAATGGTTTAAAATAAGTAAACTAATTTATTTATTATAATTGTTAATAATTAATTGTTACTTATACTGTTATTATACTTGAGTTGTAGATTTGAGCAGGATGATGTCGCCCGCACCATGACCATTATGCTTAAGAGTTTCTTTCATGAGCCGTGGACTTCATGGACCAGGGTGTCGGACCATTATCAAAATTTATTATGGAATGAGTTCGAGGTACGTAGTTCAAGTTACTTTGATTTAATGACAAACTTCCTTTAAGATGACAAACATGGACGAAGTTGACTGAAATATGATACATCACTTCTCTAAATTTTATAGGATAGGGGTATGGTAAATTAATGCATTTCTCCCATATCATGCTTCATATTGGACCATTTATCTGGTCATTTATCTGGTCATTTACTTAGATAATACATTAATGCATTAAAACAAAAACTCTTCTTTTTTGTTTCTTCCCTTCTAGTGAAAGATTGGGCACAGTTCTCTTGACTTCAGTTTGGATAAACGATATAAGTTTGGTTCACACAGATACTTGAATTTTAATTTGATAAAGTTAAATATTTGACTAAACTATTTAAGCCCAAACTTATCAGAACATTTACATTAATGCATAGCTATTCTCCTTAAACAGTGATGCCTCACCCAACACACCTTCATGTACTGAGAACACATAAATAATGCAACATTAGGCAACCTGAAGCAGAACTGCATCCTTTTTAGTTGGCTCACAACCATGCACAAATCAGTAAATCCTGTTTTTAATTCTACTGTACATATATGCTTGGCCTTGGAACATAGAAAACCAAAACACAATATATGAAGGGAAAGAAAACAATGTATTCTGATGTGACAAGGAGCCAAACAATTATAAGGATTATTATTTATTCATTTTCTCTACAGTAGTGATAGATCGAACAGAGAGAAAGAAAACCACGGACAGTATATGCAAATGATTGAATTAGTAAATGAACTCACCAGATTCAGCAAGGCAATATTAAGAACAGAATCATCCTATCATTAGATTCCAATCTCCAGATACAAAGTCATCAGATCCAAGACTCAAGATACAAAAACTCTCAATGAAGGAATGTAAGAATGAAGTAGATTCAAGAAATAGCAGCTTTGCCAGATTACGGCTTACACAACCAAAAGCAGTATTTATACGTAAGTTCTATAACAGAACATTACAGCAAATCCTATACAAGGTTTATTGTAAAAGACTATTGTATACTTACAGAATTAATGAAAACCCATTCGAGTTATATTCCAACATTCCCCCTTAATGAGAAATGGGTTTTATTTCAAGTAAGTCTCTAAAATATAGAAACTTATCATGAGGCAAAGCCTTGGTGAAAATGTCAGCCTGTTGATCTTCAGTTCTGCAATGCTCCAATTTGATTAGATTATTCTGAATTTGATCTCTAATGAAATGATGTTTTATCTCAATGTGTTTTGTTCTGCTGTGGAACACAGGATTAAGTGTCATAGCAATGGTTGAAGTATTGTCACAGAATATTACTGTAGACTCATCTATTTTTAGCCCAAAATCAACTAAAATTCTCCTAATCCAAATAGCTTGGCAACTAGCAGTAGTTGCAGAAATATATTCTGCTTCAGCAGATGATAAGGCAGTAGAATTCTGCTTCTTTGATCCCCAGCAAACTGATGCAGACCCAACTTTGAATAAGTAACCAGATGTACTTCTTCTGTCTTCAGTTGAACCAGCCCAATCACTATCTGAAAACCCAATCAATTTGATTTCAGCATTCTTTGAATAATTCACTCCATAGTTCTCAGTCCCTTTCAAGTATCTTAATACTCTTTTGGCAGCTTTCATATGTTCTGTTTTTGGATTGCTCATGTATCTAGATAGAATTCCAACACTATATAAAATGTCTGGTCTAGAGTTTGTCAGGTAGAGAAGACTACCCCGGACTTCTATACAATGTTGCATCAACACTTGCATCATCTGTACTATTCAGGTGAGAATTAGTACCTGCAACCATTGGAGTAATGACTGGATGGCACATGTTCATACCAAATTTTTCAAGCAAATCCTTGGTATATTTTTTCTGTGACAGAGTAATTCCCATACTTGTTTGATCTATTTCTAGACCCAGAAAATATTTCATTCTACCAAGATCAGTCATTTCGAAAGTCTCAAACATTATGTCTCTAAATTTCTTTCTTAGAGATTCACTGTCACTGCAGTACAGCAGATCATCAACATATAGCAATACTATCAATATGTGGTCATTTTCATCAGTTTTCACATACAAGGTATATTCATTTTTGCTTCTTTGAAATTTCTCAGCAGTAAAGAAAGCATCAATCTTTTCATACCAACTTCTTGGGGCTTGTTTGAGCCCATACAAAGATTTCTTTAATCTATACACTTGATCCTCTTTTCCTTCAATCACAAACCCTTTTGGTTGAGTCACATACACTTCTTCCTTTAGCTCACCATTAAGGAAGGCAGATTTTACATCGAGTTGATAAATGACCCATTCATATATTGCTGCAACAGAAAGTAAAATCCTGATTGTATCAAAACGAGCAACAGGAGCAAAAGTTTCAAAACAATCCACACCTATAGATTGCATATACCCCTGAGCTACCAATCTTGCTTTCAATTTGCTGATTTCACCATTTGCATGTCTTTTAATTTTGTATATCCATTTCAAACCAATAGGTATCTTACCTTCTGGTAGCTCAGTTAAAAACCATGTATCATGCTTCGTAATTGATTCTAGTTCTTCTTTCATGGTTGTTATCCATTCTGCCCTCTTCTTTGCCTCTTCAAATGTTACAGGCTCATCTAACTCCATGAGGTTACATCTTTCGCATACAGTATATATATCAGACAAATTTCTATAACCCCTAGGAGGTGTACTGGATTGAGAACTGTCAACTTCACTGATTTCTGGTGCAAGTTGCATTCCATCTTGATTAGAATTCTGCACCTGATTGAATTCAGTTGAATCTTGCCCTTCATCATTGCTATTATGTAAGTCAACATGTGAAATTACTTTTGATGAAACTGTAGTTTCACTTGCACTTGTAAGTTCTTTTAATTGTCCCAAATGGCTTTCATCAAACACCACATCTCTACTAACAATAAGTTCCTTCTTTCTTGGATCATACAATCTATATCCCTTGGTTTCAGAACTATAACCCACCATAATTGTTCTTATACTTTTGTCATCTAACTTCTTTCTCTTTTGTTTAGGAACATGACAGTGAGCTGTGCATCCAAATATTCTAATATGACTTAGGTCTGGTTTCCTTTTGTACCAAATCTCATAAGGAGTTTTATTTAGCACTGACTTTGTAGGACATCTGTTCAGAATATAAGCTGAAGTATTCACAGCTTCTGCCCATAAACTTTTAGGTAAACCACTTTCACTTAACATACATCTAGTCATCTCAATCAAGGTCCTGTTTTTCCTTTCAGCCACCCCATTCTGTTGGGGTGTATAGCTAGCAGTGAGTTGATGCATTATACCCTCATTTACACAAAAATCATTGAACAACCAGCTCTCGAATCTTCTTTGGAGTGTCTGCAATTTTACTTCAATAATCCTTGAAGATCCATGATATCTGTTTTCAAGCATTAACCAAGCCTCTCTAGCCGACGAGATTTTACCCAATCTTGTACCAATTTCTTCTGAGATTGCTTGCTGAATACAAAAAATAGCCTTAGCATCACGCTTCTTGGCTTCTTTGAGACGATTGGCAGTCAAATTCTCTCCAGTGAACCCCTCTTCGATCAGATCCCACAGATCTAAGGTAATAAAGTAATTCTGCATCTTTGAGCTCCAAAGCTCATACCCAGTACCCGTGAAGATTGGTACTGAAGGTAATCCAGAGGAGTTGGCCATTATGCACAATACTTCCTCAGATCTGGCTCTGATACCAATGATAGATCGAACAGAGAGAAAGAAAACCACGTACAGTATATGCAAATGATTGAATTGGTAAATGAACTCACCAGATTCAGCAAGGCAATATTAAGAACAGAATCATCCTATCATTAGATTCCAATCTCCAGATACAAAGTCATCAGATCCAAGACTCAAGATACAAAAACTCTCAATGAAGGAATGTAAGAATGAAGTAGATTCAAGAAATAGCAGCTTTGCCAGATTACGGCTTACACAACCAAAAGCAGTATTTATACCTAAGTTCTATAACATAACATTACAGCAAATCCTATACAAGGTTTATTGTAAAAGACTATTGTATACTTACAGAATTAATGAAAACCCATTCGAGTTATATTCCAACAAGTAGTGCTCTTGAACTTTATGCTATACCCTCTCCGAAGCTTCAACAAATCATGCATATTGGTTCCTGCTCCCAGGTTCTCTTTTCTATATTATTTTCCCCATGCAACATATTTCATCAAAGAATAATTAAGAAGTTGCTTTCAATACCTAATGCAACTTAATAATTGAAAAGGATGCTACAGATTTGGTAACATGGATCTTTCGACTCCAGTAGCATATGTTCCCTATGTTGCCATTTCACAATCAATGATTTGGATGTTGCCACTTCCTATTTTGCTGCTGCACTCACACATGCATCTCCCTTCTTTCTTTTATACTGAGCTGTAGACTGGCCACATTTTTTAGAGTATTGTGATTGATTGATCTTTAATTAGCTGATCCTGTATTCTGAGAACTGCCTCTTCTAATTTTCCCTTTCGAGTTGCTGCAACAAGAGCTGATTCACTAGCTAGTTCTTGATAAGTTATCAGTTTAGTTTCAAGTGAAATCAGCTTCTGTTGGAGCTCTTTGGTTTCCAAGTCTTTCTGATTATGTTGCTTAATAGCTTCATGCAGTTGAGCTTCATTTTCTTTGAGAAGAGATTCAGTTGCAAAGTGGAGCTCCAAGCCTCTTGACTGTTGATCAGTCAACTTTGCAATGGTCCCTGTATGGGAGGCAAGTTGCTCAACAGCAGCTTCCTTCTCATCATGGATAGATTTTATCAACTCATTAAGCTCATTAATTTTATGCTGATGAGCTAACAGCAGCTTCCTTGCTTTAAAATTTATTCAGGCTTGCTGTAGTTTCCCCTGTAGTTGCATCAGATGAAAGCTTCATTCATTGTGTTGCTTAGCACTTTTACTTGAGTGCTTAAGGTAAGAAAAGCCTAAATGGCTGCAAATTTGTACCTTGATAAAGGTAAAGAGGGGAAAAGAGAAGCAGGGAATCAATCTGATGTAAAGAGAGTGATCAGATAACTTTTCTAAAGCTGCTTAATACTAGTAAAGAACTAATTCTTGAGCAACTGGTGCTATGTTAATTTGAATATATTCTCATGATGAGATTTCAATCTCAATTTGATTAGTAGTATCCCAATTACCTGGTGCTATGTTAATTTGAGTCACCTGACTCACCCACTCACTCCACTTTACTCTCAGACTATATGTATATAAAGTATAAACACACATATATCTGATCAGTTTACTTTTGAAACTTATCAACATTAAAGCATGAATGTGCTGTCATTGTTCAAGTCTCCCCCATACCAGCAGCAAGAAGTGGGATTCATTTCTCATCAGGTCCAAGTGGTGATCCTAAGAACCTCAAATTGTAGCATCTGAATGCACATTATAGAGTGGGACCTGAAGTTGAAGTTGAGTTCCTGATGCTTCCTTCCATCATCTCTCAACTTGACCCAATGAGGTTTAATCACTCATTGCATACTGCATAAGCAAGAGTGCTACCTCCCCTATACCATGTGAACCACTCATAGCTAATCATTGACATGTCTAGCTAGTGAAGCTCATGATCTCCATGTGTAATTAAGTTCATCAACATGATTTGGATAATTTTGGGAGGATTTGATGGCAGAGAAGCTTCTGTAATCAGTTTGTAATTTCTCCACCTGCAAATCAAGCTCCATTTGTGCTCTGTTCTTTTTTCAAATATGATTTTGGCTGTGTGAAATAATCAGATTGCCATGTATGTTTATTTTGTAGTTTGAGATGCATGTATGAGTGCAAACGAACTCATGCAGCATCATTTCGTTTGATATGAATCATGCTTTTCCAGCTGTTAGTTTAGTGTGGATTGAAATGTATTTTTGACCTATATATATATATGAATCCAAGATCATTCAGCATATATATATGCTGAATGATATGTTGAAGACTAAACTTCAAGATATCATTTGTGTTGAAGTTTGCATTTGTGTTGAATTAAGGTTTAAAATGATTGTATTAATATTTTCTTTTTGTAGGCCCGATACACATGGGATCCTGCCATTCAGGTTCAGGTGGAGGATGCTTGGGAAGCTTACAATAAGAAGCTTTTCAAGGATATCCTCCACCGTGTGCGGGATGAGGCGCAAGCAAATGTAGGCGGTAATCGGGATACACCTATGGATGCGCTGAAGGGAAATAGGCCCAACTGGATAACGAGCCACGTATGAGATCAACTATGCGACATATGGGCATCCGAGGAGTGGCAGGGTGCCTCCCGAACAGTGCACCGGAACCGGATGACGCTAGTTGAGGATCCGTGGCCCGACATACCGGTGGGTCCTTCCCATTTACTAGTCACGAGCGTCGCATGGTAAGAAATTTAATAATAGTTATTATTATTTATTATAGAAAAACTAATTATATTTATTTTATTACAGGGGACGCGAGACGAACAGGGGATGCTCATTCCGGCTGATCTTTTGAGGGTCTTCGAGGAGACACATAGATATAGACATGGTCCTCGCCAGGGTGAGTTCATCAGCGGGAGGCCGAAGACGATCCTGGTAAGTTAATATTTAATAAAGTTTATATTTTAAAAAAATTATATTAGTTCAATTATGTAAAATTAATTTAATTAATCAATCTTTAAAGGCCACGTATACTGAGTTGGTGACCCAGCGGGGAGGTGATCCTGCGCAGCATCAGCTTGATGTTGACGCATGGATGCAGGTGACAGGAGTCGACCACGACCGTGTATATGGCATTGGCACAACGGCCCACGCACGGACGTTGTTGCAGCCACATGGTGCGGGGTCATCTACCTTCACCTCTTCCACCGCTGGTCCATCAACATCACATGCGGGCCAGGATCGATTTGCAGCTTTAGAGGCTTTGCATGCAGAATTACAGGCTTCTCATGCAGCCTTAGAAGCTTCTCATGCACGCCTCATCAGTGAGGTGGCCGCTATGAGGGAGTACATGGCACGTATTGCTTCTTCCATGCCTGGTGCTCCGGCCCCTCCGCCTCCCCCGTCATTCGACGCGACGCCAGCTAATGCCGTCCCGACGCAGCCCCTCTCCTCGCCGCATCCGTCACCACCACATGATGCTCTCCATGATTGATGTACTTTATTTTCTATTTTGATGTAAACATGTTTTGATACGATGTAAAATATTACATTTTTATATAAATATGTATAAACATTATAATTTGATGTACGTCTTGAATATTCCCTCGTTGTGGCAGCATTTTGATTTGATGTTAAATGTAAACAGGCATTTTTTAAAAAAAATATTATTATAATTTTTTTTTTAAAAAAAAAATACACATTTGCAACGGCTTTGCGATAGCTAGCCGTCGCAAAAGGCATATCGAACTAGTCGCCCAAAGCGGTCGCAGTTACAATTGCGACCGCTATGCGACGGCGAAAGCGGTCGCATAACCGTCGCCGATATAATATTTGCGACGGTGTCCAGTGGTCGCAATACCGTCGCCTATTTATTATTTGCGACGGTCAAAGAAGGTCGCAAATATTACGCGACCACATTCTGTGACCGCTGTATATCGTCGCACATCGGTCGCAGAATATTCTCATTTGCGACCGCAGCTTCTGTCGTCGTATGTTTTCTGCGACGATAGCTTTTGCGACAGCTTCTGACTTAGATGGAATCTTACTAACACGCTCCACAATGTGATCATATTTTAATGGCAACAATAGCAACTTTAGGTGAATGCATTTCATCCTAACACCCCACAAATGCTAGTTTGGGCATGGTGAGGCATAGTTTGGTAGCTTGGGTAAGCAATCCAGTGAGTTAGTGGCATGCATGCAATGCGTTTCTTGTTATTCCTATAGTATATTGTTTCCCAGATCTAAGATAAGTTGTTGGAGTGTAAAACATCCTCTTCCTGAGTTTATTTTGTGGCCAGTGATAAAATTTACAAGTCTCAATATGAGACAATGATGAATTTCCCATCATTACAAAGCTATCATCCTAGTTTGTATAATTTAACCTCTGCAGGTTTTGTAGCTTATTATTTTAAGTGGATTTGAATTGAGCGAGGTGAGGTGTATGCCTAGTTCCAGGAGAACTTAGAGTCACTGTGCACCTAAAGCCTCTGCTAACTTAGAAAGCACCCAATCAGGCTTCATTTTAGTCTTGAATGACACTCCACATTTTATATTTAATGACAACGGTTGGATATATACAAGTTGATTTTAGTGGATATATATATATATATATAATGATACTTGTTAGAGTTTCCAATTGTTCTAAACCTTACATGATATAGGATCCTTAGGAAGGGCTGTCTCTTTTCTCTAGGGTAGGCTGCACGTAGGATTAGGGGAGAAATGCTGAAATTTCCCTACATATGTATGCTGAAATTTTATATAGAATCATGATGAAAATTTTCCTATATAAGTGTGCAGAAATTCATTAGATATAAGCTGAAATTTCATAGAGTTAGAATGCTGAAAATTAAATTCTAGTATGCTAAATTTATCTTATTGATATGCTGAAATTAATTTCTAGTATGCTGAAATAATCTTGTTTGTATGCTGAAATCAACTAGGTTGTACGCTGAAATCACCTAGTATATATGCTGAAATTTTTCTATTGAGAATTGAGGTTGTAACCTCAAGACTGGTAGTTTATTTTCCTGTTGAAAATATACCTGGGATGTATGCTTGAGTTTTGGGGTGGTTAGCGCACGGCTGAGAGTTTAAGGCCGAGATCAGGTCGGAATTTGTGTGGCCATGTGCAAGTTGGCAAGAATGCCTAATTAACCACCCGAGTGTTTTTCCTTATGAGTATGTTCTTGATTACACTACTGTCCCTTGTGATATGCTTGTGTTTGATTGAAGGCCGAGTCGAGAAGCATACCATCTTGGCAAATTGGTCCCGACTTGGCGAGTTTTGATATGGGTCGAGAGTTGCCGTCAGTGAGCCACGCTGACGATGGACTCGAGTGGCATGATATGGGTGGAGAGTTGCCGTCAGTGAGCCACGTTGACGATGGACCTGAGTGGTATTGGTTGGAGGGCTATTCTCAACCAGAGTGGGCGCCGGAACTAGTAGGCCATCCTAGTTCAGCGGGCCCGACCAGGAAGCTCGCTAGATAGAGATTTTAGCGACCGACTCGTGTGCTTGCATGTTTGGGCCATTTTGGGCCGAGTGGATATTGTGCTTGATATTTGGCCATTATGGGTCAAGTGGATATTGTGCTTGATATTGGACTGATATGGGCCGAGTGACTGTGGTGCTTCTAAGCACGAGGTTTGTGGATAAATGTTCTTACTTTACAGGCTATTACAATTCAGTATTTCCATAAGTTTGATTTATATTTCTTATGTTTATGGTTGGGATTATTGTGAAGGGTTTGGGTAGAGCCACTCACTGAGTTCCTTTGGAACTCACCACTCTTTTGTTGTTATTTTGTAAATTCTGACACCGGGTGGTATGGTAGTACCCATGTAGCGCGACTAGGGTTGCAGGCTCAAACAACGTATCTCATGACGTGTCAGGTCGTAGTCGAGTGTAGAAAGTCCTTATTTGCATACTGTTGTGACTTCATTGTAGTCATTTGGTTACGTAAACATACATAGTAGTTTGGTATTTTATATTGAGTATGCATTATCTTTTATTTCCGCATTGGTATGCATTTGTTGGTAGGCTACGGAGTACGAACATGTACTCTAGCTGGTCACGTGACCTTGGATTTGGGGCGTGACAGATATCGGTCGAGCTACCCTGGTCAACTAGGACCCTTTTAATAGCAAAATTTCCTTCAATCACGGAGATTACCACTGGATAATGCATGTTCTAGTTAGTCACATGCAAATCAGATTCACATAACGGTATTACCGGGGCTCTTGAGGGGAACCCGCATGGTCGGGTGGCGGTGGTAGCCGCTGTTGCCGACTGAGAAGAACTTCTCTTAGTGGATCTTGACTCCCCTCTTCTAATGAGTCCGCCAACGATGTAATTGATGATTCCTCGGGGATCGCCTTCTAGGACCTCAAAAGGACGCTAGTTTTTCCTTAAATAATTGTCGGTTTTACTCCATTTTTTGTAGTGGATATTGTTTTACTACTTGTTTCCACTTCTTCGGCTTACATTGTATCTTTTTATTTTCTCTATTTTCATTTTTTCTCACCTTCTAAATATCTTATACGTACCATTTCAACAAATTTACAACGAATACAAGTTTTATTTGTTTAAAAGATCTTTTTATCTGCATGATTTATATATATATATATATATATTTCCAAGTCGTTCATAATCAACATTATAGGATGAATAGGAAACATTTTATATTTTTTTCTTAATTTTATCTTCTAGAAAATTATAGGGCTATTGCAATCTTGCATTCTTATGAAGCTATGAATTCGGGAGAAACTTCTTCGTGGTGTGAAGAAGCCAATATTAATTCTTCATTTAAGAGCCAATATATCTTCAATCCAAGTCATCGTATATACTAGCAGTAGTCAAAATGATTATATATGTATGGACCAAGGGATGATATAATTTTTTTAATATGTATTATTTATTATTTTTTTGGATGAATTTTTAGAAGATCATATAGTCATGCAATATATAATAAGTAATCGAAGATAATATCATCATTTATTGAATGATAAAAAGAGCCATCTTAAATACATCTGAATCACATGTGCAAAACTATTAAAAAAACCTACTACAATAATATAAAATAAAATGATTTCTAAGAAAAATAAATTTGAACTAAAGAGTAAGAAAGTCTAAATTCAAGATTCCTCAATTATCCTTCCTTTTTAGAATTTTCTTGAACCACTTAGCCGAATTTTTGGGATAACGCACAAGAGTGTCGAAGTCCACATAAACAATACCAAACCTTGAAGTATATCCCAACCTCCATTCAAAATTGTCAAGAAGAGACCACGCGAAGTATCCTATCACAGCTGCACCATCATCCATAGCCCTCTTTAGCTCAGAAATATAATTCTTGAAATAGTTAATCCTTATTTTGTCATGCAAACCCTCTGAAATTGTAATGTTGCCAGGTTGATCCATTCCTATTGATATCATCATAAAGAAATCAACAAATGAGAAAAATACAATTTGGATGAAGAAATATATATTACATCACATACCATTTTCACTAAGAATAATAATTGGATTACGATAGTGCTTCTTGACATAGGTTACAGCCTTGTACATTCCCCATGGAACTATGTATAACCAGTCAGAATTGGCCTGAATGAAGTTGGTTAAATACATTAAAAACTATAATATGCCAATTTTACAAATAAGATATCTTCTAAATCTATGGCTCTTATAACATTACATGGAAAATTTAATTTTGGGAAAAGATTTTCCTATGAAAAAATATATATTTATGAAATAAAATTAATTAAAATAAGTTAGAAAAAAATTATATTGTATTAAACAAAGAACATCAATCAAAGGAACCATTGAAAAAGACAATGAAATTAGCAACATAAAAAAGCATAAAGAAGGAAAAGGTATACCTTAGGTCCAATTGGTACACCATTTCGTTCATCTGTAAAATATTAAATACACCACGACATTAGTATTAAATAATAAAAAGAATAAACGTGAAAAAAAACTAAGGATAATGTGTTAATCTAACATTTATATTCAACATGCCAATCATCTGAATAGCTAATAGGCTTTGGACTAATGTAAGGATTGTCTTTGATGTAATATGATGTATATTGGTTTATCCCCAAATAATCATATGATCCCGTCACCATCTTTATTTCATCACAACTAAATTTTGGAAGTCTATCTTTGACAATTGTTTGCATGGACTTAGGATATTCTCCATGTGTTAGAGGACGAAGAAACCTGAGAAAAGAAATTAAAAAAGTTATACTTCATGACTATTCTTACTTTATCATACTTACATTAAGTATTTTCAATAGGTAAAGATTCACAAATACCATCCAATACTGAAATCTCGAGCTCTTTGTGCCGCCTGTTTGTTTTTTGGGGTGTAAGTATATGGTTCATACCAATTAAAATCCAAAATAATTCCGATTTTGCCTTTTTGCTCTACCTGGACAACACAAATACAAGAAACAAAAACATATTAAGTATATGTACAAGGAGAAATTTAATTATTATGTCCACAGAATTATTAATATAAATTAATATGTCAAAATGCTCGTATGTTGAAATATTCTACAATTTAATCATTTCATATGTAACTCGTATTCATTAATTACTAAAGAAACAATAATACATTGCTCTAGTAAATTAATAATAATTTAAATTTCTTTACAACTAATGACATTTGTTTTTTTAACCTAACTAGAAAATAAAATGAACCAAATTGGCTTATTTTTAGTGGAAATGTTCGTAAAAGAAATGATAGATGTTGTATTAAACAATTTTAGCTTTTACTATTTAAAAAATGTTTAGGGTTATTGAAATTAGACAAGGTATTTAGATTTGCTACTAATACAATATGTTAGATTGATCAAATAAATAATTAATTAATTAAAGTTAAAAATAACTTACTTGATATTTCTCATGATATCTTTCCACTGCAGCTGCATGGGATAATATCAAATTATGAGCCACGATGTAAGGTTCCGTGCTCGAGTTTCCTCCAAATTGACAACCAGTACACCTTCCAGGAGCATGGTAACCACTACTATAACCACAATCTGCA
Organism: Canna indica; assembly: GCA_034359265.1. NCBI lineage: Eukaryota > Viridiplantae > Streptophyta > Magnoliopsida > Zingiberales > Cannaceae > Canna > Canna indica. The sequence goes on along the minus strand of CP136894.1, from coordinate 14,472,242 downwards.
ATTACTCATGGCTCATTCATAGTGAACCAATTCTTCACTCTATCACCAAATCTCTCAAAACAAAAATCAGCATAGTCGGCGAATGCATCCCTAAATTATGTAAATAAATACTTTTAAGCGTAATGACTTATTAAGGTAAAAACCATATATTAAGAATAATAAATAGTTCGAACCATTGTAGTGTACATTTTCAATAATAATACTTACACTATTTTAGGGCTCAACCAACCCAAGTACTCATTTTCAAGTGCCAATGGAAGATCATAATGATAGAGATTTGCATATGGCGTAATACCTAATCAATATTGATAAAAAATTTAAATGAGCATCAGATATATATTTTGAAGAGACTAAAAGCTAAATTAATTAATTTTTATATGAAGCTTACCTTGCAGTAACATATAGTCTATTAGTCTATCATAATAGTCTACACCTTGCCAATTAATTTTTCCGGTTCCATCTATAAAACAAAAAAGATTAGCATAATAAAAAAATTCATTGAATTGAAGATGAAAGCTCAATATAAAATATTTGAAGTGTATGTAATTTTACTTGGAAAAATTCTACTCCATGAGATTGAGAATCGATATGCATCAAAGTTGTGTGTCTTCATTATGTTAATATCTTCCTGCAATTAATATGACACTCAAAGTTAACAAAAAATACGTATAAGCTTTATTATAAGACTACATATAATCGATATGTATCTTATATGAAAAGACAAATATGTAGTTCAAGTTTCCTATTTATTATCAATAAAATTAACATTAATGTCTTGTTAGATGTTTGAGAATAAATAATTTACCTTATAGTGATGATATTCATCAGCAGTAACATCAGCTGTAGCGTTATTTGGAATCATATCTACATTGATTGTGAACAAAGACATCAAGATATAAATTTCAAATATTAAAATAAAATAGAGCAAGAAAGTTTAGAAAGATTATTAACTCGGAATTCTAACAAATGTATCCCAAATGCAAAGTCCTCTGCCACCCTTGAGTGCCATCCCTTCAACTTGGTAAGCGGATGCTGCAGTCCCAAATATAAAATCTTTGGGAAAGATACTACGACTTATTTTACGCACTTTGGAAGCATGACTTAACTCATCTAACTCATTTGTTTCATTGGAATGAACACATTGAAATGAGAGCAAAAGAAAAACCAAGTAGTAGAACAAGGACGAATATTGCATGCAACTCATCTCGGACTTGTGAACGTAAATGCAACGTTTAAGATGAAATAAAACATGGATATATATAGCAGTACTTGAATAAAGAGTGAGTGATACTGTAAAGGATAAGAATGAAATATTATTTTTGACTATTTTAGTGGATAAGAGATGGATCATATGTGACCATTTCACGATTTGTTAAATCAGGTTTGTCGCATTTGTAGGATCACATAGTTGATAAATTCCTATTTCTTAACGGTGTTCTAAACCAAATCAAAGCTAAAAATGTGGATAATTAAAGGCCACACATATGGAATGATACATAAGATAAAAATAGGTTGATTTCAATTTTTTAGAGTATTTAATTACTTTTGTAGCTAGCTATTATTATAATTGTGTATCTTGGTAAAATAATCCATATTCTATATATTAGAACCAATTTCCAATCCATCAGTACTTATTTTTCAAGTTTTGGTGGAAATTATCTTAGCATGTTAATATTAGTTTGAGGTTTTTACAATTAAGGGGTTGAAATCAAACCAATTTTAAATTATATTACAGTTTCTTCATATTAAAAATTATAACAAAATAAAATTTCTTTCCATATAACTAAGATTAATTCAGTTATTACTAATAACTATATATTCAATTTAAACAAGAAAGTAATGTTTATTATGTTTATATAAATTATGCATTGTAATACCCGCGAAAATTTATAAACTTTTGTATATTGGTTTCAGCGGAATGATCGCGGCACATAACTGTGCTTGCGGAGTGGATCGCGGTTGGGCGCGGATTGAGGTGAGACCCTTGCTCAATTAAAATCTCTTAAATTTAGAGTTGTTTGATGGGTTAGGTCTGAGTTGTGTTCGAGTCGAGTCCGAGGGTGAGATCGGGGCTCGAATCGGATTTGTTTTGGGCGAGTTGGGTCAACTTAACTAATGAAGGGTAAAATAGTAATTTGGATTTTAAACAAAATAAAAAATAAAATATATAACTGCCACCTACGACCGTACAACTCCAAGGAGGAGCTACACGCGACCCAAGGAGGCGAGTGGAGAGGGAGGAGTCGGAGAAGAAATCGGCCGGAGATCGGAGGCTTCGTCGGATAGGATTCGACGCAAGGCTTCATCATCGTCTTCCTTTTCCCTAAACTGGTTCTAGTTGAGTGGTTCCTTCCCAAATACCTAAATTTAGGATTAGGAGCTGCCGATCCTTGTAGGTAGGATCGGATGGTGCATGAAATCGATTCTTGAATTGGTTTTTTATGTATGTTAGTCTACATGATTGTTGTGTCGGTATGTTAGAGAGGTGCTTCCTTGGGGTTTAGGGTAGGCGGCAGCCCTAGGGCATCCTCTTAAACCCTTGGGAGGGCCGACCATTGTATTGGGGCCAAGAAGGATTACAGGTATTTTAAATTGTAATTTTTCAGTAAGTAATTTTCAGCCCTAGCTAGTCTACATGATTGTGTGGAAGCATGCTAAGAATCGATGTAGAAATCTAAAGCTTGTAGCCTAAGGGGAGGGGGGAGGGGGGGGGCGGTGGAGTGACCCTTAATAATTTGGGTACCTTTGGGGAATTTCATGTAGGGGTTTTGCTTGATAGAATCCCTTTAATTTATGCTGCGATTTAATTATTTATATGCTGGGATGAATTGTATAATATGCTAAAATTTATTTAAAAGCATGCTGAATTTACATTTTTACATGCTGAAATTTAAATACTTATGCTGAAAATTCATGAGATAGTATATCGATATTTATCTACTTGATATGCTAAGATTTATAAGTACTATATTGCTGGAATTTCATAAATGGATGTGCTGAAATTGCATTAGTTAAGTAGGCTGGAATTTGTGTTCCATATGCTGAAATTACCGGGTTTTGAGGCCGAAATGTTGTCTCGCTACGTGCTGTGATTGCGTATTAGTTATATTCATAAGACTATCATGTTACTTAGTTTATTTCACACTCTAGAGGGAGTATAGACTCTTGGTTGCAAGCGCGGGAAAATTTCTCTCCAAGAGGCTGAAATTTTGGCCTAGGGGCTGAAATTTCCACGAGACTTAGCCGAGTTAGAAATTTGATATATCTAGGGCTGTAACATTGAATAAGGGAACCATTGGGTAAATATGGAATCATATTAGATTGTCCATAAATTTTGAGGTGTTGGGATGAGATTTCGAACGAGAATTGGTGGTGGCGGAAAGGTACGACGTGCGGAAATTGTTCGACAGAACGATAGCATTTTCGCTACATGACGATATGCCACAGATATGAAATTCTTTGGATAGAAAATTAGAAAGTAAATTGCAGAGGTTAAAATGGTGGGTGGTAGCGGGCGAACAATTATTTGGGCCGAGTTGTGGCCGAGTGGGGGTGCAACTGAGCTGGGAAGCGCGTTAGTGTGAGAAGCTAATGCCCAACCCAGCGAGTTGATTTTGGGGTCGAGATATTCGTCGATGAGCCACGCCGACGATTGACCTGAGTGGCATTGGTCAGAGGGCCTTTCCCGATCGAGTTTAGGGCACTAATACTAGAGGGCCTTCTTAGCTCAGTGAGCCCGAGGCGGGGAGTTCACTAGGGTGGCTAGCCTAGTGAGCGACCTACGAGTTGTACGTTGTTCAGTTGTGGGTATTTCTTTTTGGGCCGAATTGGGCTAGATGTTGCGCAGTGGACACGAGATGATTTGTTGAAACCTCTCGTGTTTCATATCAGTTCTTGATGAACATTTAAATATTTTACTACATTTTATTATGTGGATTCGCTTGGTAGTGGTTGAGACGGTCACTCATTGAGTTCTATAAACTCGTCACTCTTTTGGTGTTGTTTTGCAGATCCCGACCATTGAGGTATGGCGCAGCTAGTGGCGGCAGACTATGGTAGCGGTCTCGTGAAGCTAGTTGGTGTAGTCGAGTCTTGGCCGAGTCGTGTATTTAGTTTGAGCATGTGAACATTTATGTAGTGTCAACCTTTGAACATTTGGTTATGTTTATCTTATGCATTTGGTCTAGTATATGAACTTGTTTCCTTTCATGAATGGAGTCTTTGAGATTGTGTTTACCTAAGTTGTTTATTTTCACATGCATGGTTTGGTTATATGGTCTAGGCTTCGGGGTGCTTGTCCGCACTCTGGTCGGTCATGTGACCCGATTTTGGGGCATGATAAAGTGATACCAGAGCATGTGGTTAGGTCCAGACTACATCATTAGGGAATGGAGTACCATATAGGCATTTCACGAGATTGAGCTACGGAGCTTGCGCACACCAGCGGCAATACGTATGATCGTAGTATAATATTTGATACAATGATTAATTCATTTCGTGATCTTATTTTATAGCTATGGATGTACATAATGATGCAGTGATGAGCGACAGTGGTAATTCCATGGGCCAACGGGGCCAGGTCTAGGCCGAGATAGGGCCGCACTAGGGGTCGGGGCCGTGGGCGCCCAGCCTAGGAGAGGGGAGAGCAAGATCCCCGAGTGGCTCAGTTAGAAGCGCAGGTGGCTTAGCTAACTGAGGAGCTCTGGTAGGAGCGGGAGTTGAGGCAGCAGCATCCTCAACCTGAGCCGGTTGCACCAGCAGCTCAAGAGTCAAAGGGGCTAGTACCACCGGTGGTTAGAGCAGTAGATTGACAGGAGGCAGCAGGCCACGGGGTTCTGTACTTGGATTTTGTCAGGTTGAGGCCCCTAGAGTTTACTGGCATAGACTTGACAGTGGAGGTCACTAACTTCCTGAGTGACTGTTATGAGCTATGCGAGGTGATTTTCTCCAATCGGGATTCCATAGTGATTTTCTCCCACTTCCAATCAGGTACATCTGAATTCTGGAGCAACCTCGCAGGTCTCAAGTGCTCTGCCTTAACCTGCTGACAGGTCAAGCACTTGGATACATACTCGGTCACTTCCCACTTCATTCCTTTCCACCAATAATGCTGCAATGTCATCTAAATTCTTGAGCTTTTGAAAGCTCTCCTCACAACTGTCATCCCAGACAAACTTAACCTTCTTCTGAGTCAATCGGGTTAGGGGAGCTGCAATGTCACGCCCCTACTCAGGGTCACGTGACCAGCCAAGATATGTGACAATACCCCGAAGTCTAACTCATGCATTCAAACCACGTAGGTAAATAATACAATGAGACTGAACATAAAATGAAATAAATTCACTGATATGGAATGAAAACTTTGTTCAAGAAGAATACAGACTCCAAATATTTACTAAACAAAACACAACTCAAATGCATGAAAGGAAATCACTACACGACTACGACTAACTTAGTCCGCTACGAGATCAACGGTGCGGTTTGCCCCTCCAGCTGCGCCATGCCCATCTAGCTATACCTCACTGGTCAAGCTTTACAAAACAACAATAAATAAACCGTGAGTCTATGAAAAACTCAGTGAGTGGTTCTACCAAAACTCCACTTAAATCCCAGGTATATATATATATATATGTACAATATCAAGTAAATTGCTCAGATATAAACTTAGTGGTTTAGTTTTCTACCTGGCCAATCGGCCACTCATATAGCATAAACCATTCGGCCATACCCGGCCTAACACAGTATATATATCACTCAGCCATAATTGGCCCTACACAACATAAATAACACTCGGTCATAATCGGCCACACATAAATCATGTCAATTCACATAAACACAATGTTTGTATTCAAGTTAATCTCACATAAGCGATCTAAAACCCGGGTCCTTCAACTAGGATGGCTATCTAGCTTCCGGTACCCAACCGGGTTGGGAATGGCTCATCCAACCCAATTCACTCGGGTCTAACGTCAGCGTGGCTCACTGACGCAATCTTAAGGCCCCCGCCACTTGGGTCTAACACCAGCGTGGCTCATTGGTGTAATCACAAGACCCTGCAACCACTTGCTACGTCGGGCAATAACCATATTGGCTAGAGACGTTTCTCAGCCCAGTCATCTCAAACACAATACACAGTGCATTTATGTATTCCATAGCATTAATATTACTATCTCGAGCATGTGCCCCAATCTAGCCCTACCTCGGGCTCCATCATCTCGTTTCACCATTTTCCACACTCATGAGGAGTTACATCATGAAGTTCTCTTCCTCAAATACCATCCTTATCATAAAGATAAATTTTCCTACGCTGACACTAGCATTTCTAGCATTTCCAAATTATAGATATCACATCATCCGATAAGTATAACATCTAGCTCATAAATACAGTTTGTTATTCACAATTACCGTATCACACATTTAATTTCAGCCCATAAACGATAATTACAACATCAAGTATTTATTTACAGCATGTAAATGATAAAGACTGCATTTAGTAATTTAATTACAGCTCATAAAAGATAAATACAACATGTAATAATTAATTAGAGCACTTAATATCAAATTACAGCTTATGTACAAAAATTCCAGCATTATCTATTTAATTTCAGCATGCTCTTACACAAAATTCAGCATATAAGTACCAAATTACAGCATGTATACATCCTAATTAACACGTAGGATCCTAATTCAACATACCACAAAATATATAAATAAATCTACATAATGTGTACAAAATCCTAATTCATGTAGAACATCACAATTAAGTTTCCTAGTTTGCAATTTTACCAACATAAATTATTGTCCACCGCCGAGCCTTGGTTTCACCTACTCAGCCAACCCTATTACCTGCATAAGAGTTGTAGGGTATTCGGCCATAGCCTCTCATTAACCAATCAAATTATGTCTTCTTAATCTCTAAGTATTCCTCTACTTATTAGATGTCAACCAAAACTAGGAAATCAACCTTTCTAAATTTATTTCCTCCCCTCCCTTCACTCGGCCAACCCCCTTCACTAGGGAAAACCCTCATGGGGCCGGCCCTTAAGGGTTTTAGGGAAAACAATTTTCTAAGTATTCCTCTTTGATTTTCCTAAGGAATCATGCGTATAACATAAATTAGTTCTATAAAATCAAGCACTCAAGGATTAGGAAAAATTTTGGCATGACCTTCCCTCTTTCCTCACCATTCGGCCAGCTCCAAAACTCAAGGAAAACACCACACCATCTCAAGAAAATCAAGCATCAACAAGAGGGGGATACCGGAAACAAGAAGCCACAAGGTTCATCAAGAAATCGCCAAGAAAATCATCACAATATCAAATCCAAGGGTTCAACCAAGGGGCCTTACCCTACATCTAAGGTTCAACCACTAACCTTAATCGGAAGGGAAGAAGACAAGATGAAGACAACTCCTTGACTCCAATCTCCGACGACGACTCGAAGCTCCGGCGCCGCCCTCCTCTCTCCTCTCTCCTCTTGGTACGCGTGTGGCTCCTCTTAGCCATACAGTCGATTGGGGGTGGGTTAAATACTCCCCCCCAATTAAATGCCTAATGACCACTCTACCCCCAGGGTTTAAGTTATTCTACCTGACTTGTACCCGAATCGGACTCAGATCGAACCCACGATCTCGCTTTCACCTCGGCATGAACCCAATATCCAATTTAATTATAAATAGCACAAATTTTAAAACCTTGCAAATAAAATAAATACACGGTCGTACCTTCTAATCGCGGCGATCTCACGACTCATCTCGGCGCGTCCCGAATCGGCCCGCTAAATCAAGCAAAAATTAAATTATAATTTTTGGGTATTATAGTTTAGCTTATTATGTGTTGGCTATATTTGGCAAAAAGATCTTCAGTTATTTTGTCAGTTGTTAAGTCAGTTGCAACTACTCTTGTTGCTGAGAAATTTCTGTTGCTGGTGCGATGATGATTTTATGTTGCTATGATTATGATATCTCTATGATATTTATTATAGATACATGTATTTATCTTTAATTACTTTTGAGGGCTTGGTTATTTATGGTGTAAATGAAGTGATTCTCATTATGGTGAGGTAGATATTTTTTCTTGTGGCTTTTATGGTTGAAGTATTATGGAGTATTATGACTACCTTTTGAGTTAATAAGCTGATGGAGTTATGGTCCTTTTAATTTTAGTGTCATTTATGGAAGATAGTTTGTTTTCTCTATATATGAAGAAAGAGAAGATATAGAGAGCATCCACTCCTATGCGCATAAATTGAGTTGCCAATCATATGAGGAGTTACAACTATTGAGAGTGTGTGGATCAATGGCAACAAGCTTCTACAATCAACTACATATCATGGTGGATTTGGGTTGTTGAACTCACTACAGCACAGAGAGTATGTGTTTGTCATATAGAGGCAAGTGGTTAGTACTTGTAATAGCAAGAAGTGTTTTTGTTATTTTCAATTCACTTTAGTATTGATAGTAAGATCTCAGGTTGTGAAATCGAGATACTTGTATTGTACTTTGTTGATAGTGGATTGGGCATCTGTCCGATGAGGGCCCCGAAGATTAGGTGATAAGATTGTCACTGAACTGCGTAAACAAATCCTTATGTGTTTGCGTGATTTTGTATTTATTTTGTATTTGCTACTTACTCTATTTTAAAGGAGTCCCAATAGCAGTTGCAACTCATGTGCAACTGACTCTCAGTAGAAAGTTTCCTTAAAGTTTGTCCTGTCAATTGGTATCAGAGCGGTTGTGCTAACCTCTGCCAGCACAGATTCTTGGAGTGTCTCTAGTCTTTCAACTTCAAAAATGGACAGAATGTCTATGGGAAACTCGGTCAATGTTCCACCTTTGCTAATTGGAACAAATTGTGCTTATGGAAGGCAAAGATGAGAGCTTTCATCAAGTCTTTGGATGACCGTTGCTGGGATACTATTGAGATTCGTTATAATCCTTCCACAAAGACAGATGGAAGTGAGTGTAAGCCTAAGAATGAGTACACTGAAGCATAAATCATTGCTGCTAACTTTGACAATAGAGCTCTCAATGCTATCTTCAATGGAGTTGATCCCTCTCAATTCAAACTAATTTCGGCATGTTCACTGGTAAAGAAAGCTTGGGAAATCCTAGAAACAAATCATGAAGGATCCCTGACGCTTCAAAAGTCTAAAGTTGAAATCTTGAACACTAGGTTTGAGAACCTGAAAATGGGAGAAGATGAAAGTATTCAAGACTTCCATGGGCTTGTCAAAGATCTCATAAACAATGCAATCAACCTTGGCAAATCCTTCTCTAAGGAAAAAGTTGTGAGAAAAATCCTCAGATCTCTACCTCCAAAATTTGACATCAATGTAGCAGCTATCAGTGAGGTTCATGATCCATCAGTTATGACTCTTGATACATTGATGGGAAAACTTGAAACATATGAGTTAGAACTCTCAGAAAAATACTCACACAAGGAGAGGAAGAAAAACCTTGCCTTTAGTGTCACAGAAGATGAGGTTAAGTCAGAAGATTGTTCAAAAGATGAGATAAATGTTGTTTTTGCCCTTTTGACGAAGAATTTCAAAAGATTTCTGAAAGCCAAAAACAAGCAAAATCAAAATTCACAATTTCAACCGCAGTTTCAACCACAGTTCCAATCAGGTGGTAACAACAGTTCAAAATTAAAATTCACAGTGGGAGAAAACAGAAGAGGTCAGTTGTCAGCACTCAAAAGTGATTCAAAATAGAAATACAAAGGTAAGAAAGGTTGACCTAAACTGTCAAGTTGCATTTATGTCAAAAACTATTTCTTCTCTAGATTCTTGGTACTTCGACGGTGGATGTTCTCAGCACATGACCGGTAGTCCAAACAATCTAAAGGATATTCAAGAGTATGGAAATGTGACTGTTACTTTTGGAAATGGTGGTCACGGCAATGTTATTAGAATTGGTACTCATAATGTTCCAAGAATTCCAAGTCTGAAGGATGTTCTGTTGGTAGAAGGTCTAAAAGCAAACCTTGTAAGTATCAGTCAACTTTGTGATCAGAATTTAAATATTCAATTTATAAGGAACAGTTGCAAGATTTATGACGAGGATGGAGATTGCATCTTTGAAGTGAACAGATCTAATAATAACTGCTACAAAATAGCATATTCCTCTGTATGTCTTTCAACCACCTCCTCTAATATTAATTTATGGCATCGATGACTAGGTCATGTAAATTATAGAGAGCTCAAGAAAATTGTGAATGACGGAGCAGTCAGAGGAATTCCAAAACTATCAGGAGAACCAGAAGCTATTTGTGGCTCATGTCAAGAAGGCAAACAAACAAGGCAGTCACATCACCAGTTACAACTGATTGCAACTTCAAGACCTCTGGAGCTTCTACATCTAGATCTAGTTGGACCTATGCAAGCTGAAAGCCTTGGAGGTAAAAAATATGTTCTTGTATCTGTTGATGATTTCTCACATTTTACTTGGACAATATTTTTAAGAGAGAAGTCAAGTGCATTCAGTAATTTTAAAACTCTTTGCGTGAGACTTCAAAATGAAAAGAAACTTCCAATCATGAAGGTGATCAGAATAAGGAGTGATCATGGAATGAAATTTGAAAATATTTCATTTTCTGAGTTCTGTAATGAGAATGGAATTCTACATGAATTCTCTGCTCCAAAGACCCCTCAGCAGAATAGTGTGGTTGAAAGAAAGAACCGCATAATCCAAGAGATATTCTGGGTGATGCTCAATTCCAAGCATATTTCTGAAAGGTTCTGGGCTGAAGCTATCAACACGGCTTGCTACACTATAAATCGAGTTTATCTCGGACCTGGAACTATTCAAACTCTATATGAGTTGTGGAAGGGAAGAAAACATAATCTCATATATTTTCATATTTTTGGAAGCAGGTGTTATGTTCTTAATGATCCAGAGTACTTTGGCAAAATGTAGAGCAAGAGTGATGAAGTCATATTTCTAGGCTATTCTACAAATAGCAATGCCTATCGTGCTTAGAACAAAAGGATAAAAACTATGATGGAGTATGCAAATGTGAAGGTTGATGATTCTCAAAGCAGTCAGGTTCTGTCTACTGATGAGAAAAGGGCTACATCTGAGATCAAAACCAGTGAGAACACTACAAGGCCATTAATCAGGCAGTTGAAACTACTGATGAAACTGATAATATCACTGATGCTAAACCAGATGAAGAAAGTGGATCAGAAAAGCCTTCAAAAATTCTCAAAAATCATCCCATGCAAAATGTGATTGGAAATGTAAATGATGGAGTCAAGACCAGGAATCAATCAAGGAAAAATCATCAAGATATGATCAGATATTCCTGTTACACTTCCAAAGTTGAACCAAAATATGTTAAGGAAGCCTTGAAAGATAAATACTGGATTTCTGCTATGCAATAGGAGTTACAATAGTTCACCACCAAGAATGATGTATGGAAACTTGTTTCAAGATCAGAAGGTGTAAATGTTATTGGGAACAAATGGATTTTCAAGAACAAAACTGATGAAGCGGGAAATATAACCAGGAACAAAACCAGACTTGTTGCTCAGGGCTTTAATTAGATTGAAGGGCTAGATTATAATGAAACTTTTGCACCAATTGCTAGACCGGAATCTATCAAACTACCTCTAGCCATATCCTATTGTATGAGATTTAAATTGTTCTAGATGGATGTTAAAACGACTTTCTTGAATGGGTTTCTCAACGAAGAAGTATATGTTGAACAACCGAAGGGTTTTGAAGATCCTACATATCCTATTCATGTATATAGACTGAAGAAAGCTCTTTATGGACTTAAACAAGTGCCTAGAGCCTGGTATGAAAGACACACTCAGTTCCTTCTTTTAAAAGGTTAAAAAAGAGGAAGTGTTGACCAGACTTTGTTCATCAAAAGAAAGGAGTCAGAATTGGTAATTGCTCAGATTATGTAGATGACATCATTTTTTGTTCAACCTCAAAAGCTTATGTATGGAACAATTCATTGAAGATATGAAATATGAGTTCGAGATGAGCATGATTGGAGAAATGAGTTATTTCCTCGGTCTCCAAGTCAAGCAAACTAAAGAAGGGTTATTCATCTCTCATAGTAAGTATGTCAAAAACTTGATTCACAAGTTTGGAATGGACAGATATAAGCCAGTTAGAACTCTCATCTCAACTCATGAAAAACTGAGCAAAAATGAAGAAGGCAAGAATGTTGATCCTAGTTTCTATAGAAACATGATTGGGAGTCTATTATATCTGCCAGCATACCTGATTTAAGTTTCAATGTTGGGTTAAGTGCTAGATATCAAGCAAATCCAAAGGAATCTCATCTTCAAGTAGTCAAAAGAATTTTGAAATGTGTTAAAGGTACTGTTGATTTCGGACTATGATATTCTATGGAATCTAACCCTATCTTGTAGGGTGCAGATTGGGCTGGAAATATTGATGATAGAAAGAGTACTACAAGTGAATGTTTCTGTATTGGGTCAAATATGCTGGCATGATTGAGCAATAAATAGAATTCCATATCTCTTTCTTCTACAGAGGTTGGATATTTAGTAGTAGGGCCGGAGTTGTAGTACACAATTGATTTGGATGAAAAATATGCTATTGGACTATGGTTTCAAACAGGATGAAAATGTCTTATACTGTAATAATACAAGTACCATCAATATCTCAAAAAATCTAGTTATGCATTCTCGTACAAAACATATTGATATTCGGTTTTACTACATCAGAGAACTGGTTGAAAGCAAAGAGTTACAATTGTAATATATTTCTACAGATAGACAAGTGACTGACATCTTCACAAAAGCATTGCATGGAGGGAGATTTGAGCAGTTGAAATCTGCTCTAGGATTGTGTGTTGTGTGACACAATTTTACATAAAAGGGGGGGAGGGGGGGGACCTGGAACGGTTTTAAGTTATTATTACTTACCTTTATTTACTCTCTCCACTTATTTTTTCTCATTGAAGGCTAATGAAGTTCTACCATCAATCAAGGCTCGGATCATTTATTTCTCTTAATCAAGCCTTTTTAAGACTTGCACATGTGGACTCTTTATTGAAGGCCCAATGGTGTAACCTCCATTATTCAAGTCTCGGAGCAGTAAAACCCTTTCAAATCTTTGAAGTTGTAACTGCAGCCCCTCTTCTCCACTTCCTCCCCCCTCGTCTGCCTCCTTCTTGATATAAATGAAGCAAGCCAAGTCTCCCTCGGGTAAACGAAAAAAGGGGTTTGTGAGGAAGGTATACTCAAAATCTGCTTCTTCTCAAAATAAGGGTATGTCGAGTCCTAAGCAAGATGAAAGGGTTGAATCGCCCCCCAATCCGAAGCCAGTTGAAGAAGCCTCTCCTCCTCCAACTCGTGGTCACCCAATGAGAGTAAAGCATGGCCGTCGTCCTGCTGATCATCCTCCACGAAAGAACGGAGGTATGCAATCTATCATCCCTGATTCTCAACCTAGGGCTTTCCTAGGGGGAGAATTCTCATGTTGAGGAGGATTAATATGGCAATCATACCCTATTATGGCATTTCTTTTCAATATGACTCTGTTGAAACTATTTCATTTCCTCTCACTATTCTTGTTTCTACTCCAGTGAACACTAGTCCATTGCATGTTGAAACTGTCTCTATAGTTGATGTAGTTCATGACTCGATTCTAGTGAATACTAGTCCCTCCGAAACTGCTTCAGGCTCTGCTCATGAGGATCGGCAAACAAATCCTATTCCTTCTCAAGTGACTTATACAAGGAATTCGGCACCAAATCCTTTTGTTGTAACCCCAACAGTTACAACCATTGACCCTGTACCTGATTGAGTTACAACTATTGCCCCTGCACAGATATAGTGGTCGATGTTGAACCTGCTACTCAACCAGTGACAACTGCTGGAGAACCTGAGCCCCGAACATCTAATGTTGCTGCAAAACAAAAAAAGAAATCCATTAGTATTTCTGACAAGAAAAAGTCAGCTAAGAGCAAGAAGACTGAAAGCTCTAAGAAGAGAGATCAGTTTGTCAACATTGACAATGACTCTGAAAACGAGATTCTATTGGAAAGAGTGGCAACGCTGAGAAGAATAAAGAGAAGCAAACCAACTGTTAAAGCCCCAAAAGAGATAGAAAAGTCAACATTACCTGAGAATAAAAAAGTTTCTGGCTCCACGAAGAAGCCTCCAAAGTCAGCAAAGAAAGTTGAAAAGAAGACTGCCACAAGCAAACTACATTCAGGTTTGCTTTCTGATGAGCTCTTTTCTCTTTGGGAAGCTTTACAATTGAAAGGAGGTATATCTCAAAGGCCATTAGATGTTACTCATTTTAATTTGAAGTGCAAACCTGTTATGGATATTCTTGAAGAATGTAATCTTTCAAGCTCCTTTATGCATGTTGCTCCCTTCTCCAAATTGCCTATTATAGAGTTCTGCTGCAATCTTTCTGAACACATCACTGATCCATAGCATGATCACTTTCATTAAGTTTTTGTTAGAGGAAAGTGGTATAATTTTAATGCAGACATTATTAATGATTACTTGAGATTTGTCTCCCCTTCTACTGTTGATGAAATTGATGAATCCAGTACTGAGTTTTTGCAAAAAGTTGGGTCTGAAGTTTCCAATGGTGATATTACTAACTGGGCTGGTGAACACATTATAAAGTTTTCATCTTTAAACACATTTTATGCAGTACTTTATCTGATTGCCATGTTCCATTGGATTCCAACTACTCTATACAAAGATATGGTAATTCTGCTCTATAAAATCACAAATGAGATTCAGTTTAAATTGGGAAATCAATTTTTGATCAAATTGTTGATCTTCGTTCAAGGCTGACTACAAAATCAAGACTAGTTAGTGTCCCCGCACCTGATCCTTCCACCATCCCCCCACCTGATTCATCCACCATCCCCCCACCTGATCCGTCCACCCCCCCCCCCCCCACCTGATCTGTCCACCATTCCCCCATCGACCACCATCTCTTCAGTTGATCCAGGCTCATCGACATCGAGACATAGGCCACGAGGGCCTAATAGAATTCTCCCTCCGCCACCCGAGGGAGAGCTGCGCAAACTAGTTAGTATGCACGAAAAAAGGTAAGTAGATGTTTTAATTATTCCTTATAATTTATTTATAATTTAATATATCATAATATAGAATTGTACTATATATATTTGGTGCAAGTTTGAGCAGGAGGACGTCCCATGCACGATAGCGGGGATGATCCGACGATTTATGCACGGGGCGTGGCCTACATGGTCTCACGTGCCCTATGAGCATATGGATTTGTTGTGGTGAGAGTTCTTGGTACGTATATTTATTAAATTAATGTTAATGTTAAATATCGATCGGTAATAACAATTTTTTTTTTTGCAATCTCATTATACATGGCCGGAGGACCAGACCACTTTTGTGGAGAGTGCATGGGAGCGCGTTGCCAGCGCTCGCTACAACGGGCTCCTTTAGCAGGCTCGTAAAACCGTGATAAGATAGCTGAGGGCCACACACACTGGGGAGATTTGGGGACACGACCCCGCGTGGATTCCTAGACCTATGTGGGACCAGATCGTTGAACGGTGGGCCACGCCTGAGTGACAAGAGGTCTCTCCGGACTGCGTCGAGAAACCACATATTCGGTGGGGACGGAACGAGGGCACGCCACACTAGTGGCTCCGTGTCTTTTGCGGTGCATGAGCATCGTATTGTGTGTATAATTTCCTTACTTTTAATTAAATTATATATTATGTACAATGATACTAATGTATTTGTTTTCTAATGTTAGACGCGGGTGACGACGGATGGCATCGTCCAACGCCCCTCGCTAATTGAGGTGTTTGAGCGCACTCACCATCGGCGACATAGGGTGGGGAACTACGTCGATAGCAGGGTCGTGATCATCATGGTAAGTATTTATGTCTATTTGATATATGCAATTTTTATTTATAGTTTATATATATGTAGTATTTAAAATATAAATGCATGTAGGAAACATACACGAGGATCGTGATCGAGCGCGGAGGAATGCCACAGGGTGACTTTGGCCTTGTAGCGTGGGTCGAGGCTGTAGGTGGCTGGGAGCACGGTCGTGTTTATGACTTTGCAGACAATGGCCATGCATGCACGAGCCGTGTTAGGGCCACTTGGGGCACTAACCCCTCCCATTGCGGGTGAGCGGCCCTTGACATCCCAGACGCATGACCAGAGTCAGAGCTTACACAGTAGAGACAGATGATGGTAGAGCAGAGACAAATGATGGAGGAGCAAAAACGGACGAATGACAAGTTGAGACAGATGATGTAGAACATGTAGGCGCTCCTGACTCAAATTGCATCTCACTCTGGCATTCATATACCGATGATGTTTGAGCCATCCTCCTCTACCTAATCGACGCTCCCGACCCAGTCGTTGTCGACTCCACCGCCTCCACCGTAGCCGTGAGATTTTGGTTTATTATATTTTGATTATATTTTGATACTTGTCAGCCTCTGTTTGAGGCTTACATACTTGATAGTTATTTATATATTTTAGTTTTGATATTTTGAACTTGTTTGCCTCTGTTTGAGGCTTTTAATTATTTATATACTTGATAGTTGTATATATACTTTTAGTTTTAATATTTGATACTTGTTTGCCTCTGTTTGAGGCTTAGATTGATAATATTTAAGTAAAACTTGTATGGTTGGTTGTATTTTTATATGTATGATGATTCGTGGTTGTAAATTGTGGTTGTAAATACATTGTATCGTGTGAATAATGTTATATACATGGATTTCCAAAATTTTGATTTTTTTTCAATTATAGGATATAACGTCAACGACGGCTTACCCAAGGCTAACCGTCACTAGGTTGTCACCGAAAGCGTATCGTAACTGGCAAATGGCCTGGGCAGCGCCAAATATCACGGTTGCTAATAATATCGCTGATGGCTCCCAACCATGGTTGATAGTTTAATTTCAGCGACAGCCGCCTCTACCATCACTGATGTGTTTAAATCAATGACAGCGGGCGCGGCTGTCGCTGATAATTACTTGGAACGACCGCCCACGGCTGTCACAAATTATCTGAGATGCACACATAAGCGACGACATTTTGCCACAGCGTGCGCCGTCCGTGATAGTTGTCACCGATGGTTCAGCCATGGCATGAGCCGTTGGTGATAACGACAATTCTAGTAATGATTGTTTCTTATTTTTCCTAATTTGATTTATGGTATTCTTGAGAGACAAGGTTTCAAATGTTCTGCTAAGGAGGTTTTGAAACCTCTACGGATCTTCTCTAAAAGTCCATCAAAAGCTATTAAAGAAAGTAGGAACTCTTGTCAGAACTCACCCTTCTTCCAACTCATCCAGAAAATACTTTGCCAATATCTCTGCATATGAGCAAAGTATTCTTCAAGAGATATTCAATGCCAAGGAGGTTGTCTCTAAGTTACAACAGCAGATTATCTCTTTAGAGCAAAAATTTCTTGATCACTTTTCCTCCTCATATGCTCCTGCAGGCGATGTGTCAACTTCTTCTAGTAGTCCCTCAAGTTCTTCTTCTTCAGAATGATACAGTTCTTAGCTCCTTTTGCTTAATTGCCAAAAAGGGGGAGATATGATTTGATACTTTATTCAGTTTGCAACCCTTTGTGGCTTGTCCGGTTGTTGTTGTGACTGTGATACTTTGGGATTTTATCTATATCTATATATTATCTTTTTGTTGTTGACAGTTAGACTGTACTACTTGGTTTTATTAGATTTTGTGGTTTGTCTTTTTGTGATGACTGATTGACAGCTTGTGTTTTGTCAAATAAGCCAAAGGGAGAGATTGTTGATGTTTAGCTTCTTCTATGTTGGCTATATTTGGCAAAAAGATCTTTAGTTATTTTGTCAGTTGTTAAGTCAGTTGTAACTACTCTTGTTGTTAAGAAATTTCTACTGCCGCGATGATAATTTTATGTTGCTATGATTATTGATTTATACATATGATATCTCTATGATATTTATTATAGATATATGTATTTATCTTTAATTATTTTTGAGAGCTTGGTCATTTATGGTGAAAATGAAGTGATCCTCATTATGGTGAGCTAGGCATTTTTTCTTGTGGCTTTTATGGCTGCAGTACTATGGGGTATTATGACTGCCTTTTGAGTTGATGAGCTGATGGAGTTATGGTCCTTTTGATTTTAGTGTCATTTATGGAAGATGGTTTGTTTTCCTTATATATAAAGAAAGAGAAGATATGAAGAGCATCCACTCATATGTGCATAAATTGAGTTGTCAATCTTATGATGAGTTACAACTATTGAGAGTGTGTGGATCGATGGCAACCAGCTTCTACAATCAACTACATATCATGGTGGATTTGGATTGTTGAACTCACTACAGTATTGAGTGTGTGTGGAGGACAGAACTCTATGATTGAGTTGTCATAGAAAGACAAGTGATTAGTACTTGCAATAGCAAGAAGTGTTTTTTGTTATTTTCAATTCACTTTAGTACTGATAGTAAGATTTTGGGTTGTGAAATCCAGATACTTAATTGTATTGTACTTTGTTGATAGTGGATTGGGCATTTGTCTGGTGAAGGTCCCGCAGATTAGGTGACAAGATTTTCACTGAACTGCGTAAATAAATTCTTATGTGTTTGCGTGATTTTGTATTTATTTTATATCTGCTACTTACTCTGTTTTAAAGTAGTTCCAATAGCAGTTGCAACTCCTGTGCAACTGACTCTTGGCCGAAAGTTTCCTTAAAGTCCGTCCTGTCATGATGTATAATATTAGCATATAACCAAACAAGATTTCAGCATACTACAAGATGAAATTTCAACCTACTCTAGTCGGAAATTTCAGCACATACCAATATAATTTCAGCATGAAACTTAAAAATTCCAGCACACTAATACATAAAATTTTCAGCCCATCAAGTAGGTAAATTTCAGCAAACTTACACGTAGAATTCAGCCTACATTACCAAGATTTCAGCGTAATCGAAATGTAATTTCAGCATATTCTAAATATAATTCAGCATGTCTAGAATTAAATTTTCAGCATACCTACATTTAGTTTCAGCATATATACAATTTATTTTCAGCATACAAGAAATGGTTTTCGTCTAAGAAATCCCTACATGAAGTCACACCATAGGTACCCTACCAATTAAGGGTCACTCGGCCCATCCCTTAGGCCACAAACCTTAATTTCTTACTTGGGTTCAAGCATGCCTTAAATAAGCAAAATTCGGAATTTAATTAATGAAAAATCCCAAATCAATTATCTACATGTCACCTTGCCCCCAATGTCATGGCCGGCCAACCCTAGGGTTTAAGGGCATTCCTTAGGACTGCCACCCACCCTAAACCCCAAGGAAATACCCATCATTAATATCAAGGCTCCGATCGCGGAAGATAACACATTATACATGAAACCAAATCACGAAAAACTTCACCATCCAATCCTCCCTACAAGAATCAATAGTCCTAAATCCTAAAGTTAGAGATTTGGAAGGGAAACCACTCACCTAGAACCGGGTTAGGGAAAAGGAAGATGATGTCGAAGCCTCGCAACGAATTCGATCCGACAAAACCTCCGATTCCCGGCTGATTCCTCCACCAAGATCTCCCTCTCCACTCGCCTCCTAGGGATGCGTGCAGCTCCTCCTTGAAGCTGTACGGTTCCAGGTGGCTTATTTAATTAATGAAAAATCCCAAATTAATTATCTACGTGTCACCTTTCCCCCAATGTCAGTGGCCGGCCAACCCTAGGGTTTAAGGGCATTCCTTGGGACAGCCACCCACCCTAAACCCCAAGGAAATACCCATCATTAATATCAAAGCTCCGATCACGGAAGATAACACATATATACATGAAACCAAATCATGGAAAATTTCACCATCCGATCCTCCGTACAAGAATCGACATCCCTAAATCCTAAAGTTAGGGATTTGGAAGGGAAACCACTCACCTAGAACCGGGTTAGGGAAAAGGAAGACGATGTTGAAGCCTCGCGATGAATTCGATCCGACAAAACCTCTGATTCCCGACTGATTCCTCCACCAAGCTCTCCCTCTCCACTCGCCTCCTAGGGATGCATGCGGCTCCTCCTTGAAGCTGTACGGTTCCAGGTGGCTTCTATAATATTTTTTATTTTTTAATGCTAATTTACCACTATGCCCCCATGCACTTAAGTTGACCCAACTTGATCAATAGAAGTCTAATTCAAGCCCCAATCGCGACCTCGGACTCGGCTTGAACCCATCTCGGATTTAACATATAATTTAACTCATAAATAAAGAGATTTCCAATGTGCAAGGGTCTCACATCAAGTCATGCCCTACTGCGATAAACTCCGCACGAGCCGTTGCGCGCCACGATCATCCTGCTGAAACCAATACACACAAAAATATTTATTAAATTTCGCGGGTATTAAGCATGAAATTCTTAGGAAATATTCCTTTAATCAGTTTGTTTATTATTGGATTATTAGTGATTTATGTTGGAATTATGGCTAAGAAATTCAGCTTGGATATATATTTTTGATTCGTCATCTTGAGTGACAAGTAGGACTTGTTGATAAAACGGTAGTGAAACATGGGTTCGATCCATTTATGGGTGTATGTCAAACACATTATGTCAAATATATTCTACAGGTTATGTATGTGGGAAAATGAATTTCAGTGCCAAGGGACTAGAGCCCGCGATAGGGCTGGTTTAGGCATGTGCATGCACATACCGGAGTACGACGGTATTAATTACTATTTTTAGAAATTGGTTAAATGCTTTTATACATTGTTATGTATTACATGTGTGTGATGTGGATCTGGATGTGGATGTGGATGTGAGCCGCGCTGACGGTAGCCTTGGAGTGGCATTGGTGGAAGGGTCACACCCAACCACTGGATATTTTTTCCTGGGTTTCATCTGAAGGTCTCATGGATGAGGGTTGCTAGTCTTGAACTAGCAAATGACCCCTAACCTGGTGATTGTCATGCTTACACCTGTATGAGGATAATTGGTGCATGGGCGCTGGTCTTGTAGTAGGGTAATTTCAGTTACGACATTGTATAATCTCATATAAATTGATTATTTATGGTCATTTGATTATATTTAATGAATTAAATGATGGTTTAGGGAGAGCTTGGGGATGAGACACTCAATGAGCTCTTATGAACTCACCCTTGTTTTCTCTTATTATTTTTGTTTTAGCTCCAGAGTAGTAGAGGTACTGTGACATATAAGGCGCAGCTGGGGTGGCGAGCTCATGGCGTAGATCTCATGACACAGAGTCGTAGTGGTGTTTAGAGTAGAAGTTGCATTCTCATTCGGTCTTTT
Source organism: Canna indica (assembly GCA_034359265.1). Taxonomy (NCBI): domain Eukaryota; kingdom Viridiplantae; phylum Streptophyta; class Magnoliopsida; order Zingiberales; family Cannaceae; genus Canna; species Canna indica. Next base: position 14,450,960 of record CP136894.1, on the reverse strand, counting down.
GATGTAGTATTTGACATACTATTGTGAACATTCAAGATTTGATTTGGTATTGCATTTATTTCATATTTTTGTAATTGCATGGTTGTGTTTCTTTTCCGCATTGTGGTCATGTTTGGCTAGATTTCGGGATACAGACGTGTACTCCAACCGGTCACGCGACCCTAAGTTTTTGGGGCGTGACAGGTATTGCCATCACCAAGAGTAATATTCTGCTCGCCATTAAAGGAGGATATAGACTGCAAGTCATCAGAATCAACAGTGACGTAATGAGTTGCTCCAGAGTCCAAGATCCAGTTTGAACTTTGGCTCTGATTTTGCTTAGAAAAGTGTAGTTGAGGACTGTTGTTGAATCTGGACATGCAAACCTTGGCAATATGTCCAAGCTTATCGCAAATCTAACACTAAATGCGAGATCGAGAGTTATTAAACCTGGGATTTCTGGAGTAACTATTGTATTGATTTTTATACTGTGGCTTTGAGGAATAGTTCTGAAAAGATCCTCTTTTGTTGTCACCGAACTACTGCCGAATTGAATTGTTCTGGCATTTTGTGTAATGAAGAGTCACCGGAGGTGAAGTACTACGAAGTTGTAGGAAAGCTTCATGTCCAGAGAGCTTCTCAAACAATTCTTCAATCGAAATGGGGTTATCTCTCGAGCGGATGGTTGCACTTATGTCATTGTACTCGGGTGAAACAAATAGTTCATTAGCAATAGTTTTAATTAATCTTATTAAAATATTCTGAAATGGTTTTGTTGCCTTTTGTTAACTTGGATAGGTTATCTTGAAGCCCGTAGATACAGGATTGAGACTTATTAGCATATTGATTTGCTAGTCTCATCCAGGCTTCAAATGCAGAAGCTGTCGCAATAACAGACGCAATAGTTTGATCCACGGAAGCCATTATCGCATGGCAGATCAAACCATCCTGCCTTAACCAAGCTCTGCGATTGGGATCAGATATAGGTGGACATACATAACTTCCATCAATAAAAGTAGAGAGATCGTACCCGACGAATAAAAGGTCAAGTTGTTCTCGCCATGTCATATAATTGTTGCTAATGGTAAGCTTGATCGGCAACTCAGCAGCGGGATTAATAGTAACAACATGTCCACCATTGTTTGATGGATTCATGACTTATGAAGGCTGTGATTTTGCCATGAGAGGCAAAGAGAAGAAAGTAAAGAAGGAAGAAGAAGTCTCACGAGCCGTCTCGTGAGAGGTATGGCTCTGATACCATAATGACACTAAAAACAGATGGAATGTACGAAGCAATAGGTGGAACTGTATTCAAATGAGAGAGGTATACATGAGTATTTATAGAGAGATGGATGCAGGCATATCAGAATAATAACGAATACAATCAGAATAATAACAGAAACATCATGAGAAATCAATGAGTAAGTGGAGCTGCAGGCGATGCGTATTGTGGAGGAATGCAAAAGTGACCGCGTGCAGTAACTGTACCGCCAAAACCTTCGACTCTGAGGGAAAGAACAAGAAAATTCATAAGTCGGTTTGCACCATTAGAGGGGAGGCAGGTGGTGTCTGGTTTTGGTTTCGCGGCGAGGATGAAGGGATTTCCTCCCTCTTCCATTGTTGTGTAATTTTCTTTGACTATCCTCCCATTTTCTCTGCTATATTTGTTTTGGGATCGAAAAGGGAGGCACATGATTACAAGTAGATAGAATAACATATATATTTTAACGTTTCTTCGTGAACGTTGGTGGCATCTAGTCTCCACCTTGACGATCTGAGGAATCTCTTTCACTTACCTCCTATTTTATTTTCCCATCTCAAAGATACAAAGCATGCTTGTATATTTGCTTTATTGTTTTCGTTTAGGAAGATGACTTCATAGGATATGTTCCTGGAAGCCAAAGTGGTAAATGCTCAGGTCTCTCTCTCTCTCTTATTTTTATTATATAATGGTCATCGTTGATTTTATTCACCACTTTTGACGCCAATACATGCTACACATTGCAAGACATAAGCGAAATTTTGGAGACCTCGACGAAGATGAGGACGATGTTTTTGTCCTCAAAAAGGTTACTCTAGAGATATCATCGTTTAATTCTTCCTTAACGTTTCTAATATTTTATAGAATTTGGCCTGATGCATTCATAATCACAAATATTAGCATGTTTATACTTTTTTTGAAATAAATTTTTATGGGTTTGCCTTTAAACGTATAGCATAGTTAGTATAATTGGAGAAAACATTTTATTGATTCAACTAATGTTTAAATAGGAGCTAGGTATGATACATTCTTCTATTATAATGGGATTGATCTTATGGGTGTTGTAATTGATCGAAAATTATTGGTACTTGTTGAATATTATCCAATTTTTCAATAGGGTTAATTACACTGCTATATTCAACAAGTACTTGGGCTCATGAGCTCATCAGAACTCTGAAGCTCCTCTGATGCACTACCAACGTTGATGTTGCTGCGGGAGAAGATGGAGGGCAGAGCCCACGAGGTGGGCGAGGTCATGACGAGGGGGCCGCCGCCAAGGAGCGGTGTAGAAGAACCTTGCCGGCCTAGGGGTGAGGGTGACTTTTTAATAGTTGGGTAATATATTATGTTGACGTGTATTTTTTCACATTATTTATTCATGTTTAAATTTGTTGCTGACATGACGTGCTGACTTGGTCGTAGATAGATCTTTTTTCATATTTTATATTTTCTGGTACACATATGCAAAGTCACGTTAGCAATTAAACGACAAGATTCACAGTGACTTGACGATGAGATATTATTGAAATAAATTGAAAATCGGAGTATAAATTGATACAACCGAAAGTTCGGATCAAAATTGAGAATACCCCTAAAGTTTAGGATATATAGTATAATTAACCCTTTTCAATATACTTGAGTGTTAACAGAATCTTGTTATCTTGTAATCCAATTTTTCAATATACTTGGGTATTAAAAGAAGTTAGGTATGAAGAATTTTTCAATTCTTCATTGCTAAAAATGAGTTTAGATTGTTGCAATTGAGCTAGGTAGATCGTTTGAAGCACTTAAGAAATTAGTGGGCCTAACTCCACCCCAAAAACTAGCTCATGGGGAGAGGATTGCTCAAACTATTTAAAGACTATCTTGACCATATTTTTAAGCAATGTGGGACTTTTAACACACGCTCAGGATTGGACATCTAGTGTGTGAAGTTTTGCTGGACTGGACATCTACGGGTGGCACAATATCAACCACAACCTGGCTCTGACTCTGATACCATGTTAAGAAATTAGTGGGTCTAACTTCACCCCAAAAGCTAGCTGATGGAGAGAGAATTGCGCAAACTATTTAAAAACTATCTTGACCATATTTTTAAGTAACGTGAGACTTTTAATAGATACAATTGAAAGTGAACAAATGTATAGACCGATTATTTTCATCATGGTTTATTGCAGAATCAAGAGTAGAAGGAAACTTATAGTTTTGCTTGCTTATAATTATAACCTGAAACTTGAGCAGAATAAACTGAACCCAAATGAATCTGAAAAACCTGAACTGAAAATAATGGTTCAGTTTTTCCCCCAAAAATTAGGGGATGGAGAAGGCTGGGGTCAGGGACAAGGATTTGTTTTACTAAAAGGGAAAAAATATTGGTTTTACTATTTACTGCAACTGACCCATTGATACCCCTTACCAAAGCCTTCTCATCTTACGTGGGTTCTTTAATACATTCGTGGGAGCCACATTGGATTGGATAATTATTGATGCATCTTTCCAAAAGATAAATAAGAACGATATTTGTACTCCTTTTGTAAAATATTCCCACATGCTTTTCCGTTTGCTTAATTTGTTTTCCGATACAAGTTTGCTTTGTAATCAAGTGTGAACTTATGTCACACCCCAAACTCAAGGTCATGTGACCGGACGGGAATACATGTTGTACCCCGAAGCCTACCACAACTTATGCACGAGTACAATAACCGAAGACTCAACATGCATAATACAATCAACAATTTCCAAGAACGTAACTTGACAATGACGGATGCAACACTACGTGCAACACTACCAGACCAAAAGAAAAAGGTACAATATGCCAAGTAAATAGATCGACTCTCCTACGACTACGTCATTGGACGGCTTGGTAAGCTTGTATCTCCAATCCCACAACTAGGTACAAGCATACCTCTATTTGTCAGAACCTGCGATACATAAAAAAAGAAAAGAAATAATGAGTTCAGAAGAAATTAGTGAGTGGCTAGGGCTAAGCCCCTGCTAAGCCGAAAGCATGCTAATACTCATGTAAATGATTCATACACATAAGCCAACCGATGACAACAACCAGGTAGTGAGCATAAAAATAAACAATCATACAGGTCGGTCACTAGAATAGTCCTCTAGCGAGCTTCCCATCCCAGGCCTTCCGAGCTAGGATAGCCGACTAGCTTCGATGCCCCCTTTGGTTGGACTGTTCCTCCAACCAATGCCACTCTGGGTCGGTCGTCAGTGTGGCCCTCTGACGAGCTTTCTGACCCATAAATCATATTAGACGAGTCGAGCATTAACTTTGCATGCTAACGCGCTCCATCAATCACAAGCACAATCATGGCAACGGAAATATATATACATGCTCACAATCAATTACTCGGGTCAGTGCGACCTTTCATCAAACAAACCGGGTGCACTCACAAGCACACCCAACCCGGCCCCTCTCTCGAGCCCAAAACACCCGGCCACACACTACACCAGCTCATGTGGGTCCAATCATGGCTTAAGCCGCTTTTGCCAACTCTAGTCTCCCCTGCCCAATCGGCTTTCATCCAAGGTCGTAGCATCCACGACAATATTGTTTTGGCCTGGGAGATAACCCACTCTATCTTCTCTTCGATGGGTAAAAATCTGATTATTATGGTTTAAATCGACCTCGAAAAAGCTTTTGATAAAATATCTTGGCAGGGAATTACTTTGATGCTAAATGCTTTTAAATATCCTCCTAAATTTATTAACCGGGTTGCTAATTGCTTATCGACTGCTTCCTTTACATGCCTAATTAATGGTAAATTATCCCCACTTTTTACTTCGCAGAGGGGGATCTGCCAAGGTGATCCCCTTTCACCCTTCTTGTTTGTCCTTACTATGTAATGCCTCTCGTGCTTACTCGACAATGCGGTCAACCAAGGAAAGTTGACCCCCTTTAAACTTCACACCAATGTGCAAATTAGTCACCTTATGTTTGCGTATGATGTCTTACTCACCTTTAGGGCTAATAGGAGAAGTTTATCATATGTGCTAGAGGTCCTTAACAAATTTGAACGTTTTTGTGGTCTCTCTGTTGATCTTGCCAAATCCAAAATTTTCTTCCCAAGGTGCACTACCCGCGAAAGGGTTTCCCTTATTAGTCAGGCCCTCAATATGAAGGTTGGGGCCTTCCCCTTCAAATACCTTGGAGCAATGGTTGCCCCTCGCCACCCCCCTCCTCAATCCCTTAACTATGTGTTAGACGCAATCTCGACCAAATTGGGTTCGTGGCAATCTAATTATCTCTCTCAGGCTAGTTGTACTGTCTTAATTAACTCTATGTTAAACTCCATTCCACTCCACTCCCTTAGAGTTACCTAGGCTTCCTCTACTGCCTTGGGTAAAATTGAGTGTTTGTCTAGGCGCTTCCTTTGGTCGGGTAACCAAGGCAGTCGGGGTATCCATCACTTAAGCTGGAAATAGTTACTCTCCATAAATCGTTAGGAGGTTTGGGAATTCATTCCCTCCCTGAGAAAATAATTGCCTAGTTGTACTATGATTGTTAATTATGGTTGTAACTCCTCTTCACTAATGGACACTTGGGCGCTAGACCTTCCTATTAGTAGGAAGCCTACTTTTTGCAATATTAACTTGCTAAATGAATTTACTTTGGTCGACAACTTCATTAATGCGAAATCCTGGAATTTAGAGTGTTGTTGTGATGTTTTTGGTCTGTTGTTGGCTCGGTCCATCTCAAGGCTTTATTTACCTGCATTCCTTGATGAGGACATCTATGTTTGAAAGGGAACGGTCGACGGATGCATTACCACTCGCTCAGCTTATCGATTTCTGCGCACTAATGACTAGTAGCTTCCACCTTCTCCCTCCTTCCGGCCTGCCCTTTGGAAGTTTCATTCGGCACCTAAGGTCAAAACCTTTTGTTTGAAGCTTTTGCACCTTAGACTCCCTCTCCACACCCGCCTTCATTCAATTGGTATTCAGACTAGCACCCTTTCCCCCTTTTGTGGCTCCTCTGAGGAAACTTCTGACCACCTATTCTTCTAATTCTCTCTTGTGTCCTCTTTTCGGAGTCTCCTCTCTAGTAAACATAATCTAGATTTTGCCGACCGTGTTGCTGAAATGGCCACACTAGAGGGGAGTGAACAGTGTGTTAACTAAATCAAGTAGCCTAAATTCGATTTTAATTATTTTTTAGATTACTTAAGCAATTCACAATTGAATGATTAAATGCGGAAGCGATTAATGTTAAAGCAATTAACACAAAAAAATATCAATGCTAACACAATGATTTATAGTAGTTCGGACCCAATGCCTACTCCACTACCTAAGCACCGCACTTAGGATTTTACACACAAATCCAATAAATTACGAGTAGCTTACAATCGAGAACTTTACATCGGAAAGACACTACACTCACCTCGAAGACACTTTCACACCCGGAAGTATACCACCTTCCTACCGAGTGAGCTTTCCCACCTCAATTTCTAAGACCTACTCCTAACTTATTTTACACAAGTGGATTTATACCTTCTTTGCTAAGGATACCACTCAATCACAAGACCCAACCCTGGGTCTTCTTACAAGCTCAAGTAAATTAAAGTAAAAACAAATCTATTACACGAAGAAGGTGAAGAGAACTTATCACAATGAGAGCACCTCTTCTTCTTGAGCCTACCACCCTTGATGAGCCCTCCAATGAAGAACACTTGAGATTGAGGGATCAAGAGCTAGGTTAAATGGATTTGATCAAGAGAGAGCTTAGAAGATGCTAAGGATCACTCTTTGAGGCTTAGAAGCATCATTGACCGCTTGGGAGAGAGTTTGGAGTTGGTATTTATATATAACCCCCCAAACAAAAGGCTCGTCAACGGGCATTTTTCTGCCTGTTGCCGATGCCCGATCACTTGTCGATCAATCGTCGGTCGATCGACCAAGCGACCGCCGAGCGACCGAAGGCTTTCTGCCAATTTTTGGCAACATTCGATCGATCGATCAGTCGATCGAATAGCTTACTGCCCATATCGGGCTTCTGCCGGTCGAGTAGTTGATCGACCGAATCTTGGCAGGGCTAATTTTTTGTGTATTTTTCTTGCGTGCTTCATTTTCGGATTCCGGCCTTTAGCGTGCGTCAACTTGGAGAGCTTTCCATATGTTCTCTAGACTCGTCTATGGCGTCTTCGGTGCGGGTGCACACGTCAAACTTCTATAAGTCATCATAAATGTACGTCGTATCGAGACCGATGACGCGAACCATGAAACCGGCTTCCGTCTTTTATCGAACCTATGACCTTCATACTTCAAGAACTTAGTTAAAAAGACTCAGTTTGTTATCATCAAAATAATCATGGAGAGAGTAGAGCACAAGAGAGAAACCCTTGTCCAACATTCTCCCCCTTTTTGATGATTACAAACCATCGACGATAAAAATTTATATGTAACATATTAATAAATTCTTAGAGTGTGAAGCATGAGTTTATAAATGCATATATGAGAGCATTATAAAATGATGAAGACACATTACATTTAGTGCCCCCCCCCCCCCCCCCCCCCGTATCTTTTAACTCTCCCCCTATCATCATGCAATAATTTAAACATCTTAGCTACATGTTAACTCCTATCATGATGAACATTCTTCTATCATTTTGACATCAATCAAAAAGGGTACTATAATAACAAAAAAAATACAACACGAGTCATGCACATTCATGGTAAACCATACTATTAAGTGCAACATCATATAATGGTTTTACAAAAAAAATGATGTTCAATTCTATCAAAGCAACCACATAGTCATAAGGGCAAGCATTCTTATATACAAATTCATGAGTCAAATACAAAATAGTCTAGACATAGTACAATATCAATACAAGTCCATAGAATAAATGTCATCATGCAACAGTGGGACTAATCATCCTCAGGTGGTTGAGGCGGCAGATGCGTCTGATAGTATTGCCACATCTCATCCACTCGTCCATACATCTCGTCAATGCGGCGACCATACTCATCAACTCTCTAGCCATACTGATCGATGCGTCGACCATACTCATCAACGCGGTGATCGTACTCATCAACTATCTGGCCATACTGATCGATGCGTCGACCATACTCATCTAGACGGCCAGTCGTATCTCTGTTCCATTCCAACAGGTCAATATGGAACTGAGCAAATTGATGCTCCTAGTCATTCAATCGCCCACTAGGAGTAGCAGCCGACGAGCTTCCACCAGCATATATGTGCCTCATCCCTGTCCTCATCATCATCGTTGCGCTCCGTAGGTGCCCCCGTACACGCTTACCGCGTAGGTTTTCAAGTATTTTCATACGGTTTAGGGTATAGGTGTCTATCGCTTTGGGCACAGGCTCGATCTCAAATCTGGACCTGTTTACCACAGCAGCGTAGATGAAATGGGAGATTACAGAGGCATAGGGTAGGGCTTGTTTTCTAGAGGAATGAACATCCGCTATATAATGAAGCATAAGGTCGGGGACGTTTATAGGCCTGTGGGTCATAGCATAAAAGAGCACTCTGGTGCTCGTGCTGGTTACCTCATCATAATGTCTTGCTCTATGAAGAATATTATAAGCAATGATAAGATGCATAATCCTAGCCGTAGTTGATAGTTTGATGCTTTGAGTAGGAAGCATCCCCTAGTAACCTTCAGAACAAATAGCTGACACAACCTTAGAACTAGGAAAGTCGTCATGAAAATGGTGTATGGACATGTTATATACTGGTGTCCCTATTAGAGGAAAGCCAAAAGCATTCCTAATGGTTGTTTCTATGATGACTATGAATTTTCCTAAGATTTTAGACTTAAGGACTAGTGAATTTCCTAGTCTAGCATTCTCTATAACAAGATTAGAGAAGAATGCCTTTACCAATATGGGACACACTGGTACTTGTTTCCCTATGTATTCTACCCATTCTAAGGCTGCAAGTCTACTTCTAATGTCATATCCTTCTATGTCTCCTAGGTTTACCGAACAGGTTTGCAAGATGGTTCTATCTACGAACCTAGGGGCTTGGGTTTTGCCTACAGAGGTTAGGAGGTTTTCGGGTAGACTCAGGAGCTTTGTTTTGGGTGCCATCTGCAAGACAACTAAGACAATGCGTAGATGATTAATTTATAATAGGTAATGCATGCACCTAAACTAAAAAAAGAAAAGACATTTTTAAGATTAATATGAATGCATCTCTTTTTAAAAAATCAAGAACATGGAACAACATGATTTTTACAAGAATCTTTTTCCTATTTTTCTTCTTAAGAGGTAAGCATGATAAATTTAATTTTTCCGAGGCAAATATCAAGAAAATAGTCCAAAAAGAATTATTTTTCTTCCTTATTTTCTTTTACTAATATTTTTCTCCCTTTTTAAAAAAAAAAATCTTTTTGTAGAACTTTTTAAGAAAACAATAGGCACCATTTAGTCTATAGAACAACAAGAACAAAAACATCTCAACAAAGAAAAACAAAAAACAAAAAAAATACATTTTGTTTTAGCATTTTCTTCCATAAAAAACAATAAAAGGAATTAAAGCCATCGTGAAGAACTTTCAACTTACAAAAAAATCGAAACATATGAGATTTCATGAAGAGAAAACTTTTAAACCAAAAAAAATATAAAACATAGATTTTTCTTCCCTAGAACTTGTTATATATAAAACCAAAATATCAAGAAAAATCACCATGTATGGAGTAAAGAAGCATGAATCGGGATTTTATGAGTAGACCTAGACATGGAAATGAGAGGAGATGAAAGATCTACTTATCATGATGAACTAACTCAAGAATTAGAGCTAAGAGTTGGATTTTTACCTTAGAAGAGTGAAAGAAAAAACTTCAAGATCCAAGGAATGGGAGAGGGTGGCCGGTTGAAGTGAAGAGAGGAGCCCTAATTTCGGGCTTAAGAACTTACGGTGAAGGGCCCAGATTAAGACAGTCGGCCAAATGGGTGGACAGGATCATTTACTGTCCGTCGATCGATCGAGCGATCGCATGTCGTGCGACCGGTCGAGCTGGGGTGTGTTTTCTAGCCCATACAAAAAAATTTGTTTAGAGAGATTTAAATATGGTAATTTTATGAAAATTTTTCCACATAAACTAGACTTTATTAGGATTCCATAGAATTAAGAATCACTCAAAACGGATCTCTCTACAATTTTCTAAAAAATCCTAGAGTTTGCAGTGGCATTTTTGTAAATATTTGGATTTTGTGCGAATTCTTAAATTTCTACAGTAGGACCCACAAATCTGATAAGGTATCGTCTAGATCACTTATAATAGAGTTTTTGAGCATATAAAATTTTACTGAAATTTTTACGCTATTTAGTCATATATATATATATTAATTTTTTAATACATCCACCCAGCACATTTTTATTTGCTCGGAATTATGAAATTTTAAGTATTTATCTAGATTATTCTTTAAATGTTATTATGACACTATTTTGCAATTTATGCTCACGACAAATTTGTCAACCAAGATACAAAGTTCTAGACTTAATCTCTATCTATAGCATGTAATCACAAAGAATCAAGATTTTGATGTTTCTTTTCATCACAAATTTCTTACTTGTACTATTTTACTCAAATAACATGCAAGGTCATTCATAAGCATATAGAATTCATTTAATCAAGAAAATAGAGGTGTTATGCAAGAATTTTGCCAAATTAAAACTCATACCTCATTTCTTGAAGAATTCCATACATTTCATTCTCTTTCCCCATTTTCTTTATCCTCTCAATTTTATAAATGTTAACTTGCAAATCAAAATTCATTAGTAACACAATGAAATGATAACTAGCAAGTTAGCATACTAGATAACGAAGGCAAAAAGAAAAGAAAAAAAATCTTCATGTGAGAATTTTAATCTAAGCTAAATAGTGAAGAATTCATTTCAAAAAGAATCGACATGAAACTAAAAACGAATTAAGAGATCATAAGTTATGAATTATTTGAAAAATAGATCTCCAACCCTTCCTATTGGTTGAAAACTGAAAGACCACAATAAGCCTACGATTTAGAACCACAAGGTTGTTTAAGCCTGTTATAGGCTAGTTAGGTCTCTGAAGAGACCGAAAATTAAAATCAAAAATCATTTTTATAAAAGTTGTCATGCCCCAACTCAGGGTCACATGACCGGCCAGGGTATACATGCCTATACCCCACAGCCTAAACCATGCACATGTCAACTCAACAAATAATATAGCGGAAAGAAATAACAAGTTTTATTTTAATGAAAAGCAAACCAAAACAAGTTTAATTCAAGTAGCTCAAATGAAACAAAAAGTGCGGAATAACGTTTAAGTTCAGCAGTTCAAAAGTTCAGATACAATAAAATCTAAAATAAATGACATAAATACTCTCAGGGCTACAACTCCAAATCGAGCTAATACAATTGCATGACTACTACCAAAGAACTCGACTACAACCCTAACTAGGACTGCTATGAGATCATGCGGCTCCTCTACCCTCCAGCGGCGCCAAGTGCATCCGACCCACCTCATTGGTCAGGCTCTGCAAAATATAAATCAAACGACAACGGGTGAGTTCAAAGAACTCAGTGAGCGGTTTACCAACCCTCACAAATAAAAACACAGAGATGGCAGGAATAAAATCTATCTCTAAAGAGGGCAATGTCACGAAGGTGTGACTAGCTAATAGACCAACAAGCCACACATGCTCCAAGGCATCTAACCCTCTAAAGTGGAGTACATCAGGCCAAAGCCTACCATTCCCGAAGGCAACAACACACACTAGGATAATCGGGAAGGCCCTCCGAACTTATCCTAGTACAAGAAACTCGGGAGCAATTGGGAAAGGCCCTCCGAACTTGCTCGACAAGACACGTAGGGACAATCGGGATTCGCCCATCCGAATTTGGCCCTTTAAGATATCATAAGAGTAATCGGGAAAGTCCCTCCGAGCTTACTCCTAAAGGATATCACAGGAATAATCGGGAAAGGCCCTCCGAACTTATTCTACAGATTGGGAATTAGCCATCTAACCTCCCAGGCTTAGCCCGCAATCCGGCTCCTCTACGAGCCTCTCCGCCATTCATAAATATATGGTGCACCATGACCTAAGTCATGACTCTCCTACGGTGTCTTAGGGGTGATCCTATTGGAAAGTGTCTCGACACTCCAAAACCCGAACCCCAACTCCTAGACCTGTAATGTCATGAACCCGTATGATTTTATTTCATGTAAAACTTATGTGTTGGTTCATAACAGATTATGATAACCCTTAACTCAATCTTAATTGTGCAATTGAAATTTAAATCACCAAGATTAGGGTTTTATTTTAGGGTTTTATTTTTGCTTACTATTTTTCTCTGTACTGATGTGTCTAACCCGAATCTAGTCTCCAAAGTGTGTCTTATGTTTCCAAACTATGTTTTCTGGTTGAAACGATAGGTTACACGACTATATTCACAGAAATACAAACACCACAGCAAACAAACCAAAATCAACATAGATTCATCATTTCAGCATACAATTCTAGCAACATGCAATTTTCAACATACTATAGAATTAAATCCGAAAATTAACATAAATTAACCCCTAAATTATCATTAGGAAAAAATACAAATCCCAAGAATTAATTCACAGAAATCATGCTTTTAATCAAGATTAACAAGAACCCACAACACTTAGATCAAGAATCAAGTATTAAGATCAAGAACCCCCTTCTTAAGAACCTCTAAAGCATCAATATCAAGATCTTAATCCTACGATATGATTTCTACCCAAAAGTCACAGATTTAATTCTAAGCAAGAAATCCACAATCAAGAATCCCAAATTAGGAGAATAGATCAAGAATTGTGTATCAAGGGAAACAAGAAACTCATTCGGACTTTTCATCGAACATCTTGAGGGCGACCCTGGTTTCCCCCTTCGCCGCGCACCCCTAGGTTTACCCTAGCGCTGTCGAGCCCCATGGAGGGGAGATTAGCGTCTCCTCAAGCACAACTTCTAGAAAACATGGCAAGAACTCGAAGAAAAATCCAAGAACGAACAAAAATACCGAGCCGCCAAGAACAGCTCCAAGATTTCGAGCAAAACCCGAAGAGAGGGGGGTAAACCACTCACCTAAATTTGGAAAGAGAACCCCGGACAACGACCCTCGAATTGGCTTCAAGAAACTCGGTGGCTCAGCCCAAGGAAGAAGGGGCAGGCAGCGGCTCCTCCCAAACCGCCGGCTCCAAGGGAAAGGGAGAGAGCAAGAGGGGGAGTCAGCTGGCTTTGCTGGCGGCTCCCTCGGCTCGGCTCCACAGGGAAAAGAAGAAGAGAGGAGAAGGGGAGACTTGGGCAGCTCGGTTGGCTCGGCTCCCGACGGCGGCGGCTCCAAGGGAAGGGGGGAGAGGGCGGCCGGGCTTCTCTTTCTCAAAATTTTGTGTGGCTCCAAATAGGGAGCCACAAGCCAAGGGGAGTGGGTTTTATACTCCCTCCTCAACCCTAACCCTCCTAACACTTTTATCAAATCCGCATCCGCCTAAAGCTAGATCCAAACCCGCTAACCCGATTAGACTTAATTAAACTTATTCTAATCATGAGCAATTAATTAAGCACACACCCACATAAACATAATTAAATAATTATGCACACAGAACATCGATTTAAATGATTTCAACTACCCAAGCCTAAAATTCATAAATTCATATTCTACTTACCCGAGCTCGCAAGCTCGCTCTGGACCATGAGTCGACTCAGCTCGACCACGAATTAGTCCGCTAGGCTGGCAAACACACATAAGAGGAAAAATAATAAATTTAAATATCTAGGATATTACAAAAGTATAACCAACTCGAGAAAATTAACCGATTCAAATCAAGTATCATAAATTCTAGCTATTGGTTGAATAATTAAGATAAGAGATGATACCGAAGTGATTTAGATGCCAACTTTACCGAAAGCATCAAGTTAGCTTGAAGTTGCAACAAAAGGTGAATTCTTCGTTCAAGTCCATGGTCAACTTCAATATTCCACCATTTCTTCGTCCTTGTGTGGAAGTTCCTCGTACAAGAAACGATGAAACCTTTGGTACCCAAATCCTTTTGGGTCCTTGGGGTCAGCGGGCTTAGATACCCAAAGTGTCTTTGCAACACTTGGGTTCATCTTGAAAGCACAATCATATATAGCATGCCCAAATATTCCACAACAAAAACAATGCCCATTGAATTTCTTCTTTTTCATTATTCTTATGGACATGAGGTGTAAGATTGGAATGCTTAGCATGATGTGCATGATGAAAATGAGCATTCTTGGGTGATACATTTGTATTTCTAAAATTCTTAAAGGATGAATTTCTAGACAAATTACTAACCTTTTTTATTTAGAAAGACAACCTCTGTAATATCCTAGATATTTTAATTTTATTTCTTATGTTTGTGTTTGCCAGCCTAACGGACTAGTGCGAGGTCGAGCCGAGTCGACTCATGGTCCGATGTGAGCTTGCGAGCTCGGGTAAGTAGGATATGAAATATATGAATTAGTCTGAGTAGTTAAATTTATTCAATTTGATGTTGTGTATGCCTAATTGTTTAATTATGTTTATGTGCTTATTTAATTGCTTATGATTTATTATGAGATTAGAATAAGTTTAATTAAGTAATTAAGTTAGCGGGTTCGGATTCGACTTGAGGTGGTGCGGATTGGATAAAGGGTTTAGAGGGGTTAGGGTTGATGAGGGAATATAAAACCCTCTCCCCTTGGCTTGTGGCTCCTATTTTGGAGCCACCCAAAGTTTTGAGAAAGGGAGCCAGCCGCCAGCCCCCTTTCCTCTTCCCCTTGGAGCCACCGCCGCCCTTGGAGCCGAGCCACCCAAGGCTCCATCTCTTCTCCTTCCTCTCCTCTTCCTCCCCTTTGGATCCGAGCCGAGAGGAGCCAGATAAAGCCAGCCCCTCTCTCTTCCCCTCTCTCCCTCTCCTCAAGCCGGCGGCTTGAGGTGAGCCACCGCCCCCTCTCCTCCCCTTTTTGAGTCGAGCCGCCATATTTTGAAGTTGAATTCGAGGGCCGTCATCCGAGATTTCTCCCTTATTCATCCTTCCTAGTTAGGTGAGTGGTTTTACCCTCCTTTCGGATTTCTTTGAGTTCTGGAAGCCAATCTTGAAGGCTTTTAAATCTTGATTTATTTTCCGATGATTTCTCGAGTTCTCGACGTTCTTGTTGTGTGCCGTGTTTGAGGGGGCCTTAAACCCTTCCCTATCGGGCTCGGCAGCCCTATGACGGCCCTAGGGGTGCTCGGCCAAAGGTGGAGCAAGGGTGCCCTCAAGGTGTTCGATGAAATGCCTAAGTGAGGGATCTTGATTATCTTGTAGTTTATATCTTGATTTGTTCATTTAAATGAGTTCTTATATGATCAAGTATGCTTTGTATGTAATCTGTAATTTTTGAAAAAAATTATATTTTTAAAAAATATGGATCTTGATATTGATGCCAAGAAGGTTCTTGAAGAAAGTTTCTTGATAATTATGCTTGATTCTTGTTTATAGTACTTGTTGATGCTTGTTAGCTTTGTTGTTAAGCATGGGAATTGAGAAACTTGTCTCAAGATTTATATTTTGTTTAAATGATAATTAAGGGCTTAATTTCTAGAAATTTTGAATTTATTTTTAGACTATGCTGAAATTTGATGTTGATGTAATTGCATGCTGAAATGATTAATATGTGTTGTTTTTAAATCGCTTGCTGTGATGTGTGTATTTATTTGAACATAGTCATGTAACCTATCATTTCGATCATAAAATATAGTTTGGAAACATATGACACACTTTGGAGACTTGATTCGGGTTAGATACATCAATACTGGGCACAACAGTAAGCTAAGACAAAACCCTAAAATAAAACTCTAATCTTGGTGATTTAAATTTTAATTGCATAATTAAAATTGGGCTAAGGGTCAGCATAATATATTATGAACCAACACATAAAGTTTGCATGAAATAAAATCACACGGGTTCATGACATTAATTGGAGTCGGGTTTTGGAGTGTTGAGACACTTTTCAATAGGATCATCCCTAAGATACCGTAGGAAAGGCTTGACTTAGGTCATATTGTGTCATATCTTTATGAATGGCAGAGAGGCTCGTAGAGGAGTTGGGTTGTGGGCTAAGCCCGGGAGGTTGGATGACTAATTCCCAACCTACAGAACAAGTTCGGAGGGCCTTTCCCGATTGTTCTGGTTTGGCCTCATGGGATAAGTTCGGAGGGCCTACCCGATTATTCCTGGGATATCTTAGAGGAGTAAGTTCGGAGGGCCTACCCAATTATTCCTGGGATATCTTAGAGGAGTAAGTTCGGAGGGCCTTCGGGCAGATAGTGGCCAGATGGCCTGATAGCTAGTCACACTTTCGTGACCTCATTCTTGTAGAGTTGGATGTTATGCTATTGCTAATCTCTGTGTTGTTTTATTATGGGGGCCAGTAGAACCGCTCACTGAGTTCTTTGAACTCATCCGTTGTCGTTGTTTTCTTTTGCAGAGCCTGACTGGTGAGATGGCTGGAGCACTTAGCGCAGTTGGAGGGCAGATGAGCCACATGATCTTATAGCAGTCCTAGTTAGGGGTCATAGTCGAGTCTGTAGTAGGTTGTCATGCACTTTTATTTTGGTATTTGGAGTTGTAGTCCCATGGGGACATTCATATTTTATTCAATTTTTATTTATTAAAAGAACTATTGCTCTTCGATTTATTTATTTCCGCACTTGAGATATTTATTTAAAACCTTGCTTTTTTTAAAATGAAAAACTATTTGGTTCTTTTTATTTTTAAAAAGCTATTGTTTATTTCGCTATCTTATGATGTTGGCATGTGCATGAGTTAGTCTGCGGGGTATAGACACATATACCTTGGCCGGTCACGTGACCCTGTATTTGGGGCGTGACAACCTCATTTTTCAAGTCACCAATATGATATTTTCATTCTTTAAGATATCATTTTTTTTTTCAAATCCTTTGTGTCACTACTTAAGCTATCATGGCATGGATTAGAGACACTAACTTTTAGCTTCTCATTTTCTAATTTTACATCATGTAATTGAGAGCTAAGAGTCAAGTTTTCCTCCTTTAACTTCTTATTTTCTTTATCCCTTTTAACAATTAAGGCATACATGATTTTACATTCATCTAATAATTAATTCATCATAAAGAATATCATGGGAGCAAGATGAATTAAAACTACGATTATCATGACTTTAGGACGAGTATACCTCTTCATTGACATTCTTGACATTAGCTTCACAATCATGTTGAGAGGATGCTTCACTTGATGTACATGAGTTAGTGGAAGCATTTTGATATAGAAGCAGCAACTCAAATCCAATTAAGGATTAAAAAATAAATAAAGAAAGGTTCAGATGCTGAATCTGAACTTCTATTTCATTCATAGTTCAAGAACTCTGTCTGTAGAACAATGGAACAATAAAAGGGAATTGAATTCAAATGCGACAACAGCGGGGCCTTAAATATGACCCGCGCATGAAAATTACAAACTCTGTGAACCGTGGATTATTCCACGTGTCAAAATACCAAAGTAAAGAAACTACTTTATGAAATGAAGACTGCATACAAGTATTAAATGAAATAATTGAATTAAACCACAGCTCACTCA
Organism: Canna indica; assembly: GCA_034359265.1. NCBI lineage: Eukaryota > Viridiplantae > Streptophyta > Magnoliopsida > Zingiberales > Cannaceae > Canna > Canna indica. Next base: position 14,433,131 of record CP136894.1, on the reverse strand, counting down.
ATTAATTACAATGGGCTTCTCGCTTGAAGAACCATCCTGCATCAATCATCCCCCCCTGCTATTAGAAAACTCATCCCCAAGTTCTTCCTCCAATTCCGAACAGTTTACAGGTGCAGCATCAGGCGGAATATAGGGATACAAATCTGAAACATTGAATACTGGTGAAATCTCCATGTCTTCTGGTAAGTCTATTAGATATGCATTTTCTCCCAGTACTTTGGAGACTAAAAATGGACCAATCTTCTTCGGTTGAAGCTTATTATAAGTGCCAGTAGGAAATCGCTCCTTCCTCAAATATACCATTACCAGATCACCAATTTGATAGGCTTTATACCTTCTGTGTCTGTCTGCTGCCAGTTTGTATTTAGCATTGGCAGCTTCAATGGCCTCTTTCACTTTCTGATGTTGCTCAGCATAACTGGTTGCAAAACTGGTAGCTTTGAGATTAGTTCCAATAGGTAAGGAAATTAAGTCCAAGGTATGATTCGGGGTCTTTGTATAGACTATATCAAAAGGGGAATGCCCAGTTGACCTGTTTGTCATGTTGTTGTAAGCGAATTCGACCTGAGGTAACACACTATCCCATTGCTTTGGTTTGTCCATGGCTAAACTTCTCAACATTTCTCCTAAAGTTCTATTCACAACTTCTGTTTGGCCATCACTTTGAGGATGATAAGCACTGCTCATTTTCAGCTGTGTGCCAAATTTCTGTCATAGGACTTTCCAAAAGTGGCTGACAAATTTCACATCTCTATCAGACACAATGGATTTTGGGACTCCATGTAACCTAACCACTTCCCTGAAAAAGAGATGAGCTACACTGCTTGCATCAGCAGTTTTCTTACATGGCAGAAAGTAAGCCATCTTTGAGAACCTATCCACAACTACTAGTATGGAATCTACCTTCCTCACTATTACAGGCAAGCCTAATATGAAGTTCATAGATAAATCCTCCCATATAGTGATAGGGACTGGTAGAGGGGTGTATAATCCCAGGTTTTGACAGTGTCCTTTAGCCTTCTGGCACACCATCAACAATAGCAGCAACTTCTCTTGCCATTCTAGGCCAATAGAATTTGTCGCTGACAAGTTTCAATGTTTTATCTCTGCCTAGATGTGCTGCTAAACCTCCTCCAAGTTTCAATGGCATTACTTGATTTCGTCCACCATAGGGCGCCTGTTGGTGACGCTGCAGGGCAGACCCCGTCCAGGTGACTTCCAATTCATCATCGGAATCCATCTCGGGGGCAGTCATGTGTGGTCGCGGTTGCTGTGGTGGTTAATCGTCAGGATCGTAGTAGCCCGACCTCTTAGGGGCAAAAGAACAAGTAGCTGGTGCTCCCGAGAAAGGGGATCAAGCTAGGTCTCTAGCCCTGTCCCAAGCTGGATCGAAGCTGGTGCCCGCGACTTGGGACGATCGAAACACGGCTTGCTTAACCTCGATCGTCAATTCATCAATCTTGTGATGCATTTCTTGGATCTATCGCCAAAGCAAATCCAATGTGACTGCAGATTTTGGGGACGGATCTCGCTCGTCCTCAGGGTGAGTGATCGAGCTCGGCAACATCCTCGCTCTGATACCAATTGATGTAGAAGCAGCAACTCAAATCCAATTAAGGATTAAAAAAAAACAAAGAAAGGTTCAGATGCTGAATCTGAACTTCTATTTCATTCATAGTTCAAGAACTCTATCTGTAGAACAATGGAACAATAAAAGGGAATTGAATTCAAATGCGACAACAGCAGGGCCTTAAATATGACCCGCGCATGAAAATTACAAACTCTGTGAACCGTGGATTATTCCACGTGTCAAAACACCAAAGTAAAGAAACTACTTTATGAAATGAAGACTGCATACAAGTATTAAATGAAACAATTGAATTAAACCACAGCTCACTCAATTAATTACAATGGGCTTCTCGCTTGAAGAACCATCCTGCATCACATTTGACCTCCTTTTTTCCTTGTTCTTCATAGTAGGACAATTCTTCTTGACGTGCCCTTTTTCTTTGCAAAGATAGCAGATCACTTTCCTCTTGTTATGCCCAAAAATTCTAAATAATATTTTATTCCTTAGCAGGAGACTGTGGGCCGGGTTAGCGTGAATTAGCATTGAGTCACAGGATTTAATTCGGGTAAGCTTTTAAATGAAGAAAATTTAGAAAAAATATAATTATTTTATTTCTGTGATTTAGCATGCTAGGATGATAGAGGGTCCCGAGGCGAGTTTAGCGGTTAAATCAGAACTTGAATCGGAGTTAGAACGGGTTATATACAGGCTAGTTTAGTCGGTTAAGTTAAGCGGGGGCATTTTGGTCATTTGGACCAAACAGAAGCCTATAAAATAGAACCTGGGGCATGTGGCCAAGGGTTTTTCCACACGCCACCCAAGGTTCAAGAGGAGGAGAGGGAGAGGCACCGCCGAATGGAGGAGGAGAGTTCCAGTGCCGGATTTCGCAAGATCGTCGGTGTTCAATGTAGGAAAACCCTTAGCTTCTTCTTCCTTCCCGATTTCTCCAAATAGGTGAGTGGATTAACCTTCCTTATCCTCTTTTCTTCATCAGCTATGTTTCCCTTATGTCACGGGGTTCTTGTCATTTTTCGTCAGGTTTTTCGTAAATTAAATTGACTAATCGCGTTGAGAGTTTTCCCGTGATCGCAAAGATTCTATCGGATCGATTTTTGGGCGATTGGCCACCCCTTTTCCTTGCTGTGCCGCCCCCTTTTATTTTGAATTCTTGATCGTTTCTTTGTGGAATCTTGATGGTTGTTGAGGGTTCTTGGTGGTGGTTGGATATCTTGAGGAAAGGAAGGGTTTTGGAGAAGAACTATGGTAGGTTGCACACTTTAGGGCCCTTTTGGTGCCCTAGGGTGGCCGGCCAATTAGGGGCAGCTTGGGGGAAAATAAAAATAGGATTTCTATACCTAGGTACATACTTTAGCGTACATTAGATCTCTTCTACACTTTAGGGAAATTGTAGAGACATACAAGTAGGGAATTGAGTGCCCTAGAGACACCTAGAGACCCTAGAACCCTAGGACGACCTTAGGATAAGCCGGCCCTTAGGGAACCCAAGGGGGCCAAACCCTCTATGCCCCTAGAGCACTCGGGTAGATGGGTAGGCCGGCCCTAGGGTACACGGCTAGGGGAAGCTAAAGTCAGGCTTAAACCACGTAGGAAAATTAGGAGGTGTTGTATTGTTTACATCTTATACGTGCTTGTTTTTTCCTACGACGTTTGGAGGTGTTGTGCCTTAATTTCATGCTCATTGTGTACGCTATGGATTCATGATTTGAGCATCATTATATATATATCTATCTGTGTGGTTGTGATGTATTACGGGAAGAGGCGAAGGTGAAGATATGCCCTAGACATACCCTTGTTACCTATTGTGCACATCATTGTTATGCTCATTTATCTATATATATACATGCATGTGTGATGTTGGGATGTGCGTGTTGCATTTCCCGGAAGCCTCGCTGGTGCGAGGAAGAGATGACCCAATGAGACAGTGTTGGCCTTATTCCAGAAGTCCGACTGATGCGGGGAGATCATACCCCAAAGAGACAGTCCGGAGACCCGAGCAGGTGAGGGGAACGTATGCCCCAATAGGCTAGCTCGAAAGAGCCAGTGTCGGTGAGGGGAGGGCATACCCCAACAGACTGACACTAAGCTAGATGGTAGTGTGGTGGCCACTTGTCTACCTACCCCATATGGCTATGTGGGACCGACGGATCCGGAGGTGATGCATGTGGGTGATTGCATTGAACTTGTGGATGATTGCATTGAGCTTGTGGTGAAAAAAATAGTGTCCTTAAGCCAATCACATGTTGATGCGTAGGGAACTATTTTTGGTTAATGCATAATATGAGATAATTCTTCATCATATGCTGCATCTATATTATATATATATTAGATTGTGATGAACCCATGAACCTGGGCAATTGATTCCAAGGCCATGATGAGATCATGCCAATGAGACTTGGAACCTAGATGCTCTTGTTCTAAACGTTCCCAATCGTAGGATCACCAATTAGGGGATTGATGATTCCGGATAGACTGGTGTACTTTGTACATGCCTTATACAATAAGGGGTAGCTGATCTCACAGTTACCTATGAGCCGTCATTAATGTACAAGTGCAGATGCTCATTAGGGAATGAGTTCACTGAATGGACCTGCACGAGGAACACAGAATGGAATCCTTACATGAGTGTCAATAGGATGTTCCTCGGGTGATAGTAGGTGCAAGCAGTCTTTGGACCTGAGGTTGTCATGGTTACCTTGTGAGTGACAATCCATTGCTTTGGTTTTAAAAGATTTCAAACTCAAGAACCCCATGGGTTCATGGTTGAATAGCCCCGAAAACTAAAATTTTCAGCATGTGTTGTTTGGACCATTTTGGGTGGAAACGTAACCCGATTAGCTTATTTTCATATTCTATTTTTTCCTTTCTTTTTCTTAATTGTTAAGATATATGAAAGGATGATTATGGATGAGCCCTATGTGCTGTGACTGTGTGTAAAATATGGTTATGTTGATTGCTTGTAAATTTATGAAATTTCAGCATTGTAACTTTTAAATACGGCCTGCGTACCACTGCCTTCCTCTTGAGTATTCTGATTGTAATCTTTTTCTCCCTCTCCTTAAACCTTTCCCCAAGGGTTGTTTGGGTTCTTCTTCTTTAAGTTTTGTAAAATTAGAAGTTTAGGGGCAGATTCGCGATGAGCACGCTTGCTACCCCGTTTTGGTGCGCGCGCGGAGAGGTGTTCGGCGCCATGATGATGACAACTTAAACCCCAGGAAGGCACTGATTGAATCGGCAACCTTCAAGATGATTTTGGGCAGCGCCTTGGAGAGACAGAGCTCCCTTAAACCCTAGGATGATGGCCATGGTTCACCCAATGACTCGGGTGGAACCCTTAGAACATCCATAACCATCCTTATTTACTTTATGCTTTTATTTATTATTTTTGCTTCAATTATTGATAGCTTAGATAATTATGATTGCATGAAGATACCCTCCAATAATATTGAGTCCGAATGGCTACGATATTAAGAATATCAGTCACGCCTTCCATCGTTGTGAGGTACAAGTGTGTCTATTGTCACAATAGGTTTGTTGTGCAAACACAAAGCCTTTTTGTGATGAAAGACACATTGTATCTCATATGGCACATACCCTTGTGTCTCTACTACTAGCTTGAACGTGACTTACCTTGTTGAGCAAACTCAAGGGTGGTTGTTTTCTCGTTAGGGTAAACGAACGATGGGTTCGACTCAACTAGGGCTCATTGGTTTGTTGTGTAAACACAAGACCATGATAACCCTAGAGTCAAAATGGAAGTCGCATAACAATGTGATCGGTAAAGAGTTACCTACACGTGGACTTATTAGGGTTTGTCGTGTTAAATGCGAGACCCGAGTAGGAGAAGTGGGGTTCCATCTTCCCCTAAGGAAATCTACCAGCGAGGGCTCCCCGCTTCCCAAACCAATCACAGAAAGTCCACAGGAAGAACCAATCACAAAAACACTATCTCCCACCACTCTTCGAAGATCAGGGAGATTACGTAGACAACCTGAAAGATTATTCCTGACCATTGAGAATGACCAGGAATTCATTGATCCATAATCCTATGATCAAGCAATCAAGGATGTTGAATGCAAACAATGGCAGAAAGCAATGAAATTCGAAATGGACTCGATGTTCACCAACTAAGTTGGACTTTGGTTGACTTACCCGAAGGAGTTACTCCTATATGGTGTAAGTGGATCTTTAAAAGAAAGATTGGAGCTAATGGCCAGGTGGAGACCTATAAGGCCAAGCTAGTAACAAAAGGTTTCACGCAAAGGAAATGTCTTGACTATGATGAAATCTTTTCTCCTGTAGCCATGCTCAAGTCCATTAGGATAATGCTAACCATTGCTGCATATCATGACTACGAGATCTGGCAGATGAATGTCAAGACTGCATTCCTCAATGGTGAACTTAAGGAAGAGGTCTATATGACCTAGCCAAAAGGTTTCGTATCTTCGGTATGACCGAAGAAGGTATGTAAACTGCAAAGGTCCATTTATGGACTCAAGCAGCCTCGAGGAGTTAGAACATCTGTTTTGATGAGATGGTCAAAGAGTTTGGCTTCATAAAAAATGATAGGAAAGATGTTTCCTATATAAACGAATACGCGAGGAAGGAGTTCTTCGGTAATCCAAATTTGTAGAGCATCCCTAAATTGTAGGGATTGGCACATGATAAATTTTAATCAATAAGAATTTAATTTATAGAGATAAATTAAAGTTTATATTTAGTTGGATTTAATTATTTTGAATTAATTATAAATTCTCTAAATATAAATTATTATTTTGGCGGCAAACCATGAAATTTTGAATTCCGAGGAGAGGATTTAAAAGGGGGGTCCACCATGGGGGCCACCTACTCCCCTTATAAATAGATGGCCTAACCTCCTTTGAGAGGGGTTAAGCAAATTGGTTAGAGATCTTGGAGATGAGCAAAGGCTTGGATTCTTGAGAAGCTTCTTGAAGAGAAAGACTCCAAAGAGCTCCTCTTGATCTCCATGGGTGGCCAGCCATCAAGCTACTCCTTCTCGGGTTTGTGAAGCCGATTTGGAGGTCTCTTCCTCTTGGGTGTGTCATCTCCTTCATCATATTGGAGGAGTCCAAGGAGGACAGCGAGGTATTCCTTCATCTTCCTCCTCGTTTCGTGGTTTTCTCATCCCCTCTTCCTTTCTTTTGGTGCTCAGTTCTTGGTGGAAGGGCCGGCTTCACCTTGATGCATTTCGGGGTTGAGATTCCCTCTCTGTTGAGCCACAACGGGTCTTGGTGTTCGCTGTCCCATGGTTGCGAGGCGCTTGGTGTGGACCTTCCTTGGAGGATGTGCACTTGGATATCATGAAACGTGGATAGGAGCAGCCTTATCATCCGCGGTATAAGGTATATCTTCTCCTTCTACTCGTATATTGAATTCCTTAAAGATTGCTAAAGTTGATCGCTGGTTTTGGGATGGTTTGTATTTTTTTTATATCACTTTTTTCATTGTGCTTCTTCTTCCATCGCAACATGTGGATGATTACATTGAGCATATTATATGTTGTGGCATTTTCTGCAGGTTGCTATATGTTGACAAAGAAGATTGCGCTGCTTAAAAATAAATGCTCAAAATAAAATTATGCTTTGTGTTCTTATGTTTACCTGTATGCTTTTGATTATTGCATGGTGATGATGATGTGGTGGAAATTGAGGACTGGTCTACTCACTGAGTCCCAATTGGACTTACCCCTTATATATGTTATTTTGCAGCACCTGAGCTAGATCAGAGAGGCACCGGGGTGCAGTAGCACGGCTGGTGGCGGCAGGGCAACGAGTCTCGTGACATGTCATGGTCGAGGGGGATACCGAGTCATTTTATTTGTTTTTTTGAGTCATTGAGTCATGTCGACTCGGTTTATTTGTTTCTATATTTTTATTACTTGAAATGTCTAGATTAGTAATTAAACTTTGAAACCGATTTGAACTTTTACTATTTATTGAGTTGGTGGTCTAGGGTTTATTTAGAGTTAAATGTTTCTTTTTAAATCCTTGAGATATTATTAATTGTTCAGGTCTGGTTTATGTGTTATGTGGTTTGAGTTGGGTTAGGCTTCGGGGTACGTGGCGTACCCTGGTCGGTCATACTAGGTTTGGGGTATGACACCTCTTTCGACTTTAGTGCTTCTTTGACTAGAAACACTTTGAGCTTCAAAAATAATGTTAGTATTGGAGAGATAGACCATTGTCATCACCACCTTCATTAAAAGTCACTAGTTCTTCGATTTTAGCATAATCATATAAGACATTTAAGCAAACCCAAATATCGAATGCCGAAGTACAATGCATGACCTTTTCAAATATATAATTTTCCAAAGAACAAAATATGCAATTTATAGCTTTAGCATTTGATTCGAACATATTTATTTGTTCTTGGGTCCATGCATTCATGTTTTCCTTAGATTCAACATATTTTGTCTTTACCACGTCAAATACATCTAAACCTTGAGTCTTTAGGAAAGTATACATTATACTCTTCCAAATACCAAATTTATACTCATCGAACCTAGGAGGTATAGACGCTACCAACTCTACTGCCATTTTTTTGGATCGAGACTGGATGTAGAGGAGACGGTGAAATCTCAATCTACCACCCGCTCTGATACCAAATGTTGGTGAAATGGCCACACTAGAGGGGGTGAATAGTGAGTTAACTAAATCAATTAGACTAAATTCGATTTTAATCGTTTCTTAGATTACTTAGGCAATTCACAATTGAATGATCAAATGCGGAAGCGATTAAAGATAAAGCAATTAACACAAATAAAATATCAATGCTAACACAATGATTTATAGTGGTTTGGCCCCAATGCCTACTCCACTACCTAAGCACCGCGCTTAGGATTTCACACCCAAATCCACTAAATTACGAGTAGCTTACAATCAAGGACTTTACACTGGAAAGACACTACACTCACCTCAAAGGCACTTCCACACCCAGAAGTACATCGCCTTCCTATCGAGTGAGCTTTCCCACCTCAATTCCTAAGATCTACTCCTAACTTACTTTAAACAAGTGGATTTATACCTTCTTTGCTAAGGATACCACTCAATCACAAGACTCAACACTAGGTCTTCTTACAAGCTCAAGTAAATTAAAGTAAAAATAAATCAAAAACAAGTCTATTACAAGAAGATTGTGAAAAAAACTTATCAGAATGAGAGCACCTCTTCTTCTTGAGCCTAGCACCCTTGATGAGCCCTCCAATGAAGAACACTTGAGATTGAGGGATCAAGAGCTAGGTTAAATGGATTTGATCAAGAGAGAGCTTAGAAGATGCTAAGGATCACTCTTTGATGCTTAGAAGCATCATTGACCTCTTGAGAGAGAGTTTGGGGTGCGTATTTATAACCCCCCAAATAAAAGGCTCGTCAACGGGCATTTTTCTACCCGTTGCCGACACTCGATCACTTGTCGGTCGATCGACCGAACGACCGAAGGCTTTCTGCCAATTTCTGGCAACATTCGATCGACTAACCGGTCGACCGAATATCCTACTGCCCATATCACGCTTTTGCCAGTTGACCAGTCGGTTAATCGAATTTGGGCAGGGCTAATTTTTTGTGTATAATTTCTTGCACGCTTCATTTTCGGGTTCCGGCCTTCAACGTGCGTCAACTTAGAGTACTTTTCATATGTTCTCTAGACTCGTCCATGGCGTCTTTGGTGCACACGTCAAACTTGTATAAGTCATCGTAAATGTACGTCGTATCGAGATCGATGCCGCGAACCACAAAATCGGCTTCCGTCTTTTATCGAACCTGCGACTTTCATGCTTCAAGAACTTAATTAAAAAGACTCAGTTTGTTATCATCAAAATAATCATGGAGAGAGTAGAGCACAAGGGAGAAACCCTCGTCCAACAAATCGCTCTACTTGGGTTGAGGGTACATGGCTGAACCCTTCTTCTTCACCCCGTTATTCCCCCATTGCCTTGGCTATCATCGCCAATTGCTGCTGGTTTGTTTGGTACGCCCAAAATCTTCTACTGCACGATGCTAAGCAGCCTTCCGCAACCACCCTAATGAACCAAACATTAGCTTTTACCTCGCGGTATTTTGCTATTCCTGAGTTTGAGGGATCAGCGTATCCAGAGGTTAGTGGGATGGACTAGGCCAATTGTCGGCCTTATTAAACTGGACTGTGATGCTTCTTGGGTTGATGGTGCATGTGGTATCAGCCTCGTGGTTCATTCTCACAACGACTCCTATTTGGGTGCAGCCAGCTTAGCTGCCTTTGGCGGTTCAATTCTGGTCCTGTAAGCTTTAACAGTCAAGGAAGGCCTTCTCCTTGCGACCAATCTCAATCTGCCGCCTTTCGATATCAAATCAAACTATTGAACGTTGATTTTGTCCCTCAATGTTGGCTCGCCCACCGCGTGGAATATTCACAGCATTGTTGCTGATATTAATCTTTTGAAACAACGTTGTAATTATCTTGCATTTAAATTTTGTAATCGCGAAGGTAACCAAGCTGATCATTGGGCAACAAACCGTGCTAGAATCTGTAAGGACCAATTGGTCTGGTCCTCCATCCACCCTCTTGAGTTGGAGGTTGTTTTAGCTGCTGATCTTTTGATGTTAGCTTTTGCCATCTTTTAATATATTGCTTTTCTTTGGAAAAAAAAAAGTCTTTAAGTCCTGGTTTGATTCATAGGATTAAGGAAGATATGATAAGATATGAATTTGAATTCATTATTTATTTAGTGCATTGATTAGAAAATATATGATTAAAATAATATAAAATTAATATGATATTCGATGTACATCGGATTTAAAAGATTCATATTCAATCTTTTCTCATTTATTATTCAATCGATTATATCATATTCTATCCAATGAAGCAAACATATCATAAGATATTTCAACCCAATGATTCGTGTCTCAGCAAAAAAAGGTCAACTTCTTATTGTTATAATTTAAATAATTATTTATTTTTTAGGCGAATATCTATATTCTTTTCCTATAGCAATACTGGTCAATGTTGGTTTTGATATTTTTTGCAATTATTTTATTTTGTAGCAATATGGTTTTTGGCATATTTATAATGTTTTAAATGGTGTTTAAATTATCGTTGTCACCAAGTATGAAATTTCATTAAGTTTTGCCTGCTTACTATTCGTGAAGAAGTCATACGAAGAATTTGGTTCCTCTATGCCAATTTTTCCATTATAATCTTAGTAAATTATCTTCCATGCAATGTAAAGATTGCTGTATGGCACCATACAATTGATTTTTATGTGTCACCTTATTAGTGGTTTCCAATTAGTTCAAACTGAATCAATTTACACCATGATTATTTTATCAAATTTTATAAACTGAACTGATCCAAATAAAATTACCATGAAAATTGTGCAAATGTACGTAGGTTATTATTATTATTGAATAAAATGTAATTTAAAATTGTATCAGGTAATTTTTATTGGTCTAGCCATTCGCAGAGGATGCAAAGCTTCGTCGAGGATTGAGGGCCTAAGACAACATTTGAAGAGAATTTCAGACATCGAGTGGCTGACGCAAACTCTGAAGAAGAAGACAACTAATTTGCAACTAGTCATAAAATTGTATCAGGAGATTTTTATTGTGCTAAGTATTTTAATATTCTCTCTATTTATGTCTTCTATATAAATAGTATTTTGACCTCTTACCTCTATTATCTTCCATGAATAGTCAAGCATTAGACTTTCATACATCAAATGCTCTTGAGCATTATGAAGGCCGATTCTTATAGGACCTATCCCTACGGAATAAAATTGGATTGTAAGTCTATAAAAGATTTGAGCATGACAAGTGGAGAAAAAAATCAGAACAAAGAAAATCGAAGAATATTTTAAATTGAATTGTCATTTGTATTCATTTTTTTTTTTATTACCATTTTGGAATAATTAGAGTTAATAGTCATTTGATTGTACCTGAAGATAGTTACATCTAAAGATGTATAAAAGGTGGGAGGCTTGTAATAGAGCGGTAGCGATTATTCAAATAAAAAGTCTCCTTCTCTAATTCTTCTTTTTCTCATATTCTCTCCTCTTTCTTCTTCTATTCTTCTATTTTTCTATTCTTCTCTATTCTCATTCCACCTGTGATTCATCCAATCTTCACCATAGGCAAGAAGAAAGCAAAGGATCTACTCCAACTTGGACTGGAGGAGATCTAGTTTCAAGATCACGGGCTAGCGGAGGCAATTCAAGAAGTATCAAAACCAAGAACAATATCACAATCTTGGGACACTAACAAATTGGTATCAAAGCCAAAAGGGGAGATGGCGGAAGCCTTCTTTAAAAGATTTGAAAATTCCATGCGCCTGTATGAAGAGGATCAAGCGGCACTTCGAATAGAAAGGGAAGTTTGGAGAGCCAACTACATACAGGGACATATATAATCGCCTCGAATTGATAGTACATGAATATGAAACTTTCAGGCCTAAGCGACCTCGATTGGGGGAAGGGATAGGGGGCTGGGTCTCAAGTTGCAGGAGAAGGTGGGCTACTGCCTACTCCACTCCAGCTGACCAGGAACAAAAACTAGTGAAATCATCACCCTTGGTAGATGTGGCTTTGGCCAAGGAAAAGGTTGAAAGGATTCTAGTAGGGAATTCCTTGAGGATAATTGTAAAAGGAGATAAAATAGAAGCAGATACCTATGTACGGACGGAAGATTCTTCGCATCCAAATACTTATCTTCTTCCTCATTATGTGAAATTGGATTTTCCCAAATATGATGGCAAGGGGGATCCATTAGCATTGCTATGCAGGTATGAAAGCTTCTTTCTTCTATCACCAACAAGTGGCCGAGGAGATGAGAGTGAACTTAGCCTCTTTTCACCTTGAAGAATATGCTCAAATTTGATTTTTCAGAAACCGACAAAATAAACCAAATTTGATGTGGGAAGAATTCAAGAACTTCTGTCATCTTAGGTTTGGACCCCATTCTTGGAAGTAGATTGGGAGAACTATCAAAATTGAGACAAGCATGATCAGTTTCAGAATACCAATGCAGATTTGAGCTCCTCCTCTCTAGAGTTGGAAATTTGACTCAAGATCAGGATGGAAATTTTTATTAGCGGCCTACAACCAGAACTTCAGATTGAGGTAGAAGCTAATCGTCCGAGGGATCTATTGGAGGCCATGTGCCTAGCCCGACTTTATGAAAAAATATATGGCCTCTTTGCCCAGGGTAGAGAACTGTAGACCTGTTAGTGGTACGTTCCAGAGTTATACCACTTCTTCAGCCCCAACACTTAAGAGATTAACGACTGCAGAGATAGTTGAACGACGAGCAAGGGATCTATATTTTAATTGCGATGAACCTTTCTCCAAGGGTCATAAATGTAAACAATTGTTCTGGATTGACTGCATAGTCGAGGATGAAATTAATAAAGGAGATGATTCGCCGAAAATATCCCTAATGGGAAAAAAGAGAAAATCTTGTAGCATGATTTTCTTGCTTTCCAGCTTGACGACAAGCCTTATTCGGAAGGGGCGGTGATATGACGTATCCCTACGAAATAAAATTGGATTGCAAGTCTATAAAAGATTTGAGCATGGTAAGTGGAGAAGAAATCATAACAAAGAAGACTGAAGAATTTAAATTGAATTGCCGTCTGTATTCAATTTTGTTATTTTATTTTTACGTTTTACCCTTTTGGAATAATTGGTATCATAGGAGTTAATAGTCATTTGATTGTACCTAAAGGTAGTTGCATCTAAAGATGTATAAAAGGTGAGAGGCTTGTAATAGGGCAGTAGCGATTATTCAAATAAAAAATCACCTTTTGTAATTCTTCTTTTTCTCGTATTCTCTCCTCTTTCTTCTTCTATTCTTCTATTCTTCTCTATTCTCATGCCACCTATGATTCATCCAATATTCACCATAGGCATGAAGAAAGCAAAGGATCTACTCCAACTTGGGTTGGAGGAGATCTAGTTTCAAGATCAGAGGCTAGCAGAGGTAACTCAAGAAGTATCAAGACCAAGAACAAGATCTCAATCTCAGGACTCTAACACATAGCCATTAAACTTTTGGATGGATAAAAATAGACTAAAAAAATTTATTGCTCTTGTTGAAATTGTTGATCTTGATCAACTTGAGAAGCGGGTATATGATATCACCTACTTATGATGCAAACTTGGATGCAGTAAAGAATGAGCTCACAACGTTGGAATAACAAAAAAAAACTTGCATAAACATACAACAACTGATCTGGATTTTTATATTGATAAAGCACTAAAATTGGAGAGAAGTACACATTTTGGACATGCATTTAGGAACGAAAGGTGAGAAAAAAATTCATTGACAATTATAATATTTCGGAAACTCAAAAGGATGGTGTAAAGTTTACAATTCCAAGATAAAAAAAGTTAGGAGATAAGTATCAAAATTTACTTAGTGATTACACAAGATGTCAGAAACTTACTAACAAATAACAAGAGTGGTTGATATTTCGGCTACATTTTCTGAGGTACTTCAGCTGACATCTCAAATGTTATTTCAAGTAAGGTATATATACGGCAGTCTTATTGTTTACATTGTACATATCTCAGTGATTATACAAGATGTCAGAAACTTACTAACAAGTAACAAGAGAAGTTGATATTTCGGCTACGTTTTCTGAGGTACTTCAGCTGACATCTCAAATGTTATTTCAAGTAAGGTATACGACAGTCTTATTATTTACATTGCTATATGTACGGTATTTGAGGCTGTTTTGGGGATTCTATCTGAGATGGATGTTTTGCTAAGCTTTGCTAATTTGATAACTAGTTGTTGATATCACACCCTCGGTGAGATTTCATCTGCTAATCTTTTTTCATGCCACCCCTTAAAAAGGAAATTATAAAAATAGAATTATATGTGCAGGATCAAGGAGACATCATACTAGAAATTATGTAGCAGACATCAGTACGTTTTTGACTTGATAATTGCTTTTAATCAGTGATATTTACTAGTTAACTTCTTTGTTTTAAGCTTATGTTTATGTTTTTTCCTTTTAGTAAAGGTAGACATGGGTCAACCAATACTTCAAGCACCAGATATTCCTACAAAGCTTCAGCAAACAAAAATGGATCTGTTATTCAAGTTGAACTTTTGGTTAATGGCATAGCTTGGAATGTGACGTGTGTTAGCATGGGCAACCCACATTGTGTTACTTTTGGTAAAAATAACTCCTAGGTAAATTTTACAATTGGATATGCTAATGATCAATAGAAATTTAATATATATATTCTAGGGGTGTGCATGGGTACCGAGTAGACTCGAAACCGATTGGAACTTACCCGATTGAGTAGGTTCCGAGTAGACTCAAATTAAATTCGGGTAGGGTCAGGAATAAAAATTAAGGAATCAATTAAAATTAGTTCTGGTTCCGGGTCCAACACATCAGGTACCCAGAACCTGCACCGGAATCGATACCCGAAACCTATACTAGAACATGTTCTGGAACTTGTACCAGAACCTTTACTGAACCTGTTCCGAACCTATTTTGGAACCTGTTCTGGAACTTATTCTAGAACCTATTGGAACCTGTTCATCCAACAGGGTACCCGAAATCGGAACATGTGGTTTCGGGTAAGGTCCGATTCTAGATTCCAACATGCTAGGGTCCGAGTATCATGAAAAATACAAGGTATTCGGACCCACTTACCCCTAATGTATGCACTACATTTAGTAGAATATGTTCTTAGTTAAATCATAGTGCATATAAATACATGTTTGTTTCATGAACTTAGGAACAAGAAAAATATTATATTTCTTTGGGTGTTGTGCTGAACATCAAAGTGATACTTAGTTTGCCATATTTAATATTATCTCCTCCCCCTTCCCCTAGAATCAGTGGCGGAGCCAGAAATCAAATTGAGAGGGGGCAAGCCGACGGGCTACCAGTAGGAGGCAGATCGATTTGTTATTGGCCGCTGGGCAGAGCACGCGGTGATGTGGGCACGAACATGGCGACGGCGCAGGGAGATTGAGAGACGACAGCCCGCACGGGGTGAGGCTGGCGATAGCGGAAGGGAGGGATCGGGAGATAAAGAAAAAAAGAGGAAAAAAAGATATAATTTAGAGATAGAAGGGAAATTTTGAAATTTGTGGAGGGCTAAAGATGATAAAAATTTGAGATATAGAGAGAATTTTTTAAATTTATGAGGGTAAAAAAAGATAAATATTAGGGGCATGGAGGTAATTTCACGAAAAGAGGAGGGATGAAATCACCATTCGCTATAAGTAAAGACTTTTTAAAATTAAGGTGGGGGGCAATTGCCCCCATCCCTTCCACGTGCCTCTGCCCCTGCCTAGAATCTTATATAGTCTTTTGAGGAATTAAAGGTGCAAACAATGTTAAGAAGAAACATTGATTAGTACAAATGTACGTGTTTGCTTGTCTTCTTCGCTTGTCTTCTTTTATGAAGAGAGAAAGGTAAGGTTGGAAATAAGTAAATGGAACATTGACAATCTTTTATGTGTAGGATCTTGTCCATAGACAAATCAACTCAAACTAAGAAACTAGAGAACCCCAATTGTTAAGGATTTACTGATGTAGCACGTTTGTTATACTCTTCATTCATTCTTGTGCCCTATGTTGGTTGTGGTTTGAGCACAAGAAAAAGCGAGAAAGAGAACTCAAGAATCTTATTAGAATACTATAAACTTATTATATATGACAAAAGAGCTAGTTTCTTTGTTCATGCCTAGTCTTATTCGTAGGTTTATGATTGTATAATTGATATCAAATACATTTAATTCAAGACAATTATAATACAAATATTAATTCAAACATGTTTACGTACAATAGTTACATGAGCATTAGTGTACTTCAACTTTTATGTACAATGGAAATAGGTATTTATTTCCAATAGCTAGATTTTTTAATTGATTTGTGATAATATTTCTTTTTGGTTTCACCATACGAAAATGACAAGTATAAGTATTTGAATAGTTGATTGAATTTTTAAGCTATCAGGTTGCTCATGGTGCATCAAGCTTCTATGTGATCTTCTCGTCTAGTTAGACCCAAAAAATAATGACTATGCCTTGAAGGACTTGAGAACATAATAAAAATTAGTAAGATGGTAAGATTGGGAAGGATCTTGGTGAATGTGGGGTGAATCTTTATGCATAAGGTAGTGATGAATGTGAAGAATTGGATAAAAGCTTATAATTTTGTTTTTATTTATTTGTTTGTTTTTTTAATTCTCCTACGTGGACAATTCTTATTTTAAGTTGTATGAAATGCATTATAAATATAAATACAAGACTCTTGATCTATTGTTGTTTGAAAAAATACAAATATAATATAATATAATTTCTAGAGATATTTTTTAATTATAATATAATATAATATGATTTCTTTTGGTTATAATTCCAATTTTGGTTCCTGTAATGGTTGAAGAATAATACATGATATATACTATATTATATATATAATGCGTATTGTTTGGGAAGTAGATTGCATATTTTAAAGGATTAACACTCTGCCTAATTAAGTTATGATAGTGCTCAAAAATATTTTTAATTGCATTGAGGCTTTTATCATTTGTTTTGAGCATAAGGAGGATGTCATCTGCAAAGAGGAGATGACTAATTTTGAAGGATTGCTTGATGGTTAGGGGGTGAAATCCTTATTGTTGATAGCCATGTTTATTAGAAGGGTGAGGGTTTGGGCCACTATAATGTATAGGAAAAGGAGATAAGATCTCCTTGTCTAATACCCTTATTGGCTTGAAAGAAACCAGAGAGCTTGCCATTGGCAAGGCATGAAAAGGAGGCAGTAGATAAGCAGGAGTGGATCCATTTAATGAAGATGGGGGGAAGTTGCAAGCTTTCAAGACAGTGTAGATTGCTTGCCAAGACACATAGTCAAAGGCCTTAGCAAGATCAAGTTTGATCATGATGTAGGGGTGTTTTCCTTTGGATTTAAAAATTGAGTGGGCAGCTTCTTGGGCAATGAGGACATTCTCATGAATACTTCTGCCCTTAATAAAGGCAGACTGCTCTTTGGAGATGATTATGGGAGGGGTTTCCTTAAGTCTATTGGCGAGCAATTTGGATAGGATACGATAGTTTAGGTTACATAGGGAGATGGGTCTGTAGTCCTTAACCTTTGAGGGGTTACTGACTTTACGAATGAATGTTAGGACAGTTTGATTCCAGGAAAAGAGGAGGTAAGATGTATTTTGAAAGTTAGTTATGCAGTCAAAAAAATTTTGTTGAATAATGGGCCAATAGCTTTTATAAAACTCTGCTATAAAGCCATCAACCCTAGGGCTTTTTCCATTTGCCATAGTCTTAACAGTAGACCATAGTTCCTCTTTTGTGAAGGGTTTGATGATATTTTCCTTCATAGAGGTAGGGATAGTGGGAAACACAGGCCATAGCTGAATAGAAAATGGGTTTGGATTATTAGGTTGCCAAAGATCTTGGTAATATTTGGCAAATGTTTGAAGAATCGAATTGTCATTAGTGAGAATGTTTCCATTGTCATCAATAAGATTGGTTATGAGGTTGGTTCTTCTCTTAGAGGTGACAATTATGTGAAAGAAGATTGTGTTTTTGACACCATCTAGGAGCCATTTGGTTTTGGCTTTAGCCCACCATTTGAGACTTATTTGTCTTTGGAGGGCATGGATTTTGTTATAAATGGATATGAGGTTTGTTTCATCAGAGCAGGAAAGGATTGAGTTGGCTTCCTTATATTCAAGTTTGGCACACTTAGCCTTAGCTATTTTGAGAGTTATCTCAAGGTTCCCAAGTTGGTTTTTATTCCAATTTGAGAGGGCTTTTCTGGTGGAGTTTAGTTGGGTGACAAATTTATTTTGGGGGATAGGGAGAGGAGTGGGGGATGACCAGGCTGACTGAATTATGTCCATGGAGTTAGGATATTCAGTCCAAAAGTTTTGGAACTTGAAAAGATTGTTTTTAGAGTTGGTTTTAGGGTTGATCTGAATCAAGAGGGAACAATGGTCAGATCCATATCTAAGGAGGTGCCTAACAGTAGAGGTTCCAAAGAAGTGAAGCTAGGTTGGATTTGCAAATGTTCTGTCTAGCCTGATGAGAATCCTACGATT
The DNA here is from genome assembly GCA_034359265.1 of Canna indica. Lineage (NCBI taxonomy): Eukaryota > Viridiplantae > Streptophyta > Magnoliopsida > Zingiberales > Cannaceae > Canna > Canna indica. Next base: position 14,414,466 of record CP136894.1, on the reverse strand, counting down.
TCCTTTTCTATTATTGCACCAGGTGTATTTTGGTCCACTAAAGCCTAGGTCTATGAAGTGAAGCCAGGTTGGGTTTGCAAATGTTCTGTCTAGCCTGATGAGAATCCTACGATTTCCTTTTCTATTATTGCACCAGGTGTATTTTGGTCCACTAAAGCCTAGGTCTATGAGGTTTGAGTTTAAGATAAAATTCCTAAAGGTTCTGATGTGAGAGGTAAGTTTAAATTTAATGCCTCCTTTTTTGTCTTCAGGATTTAAGATGCAATTACAATCCCTAACTAGAAGCCAGGGGTAAGAAGATAAGTCTAGGCTAGATAGTTTATGCCAAAGTAAATTTCTAATGGAAGGATTAATATTTGCATATATATTGGTAAACAAAAAAAGTTGAAAATTTTTGTAATAAAAATGATAGCATGTATTACATCATGGTTTGAAAAAATGATTTCAATTTTAACCATAGCAGCATTCCAAACAAGAACTAAGCGACCAAATGCACCATTAGAAGTAAAAGAAGAATCATACTAGTTTCTACTAATTTTAGAGACAAAGGATAAAGCAGTAGCATCATCAACATGAGTTTTTTGAAGAGCAAAAACTTTTATATTGCAAGTTTTAATCAAGTTGTGCATTCTATCAAAGATGGTGGGGCTAAGACCCTCTAACCTTTCAAACTATAATATTTAAATGTATATAATTATATTTAAATGTATATTAATATTAAACTCGAATATAGAATAGAAAATGGAAATGTAATTACTTTGAAGCAAAATATGAGATTTTGCCCCTAACAAAATCCCTAAAAACATTCCGACGCAGCGCGTTCGAGTCGACCAACGCCAACCTAATCCCTAAATACGTTGCTTCCTTTCCTTCCCCATCTCCGACTCGATCGCCTCGATCCCTTGCCGGAATCGGATGACTGTTGCTGCCGGTTGCATTTGTCTAAAGCTAAGAGGGTGACAGTCTGAATGTATTTTGTCTCCACACCTCCTCCTCGACGTCCTCTATCCCTTTCTTTCACCCGTCTATCGTTTGCAAATCTGCTTCAAAACCTAATCTCACGGTGTTTCTTTCAGTTATTTGCTTGCTCTGATCTGGATTCGCATCGGTCGTGCCTTTATCTTGGTTTTTGGTTCTTTTCATTCTGCGCATAATGGCATTGCTGTAAGTATTTTTAGTGTTCTATTCTCGTGCAAAGTTTTGCTGCTGTTCTTCCCTGGGTGAAATGCTCTTGTTACCTGACTTGGTCTATATCAGTGTTCTTTACTCGGAATTTTGTTTGTGTTGTTTGTTGCACTGCCGTTTGTCTTTAGCTCTTCTTAAGTATCTTAAGAAATGTACTCTTTGTTTCTTCACACTGTAACTTAGATAAATTTTAAGCCTGTCGCCAAAATTTTGTTTCCTAGTGTACAAATTATCTATGTTTTTTTTCTTCAAATGTCATACAACATAATGTGTCTGAATATTGTATATACCATCCTGCATTTTGCCCAACTGCCTGTTTATATTTTTCCAAACAATTCATAGAAGTAGCTATTCATAATTTATCTTAGGCATAGTTTGAAATGGCGCGCCATAGGCGCGCCATGGCGCGGGGCGCACACAGGCGCAGGCCCCCGCGCCATATTTCCCCCGAGGCGCTAACCTAGCGCCTCGGGCGCCTTGGCGCGCGCCTCAGCCCAGGCGCGAGGCGCGCGCTATGTGCGCCACACGCATGTGTGGCGCACGGGTGCAGCGGGTGCCCTAAGTTAAAACTTAGGGCACCCGATTTTTTTTGTTTTTACATTTGCTTCCGCCTTTCGCTTCCGCTTCCGCCTTCCGCACGAGGTTTCTTCTTATTTTCTCGTCCTCCGACCGTCCGACGAGCCTCTCCACCGGATTCCGGCGCCTCTCCACCCGATTTCAGCCTCCGCCAGATATTTTTCTTTTCTTTCTCATTTTCTCTCCTTTTCTCAAATTTCCGTTGTTTTTTTTTACATTTCTTCAGCATGGTGAGATCTCAGCATGCTGGAACTCTCGCATGCTGAAGAAATTCTCAGCATGCCGAGAGTTTCAGAATGTTGAGAGTTTCTTCAGCATGCTGAAAGCATTCTTCTCAAGTTCAGCATGCTGAATGCTGAATTCAGCATGAAATTCACCATGCTGATTCAGCATGGAAGCATGGAGTTCACCATGCTGAATTCAGCATGGTGATTGGTGCATTCAGCATGCAGAATTAGCATGCTGAATTCTCAGCATGCAGAGAAATAGAGACTCTGCAATTCTGCATGCAGAATTCAGCATGAGCATGTTTTTAATAATATTAAACTTGTTGTTCTCATGTTCTATAATTATTTTTAATTGTTTTTTTAATGATGTGATTTTATGTATAAAATATATTTTACAATTATATTTTATTTTTGCGCCTCGCCTCGTTATGGCGCGCGCCGTAACCTTGCGCCTTGCGCCATGGCTCCAAGAGCCCTTTGCGCCTTTGTGCGCCTTGCGCCATTTAAAACTATGATCTTAGGAGTTGTTTTTCTTCATGGGAATGGATGAGCATGAGATATTTCCAAACAACTCAGTGCCTAAAGCTTTAAATATGATTTATACGATATATGTGTTAGTTGCTGCAAGCCTGGAACTACTTAGTTTGTGATGGCAAATTCTTGATAATAGCCAAAACCAAGTGGTATGATAGATATTTTTCATGTACTGTAAAATAAATTGAATGAGTTATCAATGGAGGTTTTTTGCTGTTTTATTTTGTCTATTCATGTTCTGATGGCAAAACTACTTGCAATTTTCTGTTCTATACTTCTATTATTCTGTGTCCTCATTTAATTTTCTCTTATGACTCCAATTTCAATTAATCTCATTGCATTTTGATTTCAGAAAGGAAGCTGCTCATGAAAATGTGGCAAAACATTATTAGAGAAGCAATAAATTCCTTGGTAGCGTGTGGCTGGAACGAACAGATGAATGTTTACTGTTGTGGATTATGACATTTTTGAGATTGTGGAAGGTTGTGAGAACGTATAGTTTGGTGATCTCCTTCCAGAATGCCAGGCTTACCTTTGGCATTTCGTGAGACTACGTGAGTCTAATTTATAAACAAAAGACTCCTATTCTTCTATTGAAAGACTACCCACTTTATCCTTATCCCTTGACGTAGCTCTTGTATCTGATTTGATGGGTTGATGTACATAATTCCTTATAGTCATGCTTACAACTTTTACATATGTTGCATGTAATTCCTTATAGTCATGACTCATGATGTGAGTAATATGTTGTTAGTTATTGTTTCTGTTTAATTTGTTTTATTTTCTCTTAAAAGCAGTTATGGACCATTATGCTATGTTGATTAATTTTGTTATATGAATGATGCTTGTAGTTGCAGCCAATCAAGGACTGATCAGATGTGCCGTCAACAGTCTCGAGTTCGGTTGACAGCTGAAGAGCAACTTGCTGCTGAAGAAAGTCTTTCTGTATACTGCAAACCTGTTGAACTTTACAATATACTTCAACGTCGGGCAATACAAAATGTAAGCTACTTTTACTAGGATATTTGTTCTCTTGCTTATTAAAGCATGACTTTGCTATCAGGTTCTCATGCACTGTATTTCTTCAAAGCGGAAATATTCTTTCTGAATCCTAACTACTCATTTCCCTTAACTGCAGCCTTTATTTCTTCAGAGATGTTTGCAGTACAAGATACAGGCAAAACGCAAAAGGAGGTTCATATTCTGTGATATAGTAATTTCCCTTTTAGGTGTAAACATATCCTTTCAAATTACTTGATATAGTGACAAACAGTTGTTATGTATTATGTTCATTCCACTAACTTCTATCTTCATCAGAACTTTTAAAAAACCGGTATCCTGCCTCATTATTTAGATTCTTTCCTGTAGAAAAGGAACCCATTTTCTTGTTACACTAGATTTTTGATGTTGATATTTGTTGAGCATTCCCACATTAAGAATCATATTTAACAACTAAGCCTGATTTTGGTTTCGACTATTCTGCCTTATCCAACTCCCTCTTTTGTTTTTTCTTAAGAAGATGCGTGATTGTTATTTTGATTACTTGTGAGAACCAAGCTTGTCAAAGGCACTAGGCGCACTCAAGTCGCAAAGGTCCCATATCGCCTGAGGCACACAAAAAGTGTGCGCCTGACCGAAGCCTGAAGCAAGACATACCTTTTTTAAAATATTACCTATATTATTCTCAAACAATAAAAAACATGATATGCAATGTAAGAATTAGATTATATGCACCATTGCACCTATAATATCAACAATTTCAACGAAGAATTAAAACATCAATATCATGAATCTAATTAAAGAGTCAAATAATAAAACCTTTTAGAGACTAAGAGTTTTTCACAATTCATCAAACTAGGTAATTCAAATCAAACATGAAAAACACCAAAGCTTTTAAGTTTTAACACAAAGTTTGTGACCCTCCTCGTCCCTACTCCCTAGACATCATTTTTGGAGTCTCCATCACTAAAATTTTTATCAATTTCGTCATCTCCATTTGACTTGTATCATTCAACATCATCTTATGTTTCATATGAATCCTCCTCACTCTTTTCAAAGTCACGTGAGTGAAAGAGAAGAAGGAAAACAAAGGGTGACAGAGAAAGGGAAGGAGAAATAGAAGGGCACAGGTGAAAGGGGGCGGATGAAGCCCTAAATGCTTTCTTTTTTTAGTTTTTTTTAATATTACATTAAGTGGTGGTCCCCTCCACTTAAGAAAAAAACTAGGTTTCACCCAGGCGCATAAGGCGCATGCCTAGGGCTTAAAAAAGCCCCCAGGTACAGCCAAGGCGCGCGGCTGGGGCTTCAAAAAAAGCCCTTAAGCGCAGCCAAGGCGCACGCTTGGGTGAAGTCGCTGCGCTGGCCAAGCCAAGGCGCAGGACTGAAATGGTGCCCCCAGGCAAGCGCCTTTGACAACCATGGTGAGAACAAACTTTAGACTATTTATATAAATGTAATGCCAACTTGGACATGTTTTCATCAAAATGCATATTTGTTGAGATGCATGATTGCTATCTCGATTACTTGAGAAAACAAACTTACTATTTCTATAAATGTATTGCCAACTTGGACATGTTTTCATCAAAATGCATATTTGTTGAGATGCATGATTGTTATCTTGATTACTTGAGAAAACAAACTTTAGACTATTTCTATAAATGTATTGCCAACTTGATCATGTTTTCATCATAATGCATATTTGTTGAGATGCTGATGTTTCTCATTACCAGACTTAAATATTAGGATTAGGAAATTGGAAACTTTGGTATAGAATCTTTAGACGTGCTGTAACATAGTTGATGATTTAAATCAGTGGATACAGATTAGGGTATAGTTGCAGGCCCGAAAACAGAGTGCTCCATCTTGAGTAAACAGTTGGATAAAATAACTTTGTCAATATGAATAGAATTTTTTAGCTTTGAATAAGCTATCAACTAAATGAGTTATTTATCAGATCAATTATTAGCATAATTTGAATTTCAAAGTTCAAACATAGTATTTTCTAGATGCACTGGGAGGGGTCATTAGTGCTCATTCCTGTTGCAGATTGTACCTTCTTTCTTTTTGACCAAATAAATGTGTCACATTAGACACTGGCGAGCCCTTGGTTCCTGCAGTTTAGCTATTTGGTTCACATTTGGATCCCTGTATTTCATTTTCCTAGTCCACTGTTCTGCTATACCAGATTGCAAGGTTATTATCGCGACCAAAAAAATTTCGCGGTAGCGAACCTTGATACCGATATATCGTTTCGCGACCGATATATCGTCCGCGTCGCGATATATCGACAATATAATATATATTATAAATATATATTATAAAAAATATATATAAATAATAATAGCATTGAAAGTCATCATTTTGACATTGCACATAGCAAAGTAATAAACATAACTCTTATGAACCATAAAATATACAAAAATCACCCACATAGCAAAGTAGCAAAATAGCAAAGTAGCAAACATAGAATATACAAAAATTCAATTCACATAGCATGAACAATAAACATCAAGTAGCTAAAGTCATCACAATCACCAAATCTCCAATAGTCCAATCTAAAAAAGATTATCAAAATCATCTTCAATGTCTTCATTAGGGGTATTATCCATTGGAGGAGGAGTTGGTTTGAGCCCGAAATCATCTTCAATGTCTTCATCATCATTTGGAAATATCTCTTCTTCTCCTTCATCACTTGAATTTACATCCATCAATCTTGAAGTAGAAGTAGAAGTAGAACCACGATGACGTCGATTATAAGTGACAAGCTCATTAACTCTACGCCTCCTTGGAAAATTACGACCCTCAAGGGCATTTGAAGCACCAATGGCTTCATCAACAAGCTCAAAAGGAATTCTATCATCCTCTTCATCATCATTGTTGAACCACGCATTTGTCCCCCAATCAAAATCATCAAGTACTAGTGGATCATAGTTTTTGCCACATTCACGAACTTTTTGAAATCTCGTGGCAATCTTTCGTTTGTATTGGACATACACCAAATCATTCAATCTTTGGTGCAACAATCTATTTCTTTTCTTGGTGTGAACCTATACAAAAGAAAAGTAATTAAATAAAAATAATAAGTAATAACTAACAAGAAAGTACTAAAAAAACATAAAATACTTAATTACTTACAAACTCAAAAGTGCTCCAATTTCGTTCACACCCGGAGGACGAACAACAAAGACTAACAATGCGCTTTGCAAACTTTGAAAACTCGGGAGTACGTCCACCGAAGGATTTCCACCATTCAACTAACATTAAAATTCAAAAATATGTAAAGACAATAAATATTAATAAATAAAATAATACACAATATACTTACGAGGAATCCTATTTGAGCGCTCTCTAATCACCATCTCTCTTGCAAAAGGTCCTCGATCTTCATCATACATATCAGCATCTAGAAGTATCTTGGATCGCATTGTATCATCCAACACTAATTTCTCAAGAACATCATTGAAGTCTTCACGTAGTTTCCCCGAGTACACGACATCATTTTTCTTGATGTCAAAATACTTGCCCGGATTGAGAAATAGAGCCGCACCATATAATGGTGTCTCCATTTGACGCTCCCATCGACTTTCAATGATATCAATGATTTTCTTGCACAAAGTGGATTTGTGGGCCAAGACTTGTTTGATCCTCCTCTTAGCTTCACCCATTGCCGCGGCTAATTCCGTCATAGCGGGTTTTTCATCACCATCCGCTATCCTCAAAACCACAAGTAGAGGCTGTGATGCTCTAATGCAATCTTCAACTGCCTCCCAAAATTTAACCGCATGGATTAAGTCATAAATTTTCTTTCCCGCTTCGGTCTTGCACAATTTTGAATCAAACCAATCTCCACTTACAAACAACCGCTACAACTCTTGTTTAAATTTCCTCAAATATGACAATGTTAGAAATGCAGTCGCAAATCTAGTAGCCCCGGGTCTAACAAGATCATGTCCGTTAGTGTGCTCCCTCATCGCATCAAGAAGGCGACCATGTCTATAGATGAATGTGGTCAATGATCTTGCTCTTGCGATTGTAGGCTTGAATTCTTTCATTTTTCCCACATCTTCCAACATAAGGTCCAAGCAATGTGCGGCACAAGGGGTCCAAAACAATATAGGCAACCTTTGCTCCAACAATCTCCCCGCTGCCTTATAGTTGGCGCCATTATCTGTGATAACTTGAACAACATTACTTGGGCCAATTTCTTCAATCTTGGTCTCAAGTAAGTCAGCCAACATCTGAGCATCATGACACTGACTTGAAGCATCAACAGAGCTAAGAAAAATAGTCCCTTGCGGACTATTTACAAGAAAATTTATCAATTGTCTCCCTCTTCTGTCTGTCCACCCATCTGACATAAGAGTACACCCATCTCTTTCCCAAACCTCTTCATGTTTGCGCTTTAAATCTTCTGTTTGTTCTTTTGCCTTTTTCAATAAAGGAACCCGCAACTCATGATATGTGGGTGGTTTGTAGCCCGATCCAATTTGTGCTATGCCTTCAACCATCAACTCATAGCTTCTTGAGTTTGCCGCATTGAAAGGAATGGCATTCTCATAGAAGAAGTTGGCTACATACATGTTAACTTTTTCAACAGCCTCTTTTGTCTTCAAAGACCTTTCAATGGTCTGTTGGCTAGGACCTTTGGAGTGTCTTTCATCCACAATTTCTTCTGGAGTTCTCTGTAGTAATCCACCAATCTTGGTTTGTGATGTGGATTGTGAGTGTGACACTTGTGGCATTGCTGCAAACTGAATAGCAGCCTCTTTTTTCTTCTTCTTGTAAATTGTTCCCGAGCTTGGCACGGAGTTGGAAGCTGTAGATAGGTCTACTGGTGCCACTGCTTCTTGTTCATCATCCAAACTGAATGGTGTCTTCCTCTTAGCTGCAAGGGCATCATGCATTTCTCTCATTATCAGCGTTGTGGTTTTATCACATTTTTTTACATCTCCATAACCACCAGCCAAATGTTGTTTAAGTCTTGTGATTCCCCCATTCAATTGGTTGCCACAAAGTGAACATGCAATCAATTGTCTTTTGTTTAAATCCGGCCAATATCCATATCTCCAACCAATATCTTTCGAGTTCGGTTTCCGTTTAGGATCTTTAGAAGGATCATAAGGCGTTTCACCGGAATTTCCTTCCATAATTTACTGCACAATATAAACAATGTTGCACACAAATACACAATACAAAATGAACACAGGCACACAACTAAACAAGGACAATGCAAATATACTATCAAATTCCATACAATGCAAATACACAATACAATGTTGCCTGTTCTGGAATCAAGAACAGCCTTAAGGCTGTTCTTGAATCAAGAACAGGCAATTCCAGAACAGCCTTGAATCAAGAACAGCTTAAGGCTGTTCTGGAATCAAGAACAGGCAATTCCAGAACAGCCTTAAGGCTGTTCTTGATTCAAGAACAGCCTTGCCTGTTCTGGAATCAAGAACAGCCTTAAGCTGTTCTTGAATCAAGAACAGGCAATTCCTGCTTGTTCTTGAATCAAGAACAGCTTAGCTGTTCTGGTTTGCAGTAGCTATGTCGGAAAAAAAAAAAAAATGGCGGAAAATGGAAATGCAGACATGCCGAGCCGTGGAGAGAAGATCGCCGGAACATACCTGACCGGAAAATAGAAAAGTTTCGCCGGAGAAGTGAGGCGCCGACGGGATGCGAGGAAGCTTCCGAGAGAGTCGCCGACGGGATGCGAGAGAGGAAGAAGAGTGAAGAAGAATAGAAGATACAGGCGTCGGAGGGTTTAAGTTAGGTTTTTTTTTTAAAAAATCAATAATTTAGATATCCTTATCACTAAGTTGGATGAAAAAAATCGCAAAAAAAACCCCTGGCCCAGCGGTGGAACCTTTCCGGTCCACCGCGCGGGCCAGGGTTCGAATCCCAGGCTTTTTTTTTTTCTTTTCTTGTACCGCGCATCTCGTCGGGATCTCGTCCAAGATTGGACGAGATCCCGACGAGATACGCGATATCTCGGGATCTCCTGTATCGTCCAGACGATACAGAAGATTCCACCGAGACAGCGATATCTCGTCGCTATCTCGACGAGATAGCGACGAGATGATAACAATGCCAGATTGTTGTGCATTAATTCATATGGGTAATTATTGGACCAATCTGTCAAATGTTTAACAATCAGAGACATTATCTTACTGATTCCACAATTGGTATGAAGAAAAATATACTTATTACTAATATACAAACCTTGTGTTTGGTTCTCCATTGAGTTTAAATGCACATGAATGCCTCCATTTTCGTGATACTTTTGAAACCATTATTTTGTTTCTCACATTAAGATTTTTTGGCCTACTGATGCCTCCAAAATTTTCTGGACTTTCAAATATTATGTTTGAGTTTCTTTATGTGTTAAAGCCTTGGTATACTGTAGGTTATTTGGAGTGTTATTTGATTCTTACCTGGCATTTACTACATCTTGCTTGTTTTCCTTCTTGTAGAATTCAAATAACCATTTCATTAATTGGAAGTCTGAATCATGACATAGATGAACACGTATTTCCTCTATACGCTCTATTGGCTAGACCTGTTAATTCTGCAGATGCAGAGGTAAAAGTATCCTATTCTGCTGTAAGTCTATTTTCTCCTGTATTAGATACTGAAGTCTTTGTAATGTTATGACAAACAGCATATTGCAGTATTCCGTTGTAGTCGCCCTTCTGTCTTAACGAATTTCAGCCATTCTGGGAAAAATGATCAAACAGAGGTCAATTTCATTATTCCTGAGATCAAGAATCTGACTACTGATGCAAGAGTTAACAACCTCCATATAATCTTCATCAGCAAAGGTTGGTGTGTTTATTTCATGTGTATATTATTAATCTTTTCTTTGCTGTGTTATTTAACTTAATATCCAAAATAGGTGAATTGGCATCTACAAGCCTTATATGATCTTTTCTCTTCCAGGGAAATCAAATGGTGGTTCTGGTGAAAATCATCTATCGAAGAAACAAGTAGATTGGCCTTCTTTTACTAGTAAGGCACTATAAGTTACAGGGTTATATGGGAAATAGCAATATTAAAAATACTGTGTGCATGAAAGATGATTGATCTAGTGAATTTATTTAGAAGGTCCTCCAAGGATTTAAAACCTTAACTAGACCAAAAGAATAACTAGAACAAAAGAATAATTTTAAACTTATTCAATGAACACTTTTAAAAAGAATAATTTCATGATAAGCACAAGAGTATAAAAATTGAAATTTCCCCCCTATCAACATGTATATCTAAATGAAATAACTCCCTCTAACAACATGCATGAATTTTTGAAATTATTTCTCCCATATACATTTATTTTCCCCCTTTAAACATCAATCGAAAAGGCAAAAAAATAAGCATGATAGCATCAAAAGTTGAAACTCTAAAAGATTTTTTAATATTTCAATACTATCAACTCATGGGATCTTAAAAACGATATCATATATGAAAAGAAATTACCATAACTGAAGTTCAAATCATAATATGAGAGTTGAAATCCAAATTTCACATGATTTTCTTTAAAGTATTGCAACTCGAATACGTAAAAAGGAATGAGATTTTTATAAAAATTTCTGAATATGCAGTTGATAATTTCGTAAATATGAGCAATTTTTAAAATATCTTCAGATTTCAATCAAACTTGCACAAAATCAAAAAATTATCATTTAAAGTATGTGTATGAAGTTTGATATAAAAATAATATTTCTAAGTCAATTTTAGCTACTTGGAAAAATTTCAAGCAAAATTAATCATGTATCAAGTGTTTTGCCTGTGTATCTATATTTCATTTTAGCATGAATTTTCAATCAAAATCATTTGAATGCACTTGATATGTACTAAATATGATTCTTGAGGTAATGCACTAAATATTTTGCAATATAAAACTCATACCTCATTTCTTAATTATTTAATTTCAATAATTTTCTATTTTCATCAATATAGATTTGTCCTTCCAATTAAACTAGTCTTAACTTGCGAGCAAAATTCATTAGTACCATAATGAAATTATAACTACTAGCAAATTATCGTGCTAAATAGCGATGGAGAATTTAAAGTATCATTCAAAAATCTCAGCCTTGGCTAGATGGTAAAAATTAGTTTCAAAATGATTCAAAGTGATACCAAAACAAATTTAGAGAGGTCTCGAAATAAAAAAAAATCATTGAAAAATCATTCAAAATCATTGTGTAAAATATGTAATTAAGATTTCAACATGCTATTTTCATTTATGGTTTTTTGTTTTTCAATTCCGAAACTTCCATTTTCAATTTTTGAAACATTTTTCAAATCATAATTTTCAAGTTTCTTTTGTTTTTCAAAGTTCCCTTTTCAGTTTTCAAAAGAATCAAAACCATAATCTCACTTTTCAAATCCTTAATTTCTAGTACCATATCATCATGGCAAACATCATTTGAGGATTTCAAGTTTGTTTTTAATTTTTAATTTTCTAGTTCTAGGACATGCAAACAACTACCAAGCTTGAAATTGTCCTTTTTAATTTTCTTTGTTTTTTTTCAAAGCAATTCGTACATCTTTTTACATTCTTCAACCAGTTATTTTAAGATAACTAGAATTGCTAATATGAGTATTATTATCATTAAGATTTTTGACATGACTAGAAGAGGAATAATTTACCTCATTATGAAGACCAATGAGGTAAAAAGAAGTGGCATCATTGTATGTCTAGAGGATGATTCATTTGATTCAAAAGTGGATATGTGGATGTCAAAGTAGTTGTCCTCTTCTTTAGCTTTTTCTTCAATGAAGAAAGCTTCTTCTTAATATACCCCTCTTTGCAAATATAACAAATTACTTTTCTTTTTGGGCTCTTAGAATCCACCTTTGACTAGACACTGTTAGAGCATTAAAAACATGATCAATAGTGGGTAGATGACTATTGTAGTAACCACTTTCAATAAATGTAGTATGCTCATCGGTTTTAGCATAATCATATAACATATTTAATGTAGCCCATAAACTGAAAGCCGAGATAAAATGCATGACCTTTTCAAATATTTCATTTGACAAAGAACAATATATGCAATTCATAGACTTTACATTTAAATTAAACAATTTAAATTGTTCTTAAGTCCATGCATTCATGTCATTGGTGGGTTCAATATATTCTTGTTTTAAAATGCACCAAATATCAACCCCTAGAGTAGTATGAATCATCAAACCTAGGAGGGGTAGAGGCCAAATACTATAGTGCCATAATTGTATTATAGTTTAATATAGAAGAGATGACAAAATCTTAAGCTATAAACTTGCTCTGATATCAAATGTGAGAGAAAATGATATACCAGAGGAGGGTGAATAGTGTTTAAGCCCAAAATTAAACTTGATGCCAATTTAATTGATTCAATTAATGAATTACACTTTCAATTACAATTTAACTATATATAAGCAAAAGTCAATATGACAATTAAGCACACAAACAAGAGTAACAATGCTAACACACAATTTATAGTGGTTCGGCTTTTAACTAAGCCTATATCTCCTCGCTTAAGATTTCAACTAAATTCACTAAATAGTAGTTTTATCTAATGGGCGTTTGTTTCGGACGATAGGATTTCGGATGGATAAGAATTCAGTTGGAATTAAGTAGGATAAGAATCACGTGGGATAAGCTTATATCTTATCTAGCGTTTGCTGAAATCTCGGATAAGATATCAAAAAATATAGGATTTTGAAATCCTATGTTTGTGTTGGCTCCGGATAAAGGAGTCAGATATTAATAATTTAATACTTAAAATTTTACCAAATTTTTATTATAAAATTATGAAATTAAATTTAAATAATTATTTTAACATAATGATAATAGTAATAATTGACAAAATATTTTTAAATATTAAATTAAAATTGACTTATTGTAAATATCTAGTTTAAATGACAGGAGAAGAAAAAAAATCTTGGGATTTTAATTCCCACCCGCCTCGGGAGGATATCTATATCCCATAAGAATCGGATTTGGATCCGGTCATATACTCATATCCAACTTAATTGATATCCGATGCTCGTAGCAAACGATGGATATGACAAATCCTATCAACTAGTCATATCCCGTGAAACAAACGCGCCCTAAGAGAATTTACAAGTTAAGGCTAGAAACCCTCTCCTCCAGGAGTCCAGGGCCACCCTTTTCATGAGGGTACCTCCAACATCTCAAGCTTCGATGACAACTAATTAAACTAGAAAACCCGAGTAGACTTATGCCTTTGTACCAAGGCAACCACTCAAATCCTATGACTTAAGCCCTAGCTCAATACCAAGCTTTAAATCAAACAAAACAAACTTAAAATTACAAATAGGTGATAGAAATTATCAAATAAATACAATTCAGCTCTCAAATCAAGCTCCTAACTCATCTTGCCGCCTTTGATGATAATCAATTCAAGAGTAAGACTTAAACAAGAAGGAAAAGCTCAAACTAGGGTTCACAAGGATGGCTCAAGAAATCTCAACCAAGGACGTAATGATGTCTCAATGGAAGCATTGAGGCTTAAGGGATGCTAAGAACATGTATATATAGAGTTCTAATGAGAGAGGTTCCGGTTACAGATTTCACAATGATTGAAAAAAGAGTCGTTGGACTCACCTATCGAGGACTGATCGTAGGTCCATCCACCGAAGGTCAATTGAACATGTGACATAAACTCGTTTCAACGCATGTTTAAGTATGATTCTAGTTTCGAGATTTTGGACATGGTTTTGATCCCAAGGATTTTACAATGGTGATAAGACCCTAAACCATATTCTTCAAATTTTTTTCACTTCCGAGCATCTATTGACGTCCTTTGAGTTTTTTGATTTCACTTTGATCTTTTCAATCATGGCCGTTGCGTGCTTATCAACTAGTAACCTGAAATTATTTCTCATTAAATCATTAGTTTAAACCATTATTCCTGGTTTGTTATCATCAAAACTAAGATTTGAGACAAAGGTTGAAAACCTTAGACCAATACGAAGGATGCTTTGTGCTCGATATTTGAGAATTAAGGCATGACATGCAGCATCTTAACTTTGATGCTTATCTCATCTTAGATGAATCAATTAGATACTCTTCTCAAATGTCTCAATGCTTAGAGAATCGTATAGGTTGGAGAAAGTGATGTTGTTAATAGTATATCATATTGCTTAATATGAAATGTGTTCGGGAAACAAGGCAAGTTGTGACTAGAAGATGACTAGGACAAGATAAAATATGTGGCTCGGTTCCATCTCTCCTTATAAAGGATTTTATATTTGTGGATGAATATGCACCAGTACTGACCTACTGGGAAAGGTGAAAAGAAAAGTAATAAAGAGTACCGAATCATCTTGAACAGAAATAAGAGATGGTGTTCCGTGCTACTCAACAAGGAGAACTTGATGCAAAATTTGTTTGTCTTTTTCTAGTATTGATAGTAGTCTTCCTTATATTGGCACCAACTTATTATGGATATATGAGGAAAGATGGAGGCTAACAATGGTATGCACCTTTGTTTATGCTGTGCCAATGGCTAGTGAGGATAATACCATTAAGTTGGTTTGTAGTATATACTGACACATTGAATCATTCAATTGATTTTTTAGGCATGCTATTCTTCTTAGAGTTTGATATCATGATCATAGACTTCTGTTTCTCAGTTATAAATGATGTTGGAATACATTACACATAGCTTACTATGCAAATCTCAGCTATCACACTCTATTTCCTCTTTTTCTTTTGTAATTAGTTTCTTCTTTTGGATACATCCAAAAGGATATAAATTTTTGGGCATGTGAAGCATGTGATTATTATTTTTAAAATTCAGTTAAATTGCATTTTATTGAGACATGAAACAATCATATGCAATCTCTTTTTTGTTTTCAGAACTTGAAGGTAACTGCTTTTGGGGAAAATTACCAGTTGATTCACTTTGTTTATCATTGGAGAGGTGTGTGACTCGCTTAGGACATGGTGCCGATATGCTTTCAGCTTTTAGTATGCAACCAAGTATATTGGAGGTATGCAATATTGCAAAATGGTGGTATGCTGTCTTGTTCATTATAGGATTATGCTAAAATATTGCAATACCCTCATGATATGATTTCTTTTTCTTTCAAAACAATTGTAAATCTACAAGTGGAACAATATTTAAATTTTAAAACAAATTATGAAATCTACCAAAAAATGTTAATCTTAGTTAATTAGCAAATGTGAAATCTTTCAAATTGATTATGATATTAAGGGTAACTTCTTATCCTAAATGATTTGCTTAGATTGTACAATTTTAATTTATATTCCAGAAAATAGTTAACAATAATCACCAAATGTGAAGTTTGCTTTTATCTCTTTCTTATCTTAATTAGGACTCATTTAAATAATGTCTGATGAGGTTTGGTAGGATTCTACCTTCTTGAATCAAACTACATGCCATCCTTAAATAGATTGGCTTTGTATCAGTCATTTTGGAATTCTTCTTATTGAACCACTCCATATGTCATCTTTGATGATTATGTGGTCTTATTATAGCCATTCAATACATATCATCTTAATATGATTTTTAAAGATCTTTTAATGATTCATATGTTTCTGTTTTACTTTATTTAATTTTGTTTTTATCTACGAGTATCTTAATGATGGTTAGCCATATTACCTAGAATGTATTGCCACGTGTTGAACTCTTTAAAATAGATTGTTAAAGAAGAAAACTAAAATAAATTGTCACGACAATCATACATCTCTTTTCAAGTTTTTAAGGTTAATTACATTTCTCCCTTGTGGTTTGGGCCTTTCCTACTTTGCACCATTTGGTTTAAAACTCGTAAATGTGCCCTTTGAGGTTTCCTAGTCATCACTTAACCCTCCCTCCTCTGTTGACCCCCTATGGTTTCCTTTCATTAGTTGTGTAAAAGTATTAAAATAGCCTGCCTGTTTAATATGTGACATTAGGGTAAAATGGACATTTCACTTAACTCTTTATTTTTATTTAAACTTTGTCCATTTTATCTTAGTTTCATCTATGCAACAGGCAGGTCTTTAGTCAATTTACAATGATCCAATGGCAAGAAGCCAAGGAGGGTAGTGTGGGTCTGTTCAGGGTTCCAAACTTACACTGAGGATGATATTTGGAACTTTGCTGTGGAGTATGGGCATACACATGAATAAGCTTTGAAGAACTTGTCTAGGGACATTCACTTTGTTAAAGCCTCATCCATGTGAGTTATTGGACAATGCATAGGTATGATTTGGCTTGATGGGATAATTCATTAAATTGTTAGGCCTGAAATAACTACCCAAAATCTTGTAGCCCAAGTTAATTGTTATACACAGTACACATAAGCCTTATAGGCCAATACACTTAATACGCGAGATTAATTGCGGTGCCATAATTTTCCATACTTAAAACTTGGCGTGGTGTCATAATTTCCACACTTAAAACTTGGCATTATCGTCAAGCTCAAGTCTAACTCATCACTCATAATCAAATACTATCTTAGTTAGCGGCATGTGAGCCTCAATGTAGTGGCAATTACATTCATCCATAGCAGATTTTTCCCACATGAATCTTCTTGCTAAGCCTATGAGTAGATGGGCTCTGGATCCTTTTTAGGACTCGTTTTCACAAGATAACTCGTCCATTAATTTTTTAGGCGGTAACCATTGATCCAAAAAGTATTTAAGCCCAAGTTAATAGTAGTACACAGATCAAGTATTATAAGCCACTAAATCCCAATGTATATGGGAATAAATGGGGTCTCACACCACTTTTTTTCACAACATATAGCAAATTGTATTGGATTGACTTGATGGGTCTTCTATGCAGCAGATGTGCAACAATATTGTGTTATCTTACAAATATGTGTATTACCTTGGTTTGGTCTCACATCTTAACTGCAACATAGGACATCGGGCTGGCCTCAATCAGAATCTAAAGCCTTTGAATGGATATATGGTTTTTAAGAAAATCAAACAAGACTTATATTGCCACTTAAGTCTGGATGTAGTTGACGGGCTTGGGATAAAAGAAGATAAAAAAGGAAAATCTAGATCTGATACTGGTGTGCTGGTTATGTAGCATTATTAGGCACCTGTTTTGGCCATGCAGCAGTATATACTCCTGTATATTCCTAATGTGGTATGGCACGATATTTCATTGTTACCTAGATTCTTAGTTTTTATACTTTCACTCACGGATAGGGGTGGCAATTTTATCCGCATTTGTCGAGTAAAAACTGCATTTGCATCACATCCGATCTGTATCAGTACTATAAAAATGGATATGGCTGCGAATATGGATTTGAAAAATTTGCATATCCATGTGGATGCCGATGTGGGGTATATCCGCGCCACATCCAATCTGCATTCGCACGACATACATATAATTAATAATAATATCCGTACGGATGCGGATGTAGGGTATATCCACACCAATTTTGGATCCGCATCTGCATCGGATATATATAATTATAATAATATCCCAATAAGTTGTAACATATATAATCTATATTATACATTTATATAATTTTACATGTTTTTGATAATGTTTAAGTGTTTGATCCACATATTGTTTATTTAATAGTGCTTTTATAATTTTTTTATTGATTATTATAAAGGTTTTTATAGGTTTCATTAACTTAGTTTATCTAAAATGCGGTGCAAATGTCTGCAAGCAGTCTGGATGTGGTGCGAATATGAAATGTAGTATCCACACCACATTCGATCCGTCGCCATCCCTAGTTAGGGAATCACTGTTGCATATACAACAACTTAAACTTAAGAGAAATTACTTCAGAACCATATGAACTATACCACTCATAACATTTTGGTACCTAAAGAAAATTTTGTAACTAATTAGTACCTAACATTATTGTCTAATATGTTACTACAATTGTCATGACGTCATAGCTTAGCCGATGGAAAATGTTGACATGTCAGCATTTTTGCGAGGAATATCCCATTTGCCATTTACTGATTTTTTTTAGTTTTTTTACGACCACATCAGCCCTTAATAATGTCATGATAATTGTAGATATGCGTTAAACGATGATAGCGTTAGGTATCAATTAATTACAATTTTTTTTAGATAGCAAAATGTTACAAGTGCATAGTTTAGGTACCAATTTTGCCTTTTACCCTAAACTTTCCTGCAACACTAGGCATAACTTGAGTGTTATGCTGCAAGATGTTCTGATGGCACCAGAACTAGCTTCTTTTGCAGAAGTCATTCTTTGACACGCATAGTGTAATTATGTCTTTATAAAGAATGATGATTATGATGCTTGAGCAATTAATGTTGTGAATGTTGTGCTGCATGTTATTATGATGGTTGTGTAGTGTCATTGTTTAATTTTGTCAATCTTAACATCCCTCCAGTTATACTTAATATACTGTTGACTTTGTTAAAGAAAGTTAAGCTCTGTATTATTGCTTCTCTTAGATATATGTAATCTTTACAAGAGATACTGATTCCTCTGTTGTTTTGTAGTCTAAATATTTGGGCAGGCATGACTGTATATCATTTAGTTCCCAAAATATAGATTCAACAGTAAGTTCCTGCTGATATATTGATCATATAATTTCTAGCGTATAGATGTTGCAATAATAGTTGATTTTTTTGTCTTTTAAGAGTAATTCTCAAATTCAAGTCAGCGTATGTGCCCGAGAGGTGGGAGCAAGCGAGACCTCTCCTTATGACTTCTATTCATATGATGATGTTCCAGCATCATCTTTGCCTCACATAATCAGGTGATAATTTCTTTTGTTGTTGTCTGATAATTAGCTCGTTTTCCTCTCCCTTATCTGGTATCTATTATCTCAAATATTTTGAATTATTTGTGTGTTTTCATGCTACGTGATCAGCAGTAGATGTTATTTTGTGTTTCTTCACATCACAAGTTTTACTCTTAAGATATGCCTTAAAAACATCTAAGTAATAATTTTTTTTTTTGTTGTGGATTCTTAAGTTTTTTTATCAGTGCCAATTTATATTCTTCAATACTTTCTTTGCGTGTGGGCTAATGGGCTGGAGTGGTCTAATCCCAACACATGGAAATTGAAGTAGGGATATGCACTTTTTGAAGTGTGACCTAGACAAGACTGGAACTCAGGTCATTCAGCTTCCATACATCCTTAAGCTGTTTGGCTGGGGGGTTTCAAAATTGTATGAAACCAAATGTGGGATATGGAATGAAATCTATTTTCAAATTCAATACCCAACATCTCTTTTTACTCTGGATTGAAGTTTTATTTCATTCTTTGCTAATAAAAATATTTTATTTTTTGTTCAAATAATTCAATTGTACATTTAATAGTTAATTCCTTTTTATAAATCATATATTTTGTTCCTTTATCAATAAACAAATACATATTTTTAAAAATAATAATTAAAGTTAACTAATTATCAATTAGTGGATAATAATATATTTTACATTTAAGTTCTATATTGATATATGTATTATGTTTTAGACCTTTATCAATAGAAAACTACATATTTTTATATAATAAATTAAAAATTACTTAATAAAAATGCATGGAAAATAGTATATAATTTGCATTATGTCCTTTTTATAAATGTTATATTTTAGTCCTTTATCAATTAAAATTACAAATTTTTGATATAATAAATTAAAATTAACTAAATAGAAGTTAAGAAAATAGTATTTTTTACATTTCAGTCCTATATTTTTATAAGGAAAAAATACATGTACCGGCCCTCTATATATTCTAAAATAAATTTATCACCTTTCTTGGTTTCAAAAATTCCCGTGTCCCTCTCAACTTTCGCCTGCCCCATGAATGCAAATGTTGTGGCATTTTGTTGATTTATACATTTTTTCCACATCATCAGCCATGTGGATATTATTATTATTTTTATTTATTTCGGATGAACTTGTTAAAAAATAGTGAAAAAAATATATTTTGCATTTAAGGAATTTTGACTTTATAAATTTTACATTTTATTCATTTACCAATATAAATTATAAGTTTAAAATAATATATTAAAATTGTGCAAATGAAAATGAGTGGAAATGGTATATTTTATATTTATGTCCTTAAAAAGAAAATCAAAGTTATGCTGGATCAAGATATCTTTGAAATTTGAACTTCACATGCTTGAATTATATATATATGGCATGATGAAAGTTTTTGTTGATGCATTATTTATTTTATTAATGATTCATTTGATTTGGTAGTAGGATAATTTTTTTACTAAAAATCTTGATTAATTCCCATTCCCGAGTATTAGTAATCCAAACATGCAATTTGTGAATGATTCTTATTCCTGCACTGCAACTAAACAACCCCCTATTGGAATGGAATTCGATTCCTATTTCTGTAGGATTATTTTCCAATTCTCTGATTCACAACTAGCGACCAAATGACCCCCTATGATATGATAAATGCCCATTCCTTCTAGCTAATTATTTTTTAATTAATGTTTCTTCACACTGATTTTATGTTTCCTTTTATTTCATTTCCTATTCCTATTATGAGTAGGAGTCCTAGCTAATATAATTTTAGCCCTCGAATTGTTGCCCTTGGGGCATTGTAGGACAATCTGTGTGAATACTATTGTTGATTTCCTCAATCTTTCTCAATTCTTCCACTTTTCTCCTCTAGTCTTTCTCTTTCTCCCTTTCTCCTCTCAGTTCGGTGCTGCATCATGTTTTCAAGTACATATATCTCTATGTGCCTTATGCTCTGGCCTTATTTGCTGTATTCTTCACTGTCCTGCTCGATAAAGAAAATTGGTGTAGATTATCTCTTTTCTTTTCCTCTTCTTTAATTCTTCTGTCCTTTCTCTTATCTTCTCTTCTCCTTTATTTTTCTTTGAACAAGGGTAGAACATGATACTTTCAATCATTTGGGGCTCTCCATAGTAGCGCATATCTATGAACAAGGTTAGGACCTGAATCAACTTATTGTTTTAATCAATTAAAGTGAGCATTTGACATACTGAGAGATCCTCCTAAGATAATAATTGTTTAGCATGAAAAGGATATGCGGGATTGAGCTTGATTTGCTTGTTAAATTTTTTGAATTACCTTCCTGTTAATGTGTTCTAATGTGTTTTGCTTTGTTAACTATGTAGAGCATTTATGTGGCCATGTTCACATATAACTGATCTGCTATTCATTTGAGTTTTTGGTCATTCACTGCGAAATTCAATTATTCAGCCTAAAAGGTGTACACTTGGAAAAGCTTTAATATTTGGTTTATTTTGGATATCTGATATTTCTGATTTTAAGTGATTAATTCATATCTGTCCATAGCTTTCCTTTTTTTGTATGCTCTGATCCTAATTAGTCTTTCTTTAATTATGTAGGTTGAGAACGGGGAATGTCCTCTTTAACTATAGATACTACAACAACATGCTGCAAAAGACTGAAGGTCACCTCTTTCTCATTGTTCATTGTTAACATATAATTGAACTATAGATTCCTATCCATATATATATATATATATATAACAAAAAATTAGTTTTTAACAATTTCCTGATATGTTTAGGTATTTAGTTTGGGGATTGAGGAATAAAATACCTAATTCTCTGTATCATATGGTTTATAAAATTTAAAATGCTTAAATTTTTTAGACCCTTTGGATTGTAGGATTGTGTCGTCCTATATTAATTCTAATGTAATTCTCTTGTATATGTGAAAAATTCTAATACAGTACCAAATAGCTTTTAAACATTGTATTCATGTATTTGATATTTGAATATTGATTTTAAGCATTTATTCATCAATTATGTATTATTAGAGTTATATCTAAACCGATATCGCGTCATATCGGGCGGTATGATACATATACCGCCTGGTATACCATATATACCCGGTATTTTCAAATACCGGGTATATCGAATACCGGAATCCCCAAAAACCGGTAAATACCGGGCTTACCGTACCGTTTCGGCCGATTTTTTAAACCATGGTCCAATCTATTAATTTTATTTTTAACTTTAATTAAAAGAGGAAGGCCCGCCCAACATTCCTCTAGGATATCAAAAACAATTAGAACTTCCATTGTACAATGCATGTAAAAGCTCAACCATGAAGACAGTATGTTAATAGAAAGTAGCTCCTATTGATCAAGAAGGATATAAATAGAAACTCAAATATTTGGTATTGAAAGTACCATAGGATACTTCATGAGCCTGGTTTTGTTTCTTTTATTCAGTAACAATATAGAGTTATTTTTTGGGATTAAAGATCTCTTTTATTTTCCTTGGAAAGTTCTTCGCTTTGAAATGAAAAAAAATTCTCGTAGGAGGTTTATATACATCTGAACAGTACTGTTTTTTTAACTATTAAAGAACAACCATTTCTAGTAACTAAATGTCAATTTCATATATTTTGGAAGTATAAGATGATTTAGATTTGATTACTTAAGAAAGTTGATGCTAAACAAAGCCAATTTTCTCCTCCCTTTTCATCATCCTCTTCCTCCTACTGCACCCCAACTTTCTCCTCTTTGGCTTTTGCCGGAGGAGGAAGAGGAGGTCGTTGGAAGAGAAGATCCTTGAAGGAGGTGGAGGAAAAAAATAATATATTATGCCATGTCATAGCACCAAATCAACATTTAATGATATTTTGGATGGAAGATTAAAGGGTGCCTTATTTTGATATACATACACTTCTATAAGATTGTGCCTCTTTTTATTACACTTGAAATGGCGAACCTTGTTCTTTAATTAAGCTAAAGGTTGGACTCTCTTGAGTAATTTTCCTTAATATTAACATTTGAAGCTAGAAGAGGTTGCTTGAGCAAGAAGTGAAGCTTAAGTGTTTTGTATCTTGTTATTTAATTACGAGGGTGCATTTATCTGCAGGGTAATCTGGATTACCTTGCACATCCACTTGCAAAATTGTTGGGAATCTTACATTGCACCGTTTGGAATATCTAGTAATGTTATTGCAAAATTTATGAGAATTTGGATTAACTTGTTTGGTATCATGGTATGACAAATATTGGAATGTAAATCAGTTCACCTAAATACCCCTATGTTTGCCATTTTCTATTCAAAAACATTTAAGATGTTTTCACAGTTAATTCTCAAAAATTACTAATTTATACTAAACTATAATAGTAACAAACTATTTAATTTTTAAATTCAATAAATAAAGATAAATTACTAATTTTCTAATAAATGATGATAAACAATTTAATTATTAATTAATTATAAATTATTAATAGAAAGAAATAGAGATGGAGATTCGGTAATCTGGATTCCCTTATATGAGTTAACCTGGAACCTATAGCCTTGCTCTACATAACAAGAGTAATTTTGTCTTCAGTAAGATTACCACCGTATTTTACAACCAAACATTGTGATTACCATGTCTTTAATGCTTGATAATCTAGATATATTGCCTCGTTCAAATGCCTCCAAATCTATTTGTTTGTTTGATTTATCTGGTTACTTTATATCATCTGTTTCTTGTATATTTTTGCACCTCATATTCAAGTTTTTGACCTATTTGTTTTCTCAAATAACAGTTACTGAGGATTTCTCTTGTCCTTTTTGTTTAGTAAAGTGTGCAAGCTTTAAGGTAATTTGTATGCTGTTTTTATTTCATTGTGTATTGACCTTCTCTATCTTTCTTTTCTCTAGCTTTAAGGTTCTTGATGGTGTTTTCTGCAGGGCCTAAGATATCACCTGAATTCTTCCCATGACCTATTCAATTTTGAGTTCTGGGTTGGTAAACTTCTGAAGGCTACTGTTTTAACTAATTATCTAATATCTGAGACCACATTATATCACGTGGCTGACATTTTTTGACAGGTTACTGAAGAGTACCAAGCTGTAAATGTTTCTGTTAGCACTGATATCTGGCGATCTGAGGTTATTTACAATCATCAATTCACTGTCTTGATACTGTGGCTCAAATTTAGTTTTTTTGTTTAGTTATCAGAATGCAAAAACATCAATTTAAATGTCAGACTTGTAGGGTACTGATACCAAATGGTATGCTGACATGTACTGCCCGATGTTATCAAGTAATGATAATGAATTAAAAACTGAAGGGTGTCTCAGGACTAGTGGTTGTCATCTGAATATCAGGCAGTACTAGATGTATGCACTGGTCCTGTTTGTATTTTTTGAATCATAGTGGTAAGTCATATAAGTGTTGAGAGTATTTTTGTCTCGTAAATATTGGTGTGTAGTTTAGTTTATTTTGTTGCCTTGATATTTTTTATTCGCCATCTTTGTCTATATATATATTGAGGAGATCAGTTTATTCTCGAGACATCATGTTTTAGGGTTTTATTCTTTAACTTGGTCACAGAGCAGGAAACTCCATCCACCATTCTCGTTATGCACCCCATTGCTCTTGCCAGCGATGAATTGGCAAGTCGAGTGACTGAATGGTTTATTTTCCTTCTTTCTTCTTCTCTCACATTCTAATATTTTATTCCAATTTTTCTTTTAATTCTTTTAATATTATTCCCTTTACCGCGCATGCTCTATATGGTCTCCTGCTCTGCCTATGGTGCTGCTCGTGTGTAGTGGCTCTTAGCGCAATTGAGATTTTAATGAATATTAAGTTCAGATTCGAATACAAACTAAGTTAAAAAAAAATGAAAATGCACATGGTAAATGGCGAGAAAAGAGATAATGCTAGCACATGGATTTATAGTGGATCAATTTCTAACCAAGTCTACATTGGTTCCTGTGTTATCTGCAGGTGGTATTAGACAGAGTTGACCCAAGAGTGCATACATTTTTCTACTGGTAGCCTCTTCTTATTATTTTAGTTCTCGTTCATTGTTTGCCAGTTGACAGTTCTTTAAAGTTAATGCAGTTCGTTGAACTGAAAAGTGAATAATGCCAGCAGCTCAAACTTGAAAAGACGCAGAAGATCTGAAAATAATCTTCAGAATGCAAGTCATGTACATCCACATCTTTTGGAATCAGGCTCTCCTGAAGCAGCTCTGGATGGTTCTCATGAAGACTACAATAACAAAGATAATGGTAAGTGTCCCTCCCAAAGCAGAAATGCTTCACATGCAAATGTATGCAGTAATTTGGTGCTGTGTTTCATTGGATAATAACATATCTGAGTTGCTACAAATTAGAACTGATAGCTACTATGAAACAGATGGAAGTTCTTACAAAAATGAAGCGAAAAATCATAATTCACTGTTCAGCGAATCTCGCTCGCTTCATGTGCGAGATAAATCTGAAAGATTTAGTTCACAGAGTCGTCGTACTGCAGATTGCACTGCTCTGTTATCTATCCCTGATACAACAGGTGTTTGTGCTGCCACAACCCAAGCTTCTACTAGCAATGATTTTGCTCAACAAGTATCAGGGACCAATCAAGTATCACAAAGCATGTTGCAGTTTGCAAAGATGCGGAAAATATCTGATGAACGAGCTGATCCCAGGAAGTTGGTTTCTATCTTTTGCAATTATATATAATAGTAAAAGTCTTCTCTTCTTTGATGTAATTTTGATGTTGATTGTTAAATTATGCCTTGGTTTTGTTTGATTACTAATCTTTCTCATTTTACAGTCGTGCTTTGCTGCATAAACGACAGTTCTTTCATTCTCATAGAGCTCAGGTGATGCATAATATTATTTGTTTCTGATTTCTATCCGACAAACTATTTTATTGCTTACTTGAAATTTTTAGCACCTCTCTTGTATATACGGAAATGTTTGGAAGACTGTTTCCCTATGTTTGCTACTAAAGTTCCAACTTGAGATCGGAAATAGAAATGCAGATATCATATCTCCACATGACAGTTCTTTCATTTGTGTCTTCAGAAAGAACCACATACCATACCTTGCACAAGATAAATATCTGAATTATCATTTAATGTTGAAGTCTATTATAAGATTCTGTTCCATTGGGTCTATAGACAATCATATTTTTTTTTTGGACACAGAAATGAAGAAACCATTTCAATAGAGGGAATCTATCACAGAAGAGGTGTCTCCATTTAACAATTATATCCGTTCAACATATATGGGTTAATTGATCAAACTATCCTTGGATTTTACCTGAATTCATCGTACCTCCCCTCATAGTTTAAAGTTGTGTTGAACTATCAACTATCTCTTGATATTGAGTTAGCACCCCCACCCCTTGCCACATTTGCAACAATATTTCCAATTAAAATATTATTTTCACCTAGTCTAGCTCGCTCCTACATGTGGTAACTACGATGTTGGGAAATATGTTAGTCATTCGCATCAAGCTAAAACTTCCTTATTGCATGTGTGCTCCTCCATGAGCACACACAAATAATGGTAGGTAGAGATCTGAGTAGTATACTTGATCAAACAAGTAGTTTTCTCGCCTACTACGCATTTCATACTACCCCCAATAAATTGAAAAACATAAAGCTAGTTGCTATGGGTAATACCTTCATGATTCGTTTGTTTCACTCGATAGGACACAATAGGATTACAAATGAGAGTGTTGAATCAGATTTTTTTTAATCCAAGGTACACCGGTTATAACATCAATATTATATTGTTCTGATCTTATTTTATTCTAATCCATTCACTAAACAAATAAGAGACTAAAATCCATCCCTTATACTATCCCCTCTTATCCTATAAAACAAACATGCCCTTAGTTGACATCATGGTTTAAAATACCGGTATGATCTCGGTCAGTGACCGGTACCGGTATGTACCGGTACCGTACCGTACCATACTGTACCGACACACAGTACGGGCCGGTAAGAAAAAGGCATACCGGCCAGTGAATTTTTTTTTGTTTTGTTTTGTTTTTTTTTGTTTTTTTTGTTTTTGCTGTTAAAAATAACTCCAATAACACATAATTATTTGGGGTCTTTATAAAGACCCCAAACAACCTTAAATCCGGCCCCAAAAGGCTACATAGCCGTTTTAGGTGCTGTCGGGTACTGTAGCAATGGCTCTTAAAAAGAGCCGTTGCATCATACTGGGCGGTATCGCCCGGTATGACATCAAATACCGCTCGGTATGGGTGGTATTAACTGAGATACCCGGTATCACCCAATACCGGGTATCTCGTATATCGGTTTTTTGAAAAACCGGTAGATACCGGCGTACGGCCGGTACGGTATTTTAAACCATGGTTGACATATACCTGTTTGAACAGCTGTCTTTCTTTGATAAGGATTGGGATGATTTATGAAAGGTTGCTAATGCATATTATGGTGGATGATTTATGACCTTGGTGGTCATTCTCCTTTAGAGCAAAATCAAGTGGATCTAAAGATGGGGACTGGCAGGAGATATTATGGTGGAAGAAGAGTTATAAAGGGAGAACGAGGGAAATGAGATACAACTAGAAGAGGTCAAGGTTATGTGGATGTTTAGTGGGGATATATTGAAAATAAAAGGATGTCAAGGTCAGTTTCAAAAATTAATTATCTTTACTGCCAGTTAGGTCAGTTTGGAAACACCAACAATGTGTCAATTTACTATAGTAGCAAAAGAAAAAAGAACCAACAAGGTGCATTAAGTGGTTGGAAAAAAAGACTAGCAATGCGCATATATTATTTTGGGGGTCAATACCATTTGTTACACTTCATATATTATTACTGAAGAGCCTATACTTGCACGACCAGAATATTAGTAACTTTTTTCATTTACTAAATGCTTGACAATGGAGAACCCTATCCCTTTTGTTGAATTCTCTTCAATAGGCACCAAGGATTCTTCTTAAAGGCACATGGAGATTTTATGTAGTATGTTTCCTCTTGTTTTGACTAGGTAGCAAAATTAATACAAGTGAAACATGAAGTTGCTAACCACTAAAGTCCTTTAGAAGGTAAAATTCTTCTTTGGCTTTGGAGCATAAGTACACTTGTTAGTGCTGGTATCTCATATATTTTGCTAGTTTGATCAAAATAGAGCTTCTTCTTTGACGCTTTAGCATCTGACCTTCAATTTGTGACTCCAATACCTTCATCATGCATTTTTACTGGCCTTTTTGCTATCCCACTTTACTGATATACTTGCTATGTCTGACTGATCAGCTTCTTGTTCATGACTATGCTGGTCATGTAGTTGAACCTTGGTTTTTGTGCCTCACCTTCTTTTTCCTTGTAATTTTCATTGAAAGGTCCATCCTATATATTATAATATTTGTATATAATATTATTAGATTGAGTAAGTTGTTTTTTGTTAAATTCTCTCAAGGTTTTATTTCATTTTTTTAGAATCTAATATTTTAATTCACAAGTTTGTTAATTTGAGTATGAATTGTACATCAAAGCCAATGGCATTGGAACAAGTATTTTCTGATCGGGATAGCGAAGATGAAGTTGACGATGACATTGCTGATTTTGAAGATAGACGTGTAAGATATTGTTATACTTATAACTAGGCATCACACTATCTTTTTTAACTTTTTGTATTATGGAAAAGAAGAAAGGGAATAAAAGTATATTCTCTTTTTGAAATTGGCATTTTCATTTCCCTTATAATCAAGTTTGTATCAGGCCTTAAATTCTTGTAATTTTAAAACTTGCTTATTTCCATCTTGTGCGGCAATATGGTGCAGATGCTTGATGATTTTGTTGATGTAACAAAAGATGAGAAGCAGATTATGCATCTATGGAATTCTTTTGTCCGGAAGCAAAGGTAACTTTTTCTGTTAGTCAATTGATGTTCTTTATGATAATCACATAATTTATAAGATTCAAGAATTTACCAGCTGTGGTTGTCTTTGTTATTACTACTACAAAAAAACAACCATAAAATGCTAATTATTTTGCATTGGTTAGTTGGATCGTTTCTATGGTGTCTTTTCTTGTTATTACTGTTCAACCAAGTTCCGAAGTGAATGTGGAAACTTTATTTGTATATATCCTTTGAGGTGCACATTGCTCAACTGAAGATGCAGTTTTATCACATCCACTCTGCAGCTATTTTTTTTTCATAGTTGACTGGGCAGTGTGCCAGAGCAGTTGATTGCTGGATGGCCATTTGGTAGCCATCTGGACTTGATTTTTTCATCTTTGGAACTGGATATGGTTGTTGGCCACTAGATGCGCAATGTTGTTGGCAATTGTGCTGTTGATGGAGTTACTATGTAGGCATTACTTATCCTTGCTTTCCAATCTTGTAGATTGGGGCTCACCAGGTCCACCGCTATGTGACTGTCATCTAGAGGTGCACCATTTGATGGAATGAATTCTTGTTTCTGTTAAATTTAAACAAACATATAATTGTTTGTAATTGCTAGCGTGATTACATTTGTGCAATTGAATACCTTGATGCTTAGCTCGAGTCCAAGTTTGGGCTTTTTTTCAAACAGCAAGCTGGTTTATCAGCTCTATCCAGAGGAGAGATGAATGGTGGGCCATGAGGGAGGAGGTTATAGAAGATATGAACTGGAAAAAACATAGGACTAGGAGGTGATAAAGGATTTTAAGAAATTAAATTTAAAAAGGTGAAAGAGTTGATTTCTGTAGACGAGCTACTTTCTGTAGTCAGATAGTTAATTTATAGGTTTAACCTCTGCCATTTTACCAAATGGTTAGGAGAAAATTCATTGAGTTTGTACCAAGCTATTAGGTGATAATAATATGTACACTATATTGTTAATGCTTCTTTTTGAAATTGCCCATATCAAGCTGATGAGGATTGTAATAAAACTTGGCAATTACAAAAAACGTGATTAAAACTTTGTTTGAGCTTGGCTCTATGCAATTTGCACATGCCAAGTCCAATTAAAACTCAACTTGATGTTTGAACTGTTCACAAACATCAATATCTATTGACCACCCTAAAGGTGACTGACAAGGGAGATTGAATGGTAGAGCTGAAGTTGGGAATGAAGGATAATGTCTCCATTAACCATCAAAGTATGAACTATGAACTTTTGGCTGTTGAATTGTCATAATTGACCACGTCTCACTTCTCTGCAGTGATGATTGATATGGCTATGGAACCTTGTTCTATTATTTCTTTCGTGGAAAAATGCTGTGCAATTTGGTTACTCTGTAGATGGTGCCTAGACTGAACTGACAATATTCGAATTTGGGGTTCAAGATGGTCCAGATCCTTAAATATTGTAAACTTGTTTTCTAATATAGCTACTGTCTTTGGTGTTCTTACAGGGTTCTGGCTGATGGTCATATCCCATGGGCTTGTGAAGCATTCTCTCAGCTTCATGGTCAAGATCTTTCACGATCTCCAGCTTTAATGTGGTACAGTTTTGCATGCTTAACTATTACTCATTTTGTTAGCATTCTCTCAGTTTTGCTAGCATTTCTTCTTTCTCTTCTCTGTATTTCATGATAAAGATAAGTGCATAAAACACAACTGAAAATACAAGGAACCCTCATTTGTGTTATAGTGGAAGGCAAGCAAGCATGACAGCTAAGTGCCTTCTTAGGCACCTCTTTTCTTTGGAGATGTTTCCTGTGTTTTGTTATAATCAAATTTTACGGATGTATTATTTCTGTCTGCCTGTTTCTATTTGATAAACATCCTGTAACCATTTCTGCTGCTGCTATGAGTAGGATGCTACTTTACGCATCATTTTGACTTTCTTACCAACATGGGCATTCTTTGTTATTTTCCCATCCACACCTGGGTTTTGCAGTTTTTGCAGTTAGTATTTCAGATATTGTAACTAGCCTTAACACAGATTAGAAGTTAGTAATCGCACTCCAATGACTTCATGCAGGTGTTGGAGGTTATTTATGATCAAACTATGGAACCATAGTCTCTTGGATGCACGGACGATGAACAATTGTAACTTGATATTGGAAATATGCCAAAATGGAAGCTCCAGCCCAAAGCAAAGCTGATAGCAGGGAACCCTCATTTATGCTATCGCGGAAGGCAGCAAGCACTAGGAACTAAGTGCCTGCTTAGACACCTATTTTTTGGAGATTTTTCCTGTGTATTTTTTGTTGTAATCTAATTACACAGGGCTACTGTTTCTTTTAGAGCGTCACAGGGAAAGGAAAATTGCCTCTGAAAGGCTGTAATTGTCACATTGGATGAATATCGTATATTCTTTAGACTCAAAAAAGGGAAATTGTAATTCGATAATGCATTTTTAAGATCGTCCTGTTATTTTGAAGTTTTCTGGGCCGTGTTTACTGCTGTTTGTTTCATTTGAGCTATTGCTCAGATTATTATCTTGTGTAAGCTGACCTATGCTGTTGTCTGTTTTACTTTACGTTTGAATCTCTGAGAGCTGGGTCTCACCCTAGATAGATAGCTAAAGAGAACAAATTACTGATAGGTTGATAAACTTGATATGGCATGAATTTTTTTCTTTTGGAAGTACAGATTATTTAATTTGATGAAAATCAAGTGATTCTTAGATTAATTTGGATGAATTTGCTTTATCAAAGTATTAATCTGTTTGTTAGCTAGGTGTGTAAAATGGCTTTTTATGAGCTTAATCTGCATATTATTTATGATTTTGGTTGTATATTTTTCCAACATATTATGTTTTTGGAATGGCTGAATTTGTAATTTAGAATTCGTTCATTAATGCTTGAGTTTTTACAAGTTGCATTGGAAAAGTAATTTGGAAAAATTCACTATCTTGCTTTGTAATAACTGCTTTATTTTACTTTCTTTGTAATAGTTTTGTTTTTAGAAGGCAAATTTGGAGGTAATATATTCGCAAACGAAAGTTTAGTCCGTACGTGGTATTATTAGAGCATGACTCTAGAAATCAGCCTCTTAGGATTACACCAAGGAGCTTTGTTGGTTGACATGTAAAAGCTGAATGGCCTGGACAAGCGTGTAAATCGGCCTTGGAATTCTGATCGTATCAGCTAAAAGATCTTAGTTATAACTTTCTTAATGTATCAAACTTCAATCATCTATGATTAATTAGAGGAATAAATTATCATATAATTAATAGAATCTATAATACGATAATTGATTTAATTAATTCTAGTTACAATTACTAAAAGAATGTTTACCAAGAATTATTTAATATATAAAAAATAATACATGACTGTACCTAATCGAAATAAAATTCATAATTATCATTACATGTAGATGCCAAACATAGCTGGAACTGGATATCATTACTAAAAAGCTTTCAATCAAACAATTTAATTAGAACACGAACAATTAGACTTGGTAGGCTGGGTCGAGGTTCATGTCAGAATTTTGAATTTTGATGGGAGTCCGGTTATTCCAGTCATGGCTATTGAATTTTTCAAGTTGAGTCTATACGATTTTATTCAAATGGAGTCAGGATTATATTAACGGGGTCCTATACTTACATATTTGCTTCGTAGGATAAAGAAGAATAGGATAAGAAATGAATTAATATTCATTATTTATTTAATAGATGAATCAAAAGAAAATGAGAATAAAAAAATAAAAAGTTAATATTAGGTGACCTTTGGTGCATTACCTTTCAGATTACTAGACAATCTAGATTATCTTTCAGAAAGATTACCACTAAAAAAAATGCCGATAATATAGAATATAGTGTTTGATATGCACAAGTAATTAGGGTTGGCAACGGATCGGATACAGTGTGGATACTGGATTATCCGTATCCGCACCGCACCACATATCCGCCCATCTGTATCCGCACCGTATCCGCTACGGATGTGAATATGGATATCCATATCCGCACCGCTTCAAATACGGATATCCGCACCGCATTCGTATCCACATTGTATTTAATAAAATATATTAAAATAATATATTTAATTAAAAAATCAATACATTACCAATTCATTGATTCAAAATAAATATATAATATACTTCAAAATTCATCTTGATATGAAATTACCATAGAGCTCTTATATATATTAATAACTTATATGAGCAAAATAGTAATTCAGAGACGCGGATAGGCGGTGCGGATATGGTGCAGATCCACAATCATATCCGTATCCGCACCATATTTGCGCGGATATAAGTTTTCTAAATCCGTAACCGTATCCATATCCATTTTTACTTGCGGATATGGATCGGATACGGTGCAGATGCGGTTTTTAGTTAGCGGATGCGGATAAAATTGTCACCCCTACAAGTAATGTTATGAAAAAATTGCTGAAATTCACGTAGACATGTTTAGTATAACAAATACATTACCCAGTAATGAGATCTAATTTCTGAAAATACTCTTTTCACGAATATATTATAATAATATAATATAATATATATTATAATATTATAATATATATATTATATTATATTATTGTAATATATATATTATATTATATTATAATAATAATAATATATAATAATATTATAATTAATCATTTTATATAATATATAATATATTATAATAAATTATATATATATATATAATATTGTATTATATTATATATTATAATATAATATAAAACATTATAATATAATATAAAACACTATAATATAATATAGACATCCTCTCCTTGAGCAATCTGGATTACCACTTTGATGACAATCTGGATTACCAAAATAATCCACATTACCTGCACAAGTGAGATACCAAATAATGTAATGTATGAGGTCCAGGTAATTTAAAAATAAGATTGCCAGCAATCTGGATAGGTTACCTCATACCAAACGCCTCCATATATCCTATGTACACCGGATTTTAAAAATTTATATCCAATTCTTTCTCATTTATTACCCAATCCAATCATATTCTATCCAATGAAGCTAGATTGGATTGGATAACAAATGAAAGGTAGAATTGAATAGAATTTTTAAATTTAATATTTATTAGATATAATATTAATTTTATATTTTTTGAATCTCATTTTCTTTTAACCCAATCACTAAACAAATAATGAATAAAAATTCATATCTTATCTTATCATTGAATAGAATTGGACATATTTACTTCATAGGATAAAAAATGATAGGATAAAAGATGAATTAATATCTATTATTTATTTAGTGCATGGATTAGAAGAGTATGAAAATAAAAAAATATAAAATTGATACTATATTACTATATCTGATGTACATCGAATTTAAAAAATTCACATTCAATCATCTATTATTTGTTATCCAATTCAATTTTATCATATTCAATAAAACAAATGTATCATTAGAGTTATTAATTTTTTAAATAAGTTTATTTGTCTTGGTCCAATTATTTTGAATCGGTAGGAGTCACGTATATTAAAGCTCGAATCCCAAATTCTTACTTGAAACTTATGGGTCTGTTTGGTTAGCGAAATCAAGTTTGTTTTCATGATTTTGGTTTCACTGAAACCAAAACTACTTACGAAAACGTGTTTGGTTTAGCGTTTTCATGAAACTGAATCGAAACCAGAATGAAAACGAAACCAGTTTTCTTAATAAAAATGAAAATACCAGAATGTTGTTTTCTGTGGTTTCGAGACTGTCGGTTTCGTTATCAAAATGAAGTGACAACTTTGTAATTATAAATAATTTTTTTATAAAATTAATTAATTTAAAAATAAATCAAACTATATTAATTTTTAAATAAAAATAAAAATCATCATTTTCAACTCAAACTATTATCTTAAATTTACAAATTAATTAAACAAATTTATATCTAATTGACTCAAACTCAAATTTTAAAATAACTCAATTTTCTTAAATTTAATCTATTTATAATTAATCAAAACTAATTTAGACCACTAGAATTATTATTATTTTGAAATATTAACTATTAATTAATTTTTATATCTAATTGAATAAAAAAATCTCAAACTACCAATAACTTAATTAATCAAATATTACAAATATTTTATAATTATATTAGCAAATATTTAATTTTGTAAACTAACTAAATATTAATAATTACTAAAAATGTTCAAGAAAAATTAATATTACTTTTTATAGCCAAATAAATATTCACTGGTTTCAACTGACTAAAACTTATGTTGTTTTCATTAACCAAACACGTTTTTGGAAAATTGAAAACTAGAAACCAAAATCAAGTTTTCGAAATCAAGTTTTCAGTTTCACTGAAACCAAACCAGAAAATAGTTTTCGCTGACCAAACAACACCTATATTTTCCGATCAAGTTTTACTTGAAACTTACTTGAAACTTATACTTGAAACTTATATTAAATCCGATGGCTTGGGTATGGATTGGGTCGATCAAGTTTTTATCCACCCTTACTCAAAGCATCTTATCAAAGCATCTTATTAAGGTTTTGTTTTATTTTCGATAATATTTTGCCAAAAAAATAAGTTAGGAAAATATGACACATGTCAATTTCCCTATTTGCTAGTGGAAGAATTGTACGTATCAATCGTAAATTAATACAATTAGATCTCGTTTACTTTGCCGGACTAAGAAGGTGAATTAGATTTTAAAATCCAACCACTATTTGCTATAGCAATGGATAAGAATCGGGCCAAAAATTGGATAAATTTATTTTGGCCCAGATCCACCGCTAGCCTGATTTAGAAAACTTGGAGAGAGGATGAGTTTAGGTTCAAATCCACAAGATATGGATTTCATATTTTATTCATGCTTTTTATCCTACGATAAAATAAACATAGGATAGAATTTTGAGAAATTATTTCGGATTTCTATCACACCCTTATCCACCTTAAATCTTATCTCATCTAAATCATATCATGCAAAACAAACATGACCTTAAGAGCTTGTTTGCTTCATAGGATAAGGGAGGATAAGATAATGAATATATTAATATCTATTATTTGTTTAGTGCATGATTTAGAAGAAAATAAAAATTGAAGAATATAAAATTGATATAATATTTTAATGTATACCGATTTTAAAAAATTCATATCCAATCCTAGCCCATCTGATGAAACAAACATATCATTATAGTTATAATATTTTAAATTAAAAACTAAATTTTTAAATAAAACTATTCCATATATTTTAATATTTATACTATTAATTGAAATTGTGATTAAATGTCAATCGTAACTCAATTTTGAAGATAGAATATTGAAATATAAACTTTTCAAAATTTAAATATCCATT
The DNA here is from genome assembly GCA_034359265.1 of Canna indica. Taxonomy (NCBI): domain Eukaryota; kingdom Viridiplantae; phylum Streptophyta; class Magnoliopsida; order Zingiberales; family Cannaceae; genus Canna; species Canna indica. The sequence goes on along the minus strand of CP136894.1, from coordinate 14,378,091 downwards.
TAGAATAAATTGACATTTAGAAATAAGTTACTGAAATATTTATCACTTTTTGTTTCTCAAATATGTTTTAACTTTATAATCTAAACAAATATATATATGTTTTGATTTATGTGAATTAGTAAAGTTATAATTAAAATATTTTAATATAAATATAAAAAAATTTAAGAATAATAATTTACAAGTTCGACTATTTATACTAAGATGTATACTATTAATTCAGTATTCTAATAATTTCAATTGAAAATTAAATTAAATTAAATATTTTATCATAAATTACTAAATTGATGATTATTATAAATTATCAAATAAAATTATATTTATAATAGAATACATCTAAATGTTATTTTATTTATGGAGTTAATACAATTATAATAGTAATTTATTCAATTAAATACACAATTTTTTAGAAAAATAATAATTTATAAATAGGAATCTTTATATTATTAATTGCGCATATATATATATATATCTAAATTTGACATTTATTTTAAATTTTACATTATGTATTTGGACTTAAAATTTACATGTATTAATGCTGAAACTTTATTGTGAAATTAAGCTGTGAAAAGGCGACACTTAGGGGGCGTTTGGTTACCCGCAAGTGTAAATGCTGCAAAATCTATTTGCATGCAAAAGCAAATGTCCGCAAATAGATTTTGCAGCCTATCGTTTGGTTGCCCGCAAGTAGAGTTGCAACTTCTATTCGCAAGCATTTGGTTGGCCGCAAATGGAAGTTGTAATTACACTTGCAACTTGCAACGTGCAACTTGCATCTTACGAAATTTTTTGGGTCGGGTCGGGCACGAATTTTCTCAAGTCGGGCTGAGACAGGCCGGGACGGGACGGGCCGAGCATGCACGAATTTATTCGGGCAGGGCCGGGCACGAACTTTTCGGTTCGGGTCGTGCACAAATCTTTTTGGGCCGGTCCAAACACGAATTTTTTCGAGTCGGCCCGAGCCGGACCGAGACAGGTTGGGCAGTGCACGAATTTTTTCGGGCAAGGCTGGGTCGAACACAATTTTTTTTTCGGGCTGGGCACGAATTTGTTTTCTGGTCAGGCCGGGCCGGGCATGAATTTTTTTGAGCTGGGCCGGGAAACGAATTTTTTCAGGCCGGGTCGGGCAGGAATTTTTTCGGGCCGGGCCGAGCACGAAATTTTTTTGGCCGGGAACGAATTTTCTAATGCGGGGTCGGGCATAAATTTTTTGGGCCGAGCCGAGTCAATATGGGCAGTGCACGAATTTTTTCGGGCAAGGTTGGGCCCAATGCGAATATTTCGGACTGGGCATAAATTTCTTTTCGTGTTAGGTCGGGCTGGGCATGAAATTTTTCAGGTCGGGTCGGGTCGGGGCACGAATTTTTTCGGGCAGGGCTGACCACGAATTTTTTCGGGCAGGGCCAGGCAAGAATTTTTTCGATCCAGACCGGGCACGAATTTTTTTGGGGCGGGCCGAGCACAAAATATTTTGGGCCGGGTTGGGCACGAATTTTTTGGGGTTGGGCCGTGCACGAATAATTTTGGGCCGGGCAAGGCACGAATTTTTTCGAGTCGGCACGAGTCGGGCAGTGCATAAATTTTTTCGGGCAGGGCTGGGTTGGGCACGAATTTTTTTGGATCGGGCATGAATTTTTTTCGGGCCGGGCCGGGGTACGAATTTTTTTTGGGGAGGGCCGGGCCGACAGTGAATTTTTTCGAGCCAGGCTGAGCACAAATTTTTTCGGGCCTGGCCGAGCACAAATTTTTTCGGGGTAGGCCAGGCACGAAATTTTTGAGTCGGGCTGGGCACGAAATTTTTCAGGCCGGGTTGGGCACGAAATTTTTCAGGCCAGGTTGGGCACGAATTTTTTCGGATCGAGCCGGGCTGGGACGGGCCGTGCAGTGCACGAATTTATTGGGTCGGGTCGGACAAAAAATTTTCGGGGCGGGACGGACACGAATTTTTTCGGGCCGGGCCGAGCACAAATTTTTTCGGGCCAGGCTGGACACGAACTTTTTTGGGCCGGGTCGGTCATAAATTTTTTGGGTCGAGCCTGGGACAAATTTTTTTGGGCCAGGCTAAAAACTTAGGCCCGACACGATTTGTCTGACAAATTAATAATTTTTAATTTTTGTATAGTACTGAAAATATATTAAAAAATCTATCAAATGACATCAGATGTAAAATCTGACACTACCATCAGGTTCAGCACGCAAAAACCTACAACTTTGATATTTATCTCGTCTTCATCCGACGACTCTACGTCGCCAAAATTAATTATTTTTAATACTTAAATTATTGCATTTGCAGCCGCAATCTTGTATTGCGGGCTTTTTGGACTGCAATTCCACTTGCGGCCCGCAAATGATATTTGAAATACAAGTTGCAACTAGTAAATGCTGCAAAATGATTTTGCAGCCAACCAAACAAATTTGTTATCTAAATGCTGCAACTAGAGTTGCAGCATTTGTACTTGCGGGCAACCAAACGCCCCCTTAGTAATCCCTATTTTACTACTAGAAACGACGTGCACTAGGTACTTCTAGATTCTAATTTTTATTTTTATCACCTGGAATCCTTTCTTACTTGAGCGTCAGAGTATCCTTTGCAGGTCCTCCGTCAGAGTTGCACCTAACCAGGAGACGCGCCAGACCGCATCACCCTTCCTTCAGGCAAGAACAATTTTTTTTTTTACTTGAAATTGAAGATGAAATGAATAAGTAGTTGGATTTTATAAATTGCGTAGCATAGATCATTAATTTATTCTGGTAATCAGATCAGATGAGATTATGTCATTCAAAAGAGACATGCATATTAAACATATTATACATGCCGTCTTCTGTTACCCGCGTAATAAACATATCATGAAATAATCATATTTCTCATTTTGACATGTTTAATTAATAGTGTGTGTTTATATTTGAGATAATCGCACTTCCTATTAGATAAATTCTTTTAATAATTAAAAAATGTAATACTAAGAAGATGAACATCTAATCTTTGGTGATTAGATACATCAAAATGAGATCATATTTTTGTTCCTACTAAGTATTACACTTCACTTTGTTGTACACTTTTTTAATCTAATAATTGGTCAGACAAATTCTTATAAAAATATAATATTTTCTTAAATGAACTGCTTTATATGTAGGTCAATAATGTATGATAAAATTGTATTAATTAATTAATTATTGAAGAATGTTTACCATAATTTTTTATTTATATGATTTATTACTATGTTTTATTATATTGGTTGTTAATTAGCACAATTAAAATGAAAAAATTAAGCAGTGATTCATTACTGGAACATCTTAAAAGTTTGTACATCTATGCTTACAAATAAAGACATCAAGTGGAAAAAAATAGGTCGTATAGATTCACTACTATATCTCTCTACATATTCACACTACTTGTTAGCATCGTACATTAATAGATTGAAACATTAACAATGATAGTTTTGCTTGCAATTGAGAGTCCTAAAAAAGCGAGTGAGTCGACCAGTGAAATTTCCTGGCTTTGCCTTAATGAAATCATACTTGGAGAACTTTACATGAAATTTAGCTCCGAACTTTACGAAGAAGGCCCCATTTTTAAACAAGTCGCCCTCGGATCTTCAATTCCAATTTTTCCACACAGACTTTGGTGCGTAGTCTCTATGAGTCACCTGGATTAATTATATATATACACACACATATATAAATAAATGTGTGATTAAAGTCAATCTTGACTAACAATTCAATATATAAATATCATGGGATATTGTTATATATAACTAAAGTTGATTACTAAATTACCTCCTTAGCTGCTCGGTTTAGTGGACCAAGAAATCGGTTGCCTTGGCTGATGATGGTAGGATGTTGGCTGCCGCCAATTCCATACATTATCCAGTGGGTGTAGTCATTGTTCACTACATGGAAAAAGCTCCATCGACACCTGCAACAAACATATGCAAACATAAACAATTAAATCTAATTTATCCGTACCCCAATCAATAAATTAGTGCATGTATATAAGCTCACATACCTCGGCATCCTCTGCACAAGACCACGTCCAAAGTGGTTGTAGGCAAGGGTGACTTGCATTTTGGCATCTTTTGCGAACGAGTCACTAGCACCCAATAAAATCACCTGAAAACATATTCACACAATCAAACATATGTATGTTTAATAAAGCGATTGTGTTAAATACATATATAACTTGAAGATATATATTAGTTACATCATTATGGCGGGTGAGGTGGCAATTGGAGATGGTAATGGCGGTCGAGCCACTGGCGGCATCGATGAGGCCGTCAGCACAGTTGGACATGGAGAGATGGTCAACCCAAACATTGGAGGAGCCAAAGATGCTGACGCCATCATCGTCGCTCTGGGTTCGAATCCCCCAATGATCCTTAGAGTCCCTGATATTGCCGCTAGAGCAGGGTTGGATATCATGGATGTGGAGGTTGTGGATGATGACGTACTGCACGAATTGGATGGTGAGGCCGGCACCGTAGGCGATGTGCACATTGGTGCCACGATCGTCTATGGTCTTCTAGCTATTGATCATAAGCTCTTGCTGCAGCTTGATGACCATGTCACGAGCGAAGATGATCCAGAGGGGCTCATTGCACGTTGCACCGAAGCGAAGGGTGCCACGGCGGGGTTTGAGGAGGTCACCGTCAGAGGCGTCGGTGACGACGTAGATCTTTCCTCGTAGACCACCGATGGCGTTGCGGCCAAAGCCCTTGGCACATTGAGCAAGCCGCTTGCGGTTGCTCTCCCAGTCAGCCCTACACCTCCAACAACGGTTAATGGGGTTCGTTGCAAGTCATGGACCGATGTATTTGCGACGAAGGTTCCTCCTTGTGTTGTTTGCACTGCAAATATATAATTTGTTATAGCATTTGATATCATTTAGTTAATGAATATAATACCTCATATAAGGACTTACAAATTAGCAGCGTCATTGAACTGGTTGACTACAAATTCAGGGTTTGGGACGTAAGCTTTGAGGGTATTGTTGCGTGCTTGCGCAGCTTTCCTTTGCTAGTATACATCGAAGACTCCGATGTGGGCGTTGGACAAGGCAATAAAGACCAATAAAAGAAGGGTGTCACGCTCCAACTCAGGGTCACGTGACCGGCCAGGGTATACATGCCTATACCCCGCAACCTAAACTATGCACATGCCAACTCAACAACAAAACATAGTGAAAGAAATAAACGAGTTTTATTTCAAATGAAAAACCAAACCAGAGTTCATTATAAGTAAGTTTTAAAAATAACAATAAAGTGCGGATTTAATAAATCAAGTTCAACTGTTCGATTACAATGAAATCTGAAATAAAGACATGAATGTCCCTAAGGGACTACAACTCCAAAACACCGAAACACAAGTGCATGACTAACTACCAAAAACTCGACTACGACCCATAACTAGGACTGCTATGAGAGCATGTGGCTCCTCTGCCCTCAAGCCGCGCCAAGTGCTCCAACCTACCTCACCGGTCAGGCTCTGCAAAACAAAAACAAAATGACAACGGGTAAGTTCAAAGAACTCAGTGAGCGGTTCTACCAACCCCCACGAAAACCAAACATAGATATGACGCATAAAGCAAAACTCCTGACTCAAGTAGGAGAGGTCACAAGGAAGTGACCAGCTAACAGGCCATCTGGCCACTACCTGCCTGAAGGTAGCCAACACCCAAATAGTGAAGATCAACAGGCCTAAGCCTACCATGCCCTAAGGTAACAAAATATACTAGGATAACCGGGAAGACCCTCCGAACTTATCCTAATATTAAGAAACTCTGGAGCAATTGAGATTGACCCATCCGAACTTGCCCCTTTAAGAAATCGTAGGAATAATCGGGATTTGCCCGTCCGAACTTATTCCTTAAAAGCACCTCGGGAATAATCGGGATAGGCCCTCCGAACTTATTCCACGAGGCCAAATTAACCGGAACAATCGGGATTTGCCCATCCAAACTTGTTCCAATAAATAATGTAGAAATAATCGGGATTCGCCCATCAGAACTTATTCCTTTAAATATAGAATCTTGGGAACAATCGGAATTTGCCAGTCTGAACTTGTTTCACAAGACACACAGGAACAATCGGGATTTGCCATCTGAACTTGTTCCACAGGTTGAAAATTAGTCATCCTTCCTTCCGGGCCTAGCCCACAATCCGATTCCTCAATGAGCCTCTCCGCCATTCATAAAGATATGACACAACATGACCTAAGTCAAGTCTCTCATACGATGTCTTAGGGGTATCCTTATTGGGAAGTGTCTCAACACTCTAATACCTGACCCCAACTCCTAGACCCGTAATGTCATAACCCGTGAGATTTTATTTCATGCATAACTTTATTTGTTGGTTCATAACAGATTATGCTGACCCCTTGCTCAATTTTAATTATGCAATTAAAATTTAGATCACCAAGATTAGGGTTTCGTTTTAGCTTACTGTTATGCCCGGAATTGATGTATTTAACCCAAATATGATTTCCAGAGTATGACCTATGTTTTCAAACTATGTTTTCTAGTCAACATGATATGTTACACAACAATGTTCATAAAACTATGCACATCATAAACAAGATTTCAAAATCAGTCCTGATTCATCAACTCAGCATGAAATTTTCAGCATAATAAGGAAATTAAATCCGAAAATTTACAGAATATAACTCCCAAAATTTCCATCACATAAGATTCATAATCATTAAAATAAATCTCATAAAAACCATATTTATTAAGCAAGAACAACAAGCATCACAACCCTCTTTAACCAAGAACCAACCCTTATGCTCAAGAATTTAAATCAAGAACCCTCATGCCTTCAAGATCAAACCCATCTTTGAAACACATGATATATTTTCCAAAACTCATAGATTTAATATCAAGCATGCATTTAAATTACAAGTATCAAGATTGATGAACAAATTGAATAATAGAAGACAAGAAAATCTACACTATTCACTTAGGCAATTTATCAAACACTTGGAGGGCACTCCTTTTCTCCACCTTGGCCGAGCACCCCTAGGATCATCCTAGGGTTGCCGAGCCCCATAGGGGAGGGTTTAGGGCCTCCTCAAGCATGTCATACAAAAAGAACGACGAGAATTCAAGAGATCGTTGGAAAACAAATCAAGAACATATTTGCTTTCAAGAACGGCTTCAGGAATTTGAAGAAACCTGAGAATTAAGGAGGGGTAAACCTACTCACCTAATTAGGAAGGAGGGTTAAAGGAGAAATCCTGGATGACTGTCCTCAAATTCGGCTTCAAAAGATGGTGGCTTGACTCAAAGAAGGGGGAAGAGGGGCAGCGGCTCCTCCTCAAGCCGACGGAAGAAGAAGACAAGGGGGGGCTCTTCAATTCCTCAAGCCAATGGTTTGTCTTCTAGGAGAGAGAGAGAGAGAGAGAGGCTTGGCTCGGCGGCTGCAAGAGAGAGGGAGGGAGGGGCGGCTGGCGGCTCCTCTCTTTCCCTCAATTGGCTTGTGTGGCTCCAATAGGGAGCCGCAAGCCCTAGGGGGGGGGAGAATTTATAACTCTTCCCACCTATTTTAACCCGCACCCGCCTCAATCTGGATCCATACCCACTAACTTCTCAACCCGCTAACCCACTAAACTTAATTAAACCCAAATTAATCCCATGCTCCACATAAACATCCAACACATGCACACCCACATGCAACATAATTAAACAATCATGCATACCCAACATAAAATTAATTAAATTTATCTACGCAAGCAAAATTTGCATAACTCATATTCCTACTTACCTGAGCTTGCAAGGTCGTAGCAGACCATGAGTCGACTCGGCTCGACTTCAAACTAGCCCGCTAGGCTGACAAACACAAACATAAATGGAGAACCAATAAATAAAATATCTAGGACATTACAAAGGGAGGAGAACAAGAACTTAACACTCAACTCCATTTGATCCCGATATGTTGTATTTGTTGCTGCTTCTTGTTTTTCTTCTTTGCTTCTTGACCTTCCTATTAGTGGGCAAAGATATACTTATATACGAAGATATGGTGGGGCGTCGAAAGTGTTGGCTGGCGGGCGAATTGTGAGACTAGGCGGAAGCCGTAGATTGAATTGGTAACCCAGTTAACTCGGTAGTTGTTGTAGGTATTCGAGGGTGACAATTAGCTAGCACCATTCTTGCAAAACAAAATTAGACTATAGGTTGTTTTGGGCGGGCACGCTATACGCCCGGATTACATTCGGGTAGCAAATAGACTAGTCCTTGAATTAAATTCATTTTTTAGAAAAAAATACATATCAGTGTCATTTACTAGTGCTAGTATGTAAATCTTTAATTAAGTGAAATTTTATAGCATATCAATGCCGACGTTGGCATTAATTTATATCTACCATTTTTTAGAAAATTGTAGTGAAAACAAAGCAATTCTTTTGTAGAAAAATAAAACCATTATATTCAATAGCAAAAGGAGGATATTGTAGATCATTTACAAGGATGGTCCATAGTTTAGGAGGCCGAACTAAATCCTGAACATAAAGGTACACAATGAGCAACTTGTTTAACAAAAGAGAAAATGATATGATTATGTTCAATAACAATTTGTTGGATATCAAGCAAAGTTGATTAGATTTTTCAAGAGTAAGAGTGATGCTGATGGTCCACAAGCCGTTTACAATCAAATTCAATAATTACATTTTAAAGTTGATTGCGTGTGGCATATTGCACAGCTATAAAGTTTGCAATTACTTCACAATGCAAGGGTGAGGCAGCAGCAACCGATTTAGATTCTGCATGAGAGCAATGCCCAAGGTTGTCATGTATATTAATGCCAATTCCTGCTTGTCCTTCAAAGCATGAGTCCTCACAATTTATTTTGAAGAAACATTATGGTGGAAGCCTCTGATGTGCATTGTTAAGTTGTCTTTGGGGGGTCCCATCAAATTGTTGGGCATGGTTTAGGGACAGTGAAAGCAATTACTTTGGTCATTTACTAATCAGGAGTAACATGAATACCATTTGCAATCTTTCATTCATGTCAAACAAAATCGTTTATGATGAAATGATAACAATGGCTTTGAAAGAATCATTCACAAGTGAATTATTTTGCTTCAAAAGCCAACTAATAAAAATACAATTATCTTGGTCAGAAAACAAACTTTTGTGATTGACCCAAAACAAACTAGAGTTGAGATATAAATTCACATTGACAGAATAAATTAACTAGAGTTTCAGGAGCATTTCTATAGAAAAAGTCAATCAACAACATGGAAATACCAATTTGAGAAAGCCACACACGAGTGGGCAATAGAGAATGTAAGTACTTCCCTAAGAAAACATGAATTTTTAGAGGTACTTTAATTTTCCACATGGTCAACTATAGTAGTGAATTTTCTGTAGGAGGATGAATCTAATTATTAAGAAAATTCAAGGTTAATTAATTGATGATATTTCCCTTGGTTCCAAGGGTCCATGTCCATCTTTTACGATGGCTTCGGCGGTCGCGAAACCGTCACCGAAGACATTCTGCGACAATTATTGACGGTCACAAAAGTTCATCGCAGACGTTGTCGTCTTAGATATTCTACGACGGCAAACTCCGCAATCACAAAAGACCTCAAAACTGTGACCGACCCTGCAATGGCAACCGAGCGTCGCACGCTCGGTGGCGAAACAACATCGACGACCAACGATCGCCGCAACTGATTTTATTTTGCGACGACACAACGATCGCAGAATGGTTTGCGATGGTGGATATGGAAGTACGTGACCACTGATACTACAATTCAATACACATTCTCCGTTGCATAACGTTCGCCTTGCAGTCGCGAATTGAATATTCTGCAATGACTAAGAAATCGGCCGCAATGCTGTTGTTACTAGAACTTGTAAGGACACATGGTTTGGCCATCGTCTCTTATGGATACCTTTCCTGAAATTCATGCCAATTCTTGCACACCGTTGGCTGAAACAACCAAAGTTTTAGCATTGATGTTACACTATCGAAAATCTGCTACAACTTATGTTGAATTCTTATGGGGGTACCTTAGTGGATTGCATCGTCCTGTTTCTTTGGGTGATGATCGAGAACTGATATTAGGGCAATGGTTTTCCTTCCTTCTCCTTTATTTTCCATTCTTGATGAAAAGAAGCTTATTCAAATCTTTTGATGTGATGCATTTGGCGTGAACATATTTAAGAGTGCTATTGCCATTGCACTACTAAAAAACCGATCTTCTGCGACGATTTCGACGGTCGCAAAACTGTCGCTGAAGACCTTTTGCGACAACAACCATCGATTGAAAAAGTTTGCCATAGAAGCCATCATCGCAGATACTCTATGATGGCGCACACAACCATCATAGAAGACACCGAAACACTGACTGACCCCGCGATGGCTACACAGTGTCCCACACTCGATCGTGAAACAAAAACAACTAGCAGCCTGTCGCAATTAACTTTATTTTGCGACGACGCGACGATCGTCGGTTGTTGTCGTGGTGCCATCACAAAACCGTTTGCGAGTGTGATACGGGAATACGCAACCACTAATACCGTAGTTCGATACACCTTATGCGACAATGGTGCCATATAACTTAATTTTAGTTTTTTATAGTTTAAAATTAAAATATCATACTTACATCTATATATAATGAATTTTAAAATATTAGACAACCAAACAACACATGAAGCATCAAATAACTGTCAAATATATACATCAAAACTTAATATTTACATCAAATGTATGAAAATAATATCGACAATGATGAAATGTATATATACATCATTGTATAAAAAAAAATCTAAGTACTGTCAAATAAATACAAAATAAACATACAAAACTATATGGTGAAGGCAACTACGACGAGGTAATAGATGGTAGGAAGCACATCAGCCGGCATCGACGATGAAGATGACTTTGCGTTAAGGCAATTGCTTTATCTATACTCACTCTAATGCCAATTGTGGGCCTCTATTATGTCATTAAACATCGCCATTGCAAGTTACTAACTAACCTTGGAAATTTCAGATCACCTGATTGGTTAATGCAATGCATAGGTGTCAATCTTAGCTTACTTTATAATTATTAAGAAACTATAATTACATGAAATTAAAACACAATGAAAGATTATTGGAATACAGTCTTAAGAAAAAAAATGGAAACGTTAATTATACAAGAAGAAAACAAATTATCTTTCGAAGATGAAGATGAAATTTTATTGTTGTTTCGTTAGGTTACATCTCTGGAGATCTCTCTGCACTCATGGGAATTCTCTATATACAGCTATAGTTTGTTCCAGTTCCATTAACCTAAACCCATCGATCACCAATGAGATCTGAAGTTACAGCTAGCTCTGACAATTCCAATATGTACTACGGACAAAACTAGTATGAGGGCAAGCCCTCTGCATACCCTATCTTATCTTACGAAGGATCCACTAAAGTGACACGTATATGTGCATCACGAATCTTAAAGCGTTTCTTCATTTAATTCCTTTTCCCCGAAAACTATTCCCTATCACATCAGTTTCAGTCGAGTTCGAAACGCCAGAAAGGACCTATTTGTTAGAAGTATTTCCAATCTGGTCGTACCCTCCAAACTCCAAAATGGTCTTTAATTAATTATATACATCCACAGGACCTTAGAGAAGTAAAATATCAAGACACGGCCTTTAGATAATTTATGTGAGAGTTTAATTTGGCGTTACAACCGAGTGAAAAAAGTAGGGTTTCATTAGGGTTTCATCTGCCTCGTTATATATCATGATCTCCACGCACCATCTACCTCCCTCATAATGTTTAATCTTTTTTCCTTTTGAATCGATGCATTGATAGTTTGAGGAAAAAAGGCGGATTTTTTCGTGATGACGGATTTAAAGGCTGAAAGATTTTAGGGTTTTCTCTTTCTCTCTCCGTGGGTATCTATATATCATGCATCTGCCGCCTCATTTTCTCTCAGAAGAGGATCGCACAAGTTGGAGGAAGAGGAAAGCGATCTACTAATTTGTGTGTCACGTGGGCTTATCAAAGGGTTGCTTGCAGAGGTCATTGGCATTCTGTCCACCTTCAACACATTCATCTCTCTTGAACAAAGGAGAGGTATACTAGGACATGGAGGTGGGCAGAAGCAGCCAAGGGAACTCTGGTGGCTTCTCTTTGTAAAACCCTTGTTGACGGAACTTCATTTATTTTCCTGGAAGTTATTGAGAACGGGGAGAAGTAAATAAAACAAATCTATAGATTAATGGTAAATTTTATGTGCAAGATTTTGTGTTTTGCGGTGTCACATGCCTTACATTTTCTTTTAGTATTATTCATGGCTGCTATCATGTATCATCATTATATGTTAGAATTATATGGACTACCGCGCTTTGGCTGTTCACACTAGGAAATGATTACCGTACGTAGGTGTTATTTGGATCCTTTGCTTGCTTTCTGTTAGCCTCCTCTCCCTTTGGATATGCTTTGTGATTCTTCGGCTTAATTTTGCAGGTATTTTTCAATCAAATATATATAATCCCATGTGATTTGTAAGAAGAGGGTAGAAAAATCAGCCCCAAATAGCAAAGAGAAATATATATATAATCGATCAAAAGCTACCAATTCCATTTCTTGCCATCACATGGAAGCATCAAACTCTTGGCCATATACACCTTTTGGATTACCCTAATTTTATGTTGATTCAGGTGCTTTACTTCTAACTTTCTTTCACCATCGGAAATCCATTAGCCCAAGTTTGGCGTATATAGTATGTTATTCAAATTTCGGAAATAGGGTTTGAACGTTTCATTTTGGTTATTTTTTCTCTCTCTAGTTACTTAAGAATGGGGGTCTAATTACCAAAGAAAAGTAGAATTAATATTTGTGATTACTTCTTTGTGTATATTTATTCTCATGGTTATATATATTACCATTCAGTGAACTGCAGCTTCTTTTAATTAATGCAGGTTAGGGTTTTTATAGTTCCTTTTCTTTTAGGGTTTTCGTAGTTCCTGAGTACAGTACTGTAGATAAAAGATAGATTTGCAATCATAGCGGTCTTCTTAAACTATATAAATTCTCGAAGGAGCAAGATATGGACTTGAATGATATCTTCCTTGTTTCCCCAAACCATCATTTGTTTCAGCCTTTTAGATAGACTCTCATCATTTGGTACAAATGGTTTGGATAGACTCTCATCACTTGGTACAAATGGAAGTAATCGAATGCAGAAACTAGCAAGAACTTTAGGAGAGTAAGTTTTTTTGGTTATGATTTTAGGAAAAAAAAACTTCTTATTATACTTTCAGGAATTTTTAGTTTTGTTATTGTTGTTTTGAGAAAATCCTCTAATTCTGATTATTTATTTCTCCACTGTTCCGATTCGACTAGCTAGATGAAATAGCATCCGGATATATCTTACTTTTTCATACGCAATAAAAAGAAGAAAAAGATGGTGAATTGATGATAAGATTTGTTGCTTTTCATAGGGAATATTAATATAATGCTGTAATTAAAGCTCTTCTGGTGTACTTCGCAGTTATATATAACTGCTCTTATTTGTGCAGGTAATTAGACCATATATATATATATATATATATATATATATATTAGATAACACCGATAAGAATAAATACTCGACAAGGAAAATAGTTGCTTATCTGTATGCTTTAAATTCTCCGATCAATATAAATTTTACGTGAATAACTAGAATTGTCAGTGACAGTGTACCTTATATAAATATATTTAGAGTAATTACCTAAAAATATCATAAACTATATATTTTGTCTCATTTGTGATCAATTCTAAAATATTACCAAATTGTATCCCAAACTTTGATATTTGTCTCAATTACATCATTCCGTCAACTCTCCGTCAGCAGCACTGTTAAGGCGATGACGTGCACTCTGAAGTGAATTAAAATAATATTTTTATTAAAAAAATATAAAAAATTATGTCAAATTATATTAAATAATATAGAATGATATTTTTTATTTTATATTAAAAAATCACTCCATGTTCACCCTCGACATGGCTTGGATTTATTCTTTAATAAAAAAATATTATTTTATATTATTTAATATAAATTAAAATGATTTTTTTTATTTTTTAAAATAAAAAAATATATTATTTAATCCATGTCAGAGCGCCACGTCATTGCCTTAACGGTGATGTTGATGGAGAGTTGACGGGAGGATGTAATTGAGACAAATGTCAAAGTTCGGAATACAATTTGATAATATTTTGGAATTGACCACAAATGAGACAAAGTGCATAGTTCAGGATATATTTAGTTAATTACTCTTATATTTATTGATCTTTTCCTTTCTAATTGAAAACTTTCATGTTATAAGGAATACTTCTTTAAATTATTACAATAAATACAACCCATGCAATATTTTCTTTTTTATATTACAGCGGTGCCAATTATGAGGGTTGATTCGATTCAAACCCGAATCCATTTTGAAAATGGGCCACATTACAAAGGTGGATAAGAAAAAAAAAAGGAAAAAAAAACAGCAGTTTCTCTGGGCTCGGCCCGGCCTAGACGGGCCGAACATGTGGGCCGAGCCCAGCCCAGCCCGCGCCAGCAACAGCCGGTGTTGTTGCGTGCAGCGCATGCAGCAGACGCTGCACGCAGGTGATCTATTTCTTCTCCTCTTGGACATGGCCGCCAATTTTGACTTCGCACAACCACGTACCTTCAAATTCGGATTTTTTTCTCCTCAGCACGCCGTCGGATCAGATCAAACAACACAACTTATTCTATACCGATTTATTTGGTCAATGCATGCGGTCGGCCTCTTAACGAGACTTATGGAATCCAAGCTTATCTCGGTACGGAACGTCGGCTCTCCCCTCTATTATAAATAGGGGTCCAATATACAGTTCTAAAATATTCCGAGATCCCTTCTACTCTGTTTTTCAAACAAGATTCCTTTCCAACGACTCTCTTCCCCTTCACACCGTCCCAGACAGAAGCAAGAAGATCAAGGACACCGCATCTACAGTTTTTAAGCACAAGCAGAAATTCAAATTTCGGGGTGCAGAAAAATATTCGAGTCCAAACAATATTTTTCTTTTACAGTTTATAGTTATAAGTTTTACTCCGATTCTCTTGTACTAGCCGTGTTTCCTCCTATCTATAATAAAAATCAAGTGCTCTCTTCTCCCAGTGGAGTAGGCCTGGTATCCCGCCGGGCCGAACCATGTAAATTTTGATATTATTTGTGTTTTATGGATTTATTCGTTTTGTTATTTTTCCTTTTGGTGTTTGGATTTTTGGATGTTTGCAGGAAGACCCGTTTTCTTCCTAACAGTTGTGGTATCAGAGCCAACAATCCACAATGTCAGGGGCAAAATACGAAATTCAAAAAGTTGGACGACAATGTCAACTACTCACTATGAGCTTTGAAGATGAAAGTAATATTGGTTAAGGAGAACTTATAGGACACTATTCATGGACGAGATGAGATGAAAGACACTGAAGGGGAAAAGGACCAGGCCGATGAAAGTGCTAAAGCAACCTTGTACATGAGCGTCTGCGACGAGGCACTACGAGAAATCGCATTAGAAAAGACTGCTGCAGATGTATGGAAAAAGCTTGCTACAATCTATCAAGATAAAACTCTTACAAGTAAGATGACACTTAGACAAAAATTATATTTTTTACGCATGACTGATATCACTTCTGTTAAAAATCATATTAGTACTTTCCGTTCCATTCTTGCTGATCTTGAGGATATGAGAGTTACTTTTGAGGAAGAGGATAAGACCTTTATGCTTTTAGTTACTCTCCCTTATTCTTTTAAGAATTTTCGTGAAAATTTATGATATGACAAGAATACTATTACTCTGGATAAGGTGACAACAATGCTAGTGTCCAAGGAGGTTGTCGACTCTCAACTTACCACAGGATCCTCTAGAAGCCGTGGAGAAGACCTGAACATTAGAGGACGAAATAGGTCACGGGACAAAAGCCGGGGTAAGTTCAGATCTAAAATCAGGTCCAAAAACGTACAGTGCTATTATTGCAAAAAGATAGGACACATGAAATCAGAATATCGTAAGCTAAAACAGAGACATGAGGAACAAAATCAGAATGGGGAAGCATCCTATGCTGATGAGGATGAAAAAGTAGAGGTATTTACTATTTCTGTTTGTTATGCTAGATCTCAAGATGAATGAATTTTAGATTCAGGTTGCTCTTTTCATATGACACCGCACCGAGATTGGTTTACCACATATGAATATGCTAATGGAAAGGAAGTGCTAATAGGAAATGACTCATCATGTCAAGTAGCAGGAGTTGACTCACTAAAAATCAAAATGCATGATGGAATTACAAGGATCCTAACTCAGGTATGACACGTTCTAGGTCTTAAAAGAATTTTAATTTCTTTATCTTCCTTAAATGCACTAGGATACAAGTATTCAGGCCAAGACGGAGCTTCTAGAGTCATAAAAAGATCCTTAACAGTAATGAAAGCACTAAAGGTAAACCAACTTTACATTTTGCAAGGCACAACAGTAACAAGTGGTGAGGCTATGGTAACTTCTGAACGCTCCAATAATGATCTTGCTAAATTATGGCATATTAATGAAAGGAGCATGCTAATACTTGAACAAAAGGGACTACTTGGAAAGCATAAATTGACTAAACTAGTTTTATGTGAACATTGCATCTACGGAAAATAGAAAAGAGTCTCATTCTTCACAGGGCAACACTATGCTAAAGGAAAATTAGACTACATCCACTCTGATATATGGGGGCCATCACCGGTTGAATCTCAAGGAGGAGCTCGATACATGCTCACATTTATTGATGATTACTCCAGGAAGGTATGAGCTTATTTTATTAAAAATAAATCTGATGTCTTCTCTAAATTTCAGTCTTAGAAGACAATGATCGAGAAGCAAACCGGTAGATATGTTCGGACCCTACGAACCGACAATGACCTAGAATTTTGCAATGGATAATTTAAAGACTTTTGCTCTAGGGAAGGGATCATACGACATCCACAGTTCCCCACATACCTCAGCAGAACGGAGTAGCAGAAAGGATGAACTGCACAATCGTAGAAAGGGTAAGATGTATACTTTCTAATGCTAACCTTTCTAAAAGTTTTTGGGCAGAGGTTGCATCCATTGCTCGCTACCTGATAAATCAATCTCCTTCCTCATCAATTGAATTCTAAACGCCTGAGGAAAAATGGATCGGGTCGCCAGCTTCTTATGATCATCTTAAAATTTTTGGGATCACTGTCTATGTCAGGGTGAATGAAGGAAAATTAGAACCTAGATCAGAGAAATGTATTTTCTTAGGATATCCTAGCGGAGTGAAAGACTATAAAGTGTGATGTCTAAATAATTGTAAAGCAAAAATTCATAGAGATATTATTTTTGATGAACAGGTACTCTTGAAAATGAAAAAGGAGGACCAAGAAACGGAGGACTCCGAGGAAACTACATCTCTAGTGCCACAAGAAGAAATACCACCTAAGCCTGTTACCTAAGAATTTTGGTCCCTACACCTACGCCTCGACCACCTTACACAGAAGTCAATGACACTGCCTCTTTAGAATAAACCACTGAATAACATGTTCAGGTCCAGGAGGAGCCACACCGGGTCGATGAGGAGCAATATTAAGTTGAGGAGGAGAATCCTTATTTCATCGCCCTTAACCGACCTAGGCGAGCACCACGTCTTATTCCTAGGTATGAAAATATTGCCACATATGCTCTAGCAATGGCTGAAGAAACACCGTGCACTGCAGAACCGGCCTCCTATAAAGAAGCCCTAAATCAGACAGATTCAAGAAAGTGGATGAAGCTATGGCAGAAGAATTCAAGTCATTGTAGAAAAATAATACTTGGGAACTTGTGAAGCCTCCACCGCACAAGAAACTTGTTGGGTGCAAGTGGATCTACAAACTTAAAGAAGGCGGTATCTATAAAGCTCGGCATGTGACAAAGGGATACAATCAGAAGGTATTGACTACAAAGATATTTTTTCTCCTGTGGTTAAGCATATCTCTATTCGTATTCTTCTAGCATTAGTAGCAATGCAAGACTTTGAGTTAGAACAACATGACGTAAAGACAACTTTCCTATATAGTGATTTAGAAGAATAGATCTACATGACACAACCAAAAGGGTTTGAAGAGAAAAATAAAGTTGATCATGTCTGCCTCCTAAAGAAATCACTTTTTGGCCTCAAGCAATCTCCTAGACAATGGTATAAGAAGTTTGATCAGTTTATGCTTGGTATTGATTTAAGTAGATCATCTTTTAATAGTTGTGTTTATTTAAAGAAATCAGCTAGTTCTATGATTCATATGCTCCTTTATCTTGATGACATGCTTATTGCGGCAAAAGATATTATTGAAATAGACAGACTTAAGAAACACCTTAAGAGAGAATTTGACACGAAGGACCTTGGGGTTACAAGAAAAATCTTTGGTATGGAGATAAAGCGAGACCACAAAGCAAGAAAGCTATACCTAACATGAGAGACTTATGCAAAGCAGGTGGTTGAACGCTTTGGCATGCAAGAAGCAAAATTAGTCAAAACTCCTCTTGCCGCTCACTTCAAATTGTCAGAGTTGTTATGCCCGAAAGATGAAAAAGAAAGAATTAGTATGTCACAGGTACCCTATGCAAGTGCAGTTGGCAGTCTTATGTACGCCATGATCTGTACCCGTCAAAACATAGCACATGCAGTCAGTGTTGTGAGCCGGTAGATGGTAAATCCGGGAAAAGCACATTGGGAGGCGGTTAAATTGATACTGCGCTACTTACAAGGTACTTCTAAAGCCAATCTTATTTTCGGTGGAACTAATGAATCGTTTGCAGGATATTCAAATTTGGACTATGCCGGTGACCTTGATAAGAGGAGATCGATCACTGCCTACATATTCACTATAGGCGGAATTGCAATAAGTTGGAAAGTCGGCCTACAACCCACTGTCGCCCTCTCCACCACCGAAGCGGAGTACATGGCTATTACAAAAGCAATAAAAGAAGCAATTTGGCTTGGGAACTTGATAAAAGAACTAACTTTTAAAAATTTGGACATAATCGTGCATAGTGACATTCATAGTGCAATTTATCTGTCAAAAGATCAGATGTTCCATGAAAGGACGAAGTGTTGGCCTAAGGTTTTCTACATTGGTCTTAATCTTGGGTTTGATGATAACACACATAGAACTAATGTTTCATTGAGAAATATTTTCAGGTTCCATATCGATTAGCACTCGATGTCCTCAATCAAAAATATCGAAGAAATTAGAAAATCAGAAGGACATTGATCGACGCATTTGGGTTCATCGTAGAAATCTCTAGAAGTTTGACGTGTGCACCAAAGATGTCTTGGACGAGTCTAAAGAACACATGGAAAGCTCTCCAAGTTGACGCACGCTGAAGGCCGGAACCCGAAAATGAAGCGCACAAGAAAAATACACAAGAAAATTATTCTGCCCAGATTTGGTCGACCGATAGAAGAGGAAATCGGGCAGAAGACAATTCGATCGATCGAATGTGGCAAAAAAATGACAGTAGCCAATTCGGTCATCTAGTCGGTAGACCGAAGTATGCCAGAATGCGACAGTATGTCTTTGGTCGCTCGGTTGGTCGACCGACGATCGATCGGACCTACGACCGGACGGCGAAAACGACTAGTTTTCCAACCGTTGAGTTGGGTGTTTCATCCCAACTCTTCATGGCTTATAAATACAAGCCATGAGAGTCTTTCCTCTAAGATCCAAGCTTCCATTGAGCCATTCTTGATCATTCTCAAAGCTTTTCTTGAGCCATCCCTTTGATAACCCTAGTTTCCATGATATATCCTTGATCTTGCCTTCAAGCTTTGAACGATTCCTTATTGAGGCATCAAGAGAAAATAAGACTCGTGTTTGGAGCCAAGTATTTATTGTATTATTTATTTGCTCCATTATTTGTGCATTTTTGTGATTTATTTCATTGTATTTGAGCTTGTAAAGACCTAGGTTGTTAGGTCTTAAAATTGGGTGGTAGCCTTGGTGTTTGAGGTTTAAATCCATCGGTGTAAACATAGTTTACTAGGATTAGTTGAGTTGTCCCTTAGGGTTGAGGTGGAAGAGTGCTCTCGGTAAGAAGACGGAGACTTCCGGGTGTGGAAGTGCCTTAGGTTGAGAGCGAGACTCTTCGGGTCAAAGTCCTCGTTGTAAGAGAAACAAGATTAATCTAGTAAAATTTAGTTTGGAAATCCTAAGCGGGGTGCTTAGGTAGTGGAGTAGGCATTAGAGCCGAATCACTATAAATCTTATTGTGTTAGCATTGCTATCTTTGTTTGTGTTTAACTATTTTATTATTGCTTCCGCATTTATTCGATAAATTACAATTTGCCTAAGTAGTTCAAGAAACGATTAAAATAGAATTTAGGCAAATAGATTAGATAACACACTATTCACCCCCCTCTAGTGTGGCAATTTCACCAACATTTGGTATTAGAACGGGTTGTAGATTTAGATTTCACCATCTCCTCTACATCGTCTCTCGATTCGGAAAATGACACTAGAGAGTTTAGCGTCTTCACCTCCTAGGTTCGATGAATCAAACTTTGGTCTTTGGAAGTCTAGGATGTAGTCCTTCTTAAAGACTAGAGGTTTTGGTGTTTATAATATGTTGAAATTTGAATACACTTAATTATCCTAAGGTTGACATGCATGATTGGGGTGAACTTGACAAGGAAATGTTTTAATTTAATGGAGATGCCATGAATTGCATATTTTGTGCCTTACCAAATAACATCCTTGAAAAAATCATGCATTGTTATATGACTTTTGATTTATGAGCCACTTTAAATGTTTTATATGATTATGCCAAGACCGAAGAGATTGATACTTCTAATGAAGGTAGTGATTACAATGGTCATTCACCTACCCCTAACCTTGGTTTTGATGCCCATAGCTCTTCTAGTCAAAGAAGCAACTCCAAGAGCCGAAAAAGAAAGGTAATTTGCCATGTATGTAAAGAAAGAGGGCATGTGAAGAAAAATTGCCCTAGCATGAAGAACAAAGCAAGGAAGAGGTTAAGTGCTTCCACCTCCACCTCTCATTCACTTGAAGCATCCTCTAGCCATGACTATGAAGTCACTTCCAAAGCTAGCCTCATGAATGTAAATAATGAGGTACACTCCTCTCCTTCTAGTCATGTTAATGATAATAACTCTGGCTCTACTAGTTCTCTTGACATGTCATATAATGAGTTAGTAGATGAATACAAGAAAATGTATGTCTTGCTTGTTAAAATGAATAATGAAAATTAAAGATTGAAGAAAGAAAATGTAAGACTTAATTCTCATGTGGATGAATTAAAACTAGAAAATGAGAGATTGAAATCTAGTTCATTTGATTCTTCCCGTGATAGGTTAAAACCCGAGCTTAAGGAATTAAAACTTGATAATGAAAATTTGAAATTCGAGAATTCAAAAATCGTAAGTGAAAATAATATTTTGAAATCTCAATCTCACGCCTTATATCAATCTATTGATTCTTTGAAAAATGAGGTTATGTTTTTGAATAAGAAAGTAAATGAACTCAAAAATATTTCATCTCTTAAGAACACTAGAATGAAAAATGCTTATGTAAAAAATACTAATGTTCATCATCATTCTCATGTTAAGCATTCTACCATTAAACCTCATGTTCAAAAAAAAAATGTTTCATTTAAGAATGCTCATGCTCATCATAGTTCACATGTCCAACATTCTAATAATAAATCTTATGTCCATAGCAAAAATGAAAAGATATTTAATGGATATTATTTTTGTTGTGATACATATGGCAATGCAATCTATGATTGTGCATTTAAGAAAAATCCAAGTGTTGCTAAGACACTTTGGACACCTAGGCCAAGTAACCCCCAAGGACCCAAAGCCATTTGGGTACCAAAGGTTTCTTGTTCTCTTGTAGGGGGGGCTACCACAAAGGGTAAAGAGAAATGAAGAGTTGAAGTTGACCATGGACCTAAATGAAGTATGGAAATTGACATCTAGGTATACTTTGTATCATCTCCTTACTTTGGTTTGTTTTATTTAAGTTGGAGTTATGATACATGTTTAATTTAAGTTATTTTCCCCGCTCTTGTTAAGAGACCTTTGAAAAATGTTTTTGATTTTTGATTTTCGATCTCTTCGGAGACCTATGTAACCTATAACGGACTCTTGCGACCTTGCGGTTCTAAATCGTATGCTCATTGTGGCCTTTCAGTTTTCAACCAATAGGAAGGGTTGAAGATCTTACTTTTCAAAATTTTATATCTTAAGATCTCTTTGATTCATTTTGATATCATGTTAACTTTGTAAAAATGAATCTTTACTATCTAGCATAAGTTGAGATTTTTAAATGAAACTTTGCATTGAACCTTTGCTATTTAGTATGTTAGCTTGCTAGTTGGTATATGATTTCATTATGATGCTAATGAAGCCTACTTGCAAGTTGAGAAAATAGTAAATTCGGAAGGCTAAAGGAAAATAGAAAGAAAGTGAAAATTTTAGAATTTTTCAAGAAATGAGGTACGAGTTTCATTTTGGTAAATTTTTTGCATAACACCTCAATTCTCTTGATTAAATGATTTCTCTATACTCATGAGTGATCTTGCATGATAATTGATTGAAATCTCATGAGTAGATAAAATTTTGATACTTAGGTAATTTCATGAAACCTTGTTTGAATGAAATGTGCTATAGGTAGAATCTCATCTTAGTGACTTCACTTTAAGTTGAAACTTGATAAACATGTTTGAGCTTACTCATGATTTACATCCATATGGTTAAAATTGAAAAATCATGTGTAAATGGATAAAATGACAACTAGCTCATCTTAGGAGACTCAAAATTGAAAAAGTTTGACCTAAGTCAACAATTTGACTTAGAAAATTCATTTTTAGCTCAAACTTCACAAACATGTTTAGATTTACTCATGTTAGGTGTCCATATATTTAAATTTGAAAAATCATGAGTAAAGATTAAAACCTGATACTTAGCAATTTCATGATGCCATGTTTGTTTTTGAATGAAATCATGCTAAGGTAAAATTTTGACCAAATGATATTATTTTCATTTCAAACTTGATAAACATGCTTTAAATGATAGTATCTTGATATCTAGAAAGTTTGAATGAAATCTGGAAACTTTTGAAAAATAGCTAATATTTACTTGATGTCGGTCGGAAATATCGAAAAAATTAGAAAATCAGAAGTACATTGATCGACGCGTTCAGGTTCATAGCGGAAATCTCTAGAAGTTCGACGTGTGCACCAAAGATGTCTTGGACGAGTCTAAAGAATATATGGAAAACACTCCAAGTTGACGTACGCTGAAGGCTGGAACCCGAAAATGAAGCGCACAAGAAAAATACACAAGAAAATTGCTCTGCCCAGATTCGGTCGACCGAATGTGGCAAAAAAATGGTAGTAGCCAATTCGGTTGACCAGTCAGTCGACTGAAGTATGCCAGAAAGCGGCAGTATGCCTTCGGTCGCTCGATCGATCAACCGACGATCGACCAGACTTGCGACCGGACGGCAGAAACGACTAGTTTTCTAGCCATTGAGTTGGGTGTTTCATCCTAAATCTTCATGGATTATAAATACCAAGCCATGGGAGTCTTTCGTATAAGATCCAAGGTTCCATTGAGCCATTCTCAAAGCTTTTCTTGAGCCATCCCTTTGATAACACTAGTTTCCATGATATATCCTTGATCTTGCCTTCAAGCTTTGAACGATTCATCATTGAGGCATCAAGAGGAACTAGAACTTGTGTTTGAAGCTAAGTATTTGTTGTATTATTTATTTGCTCCATTATTTGTGCATTTTTATGATTTATTTCATTGTATTTGAACTTGTAAAGACCTAGGTTGTTAGGTCTTGAAATTGGGTGGTAGCCTTGGTGTTTGAGGTTTAAATCCACCATTGTAAATCTAGTTTACTAGGATTAGTTGAGTTATCCCTTAGGGTTGAGGTGGAAAAGTGCTCTCGGTAAGAAGGCGAAGACTTCCGGGTGTGGAAGTATCTTAGGTTGAGAGCGAGACTCTTCGGGTCAAAGTCCTTGTTGTAAGGGAAACAAGATTAATCTAGTAAAATTTAGTTTGGAAATCCTAAGTGGGATGCTTAGGTAGTGGAGTAGACATTGGGGCTGAACCACTATAAAATTCATTGTGTTAGCATTGCTATATTTGCTTGTGTTTAACAGTTTAATTATTGCTTCCACATTTAGTCGATAAATTACAATTTGCCTAAGTAGTTCAAGAAATGATTAAAATTGAATTTAGGAAAATAGATTAGATAACACACTATTCACCCCCTATAGTGTGGCCATTTCACCAACACGAAGCACATCGATGTCAGATTCCACTTCATCAAGGACATTCTTTCAAAAGGAGAAATAAAGCTTCAAAAAATTGACAAGGCTCACAATCCTGTAGATATGCCGACTAAAATTTTACCAACGGCCAAGTTTGATCATTGCGTGAAGTTGATTAGACCGATTCAAGGCACAGGTTAGCCCTACAGGGCTCTTGGGAGAAAAGGAGAAAGGGCTACATCGGGCTCAAATCTCATCAAAGGAGGAAACTATGAGGGTTGATTTGATTCAAACCCGAATCCATTTTGAAAACGAGCCACATTACAAAGGTGGATCAAGAAAAGAAAAAAGAAAAAAGAAACTAGCAGCTTCTCTGGGCTCGGCCCGACCCAGGCGGGCCGAACATGTGGGCCTAGCCTAGCCCAGCCCAGCCCGCGCTAGCAACTACTGGCGCTACACGTGCATCGCATGCGCCAGCAGCAGCTGGCGCTGATGCGTGCAGCGCTCACGTCTGCGTGCAGCGCACACAGCAGACGCAGCACGCGGGTGAGCGATTTCTTCTCCTCTCGGACACGATCGTCAATTTTGACTTCACAGAACCACCTTCAAATTCGGATTTTTTTCTCCTCCGCACGCCGTCGGATCAGATCAAATGACATAGCTTATTCTATATCGATTTATTCGATCAATGCATGCAGCCTCTTCACGAGACTTCTGGAATCCAAGCTTATCTCGGTACAGAACGTCGGCTCTCCCCTCTATTATAAATAGGGGTCCAATATACCGTTCTAAAACATCTTGTGATCCCATCTACTTCGTTTCTCAATCAAGATTCCTTTCCGGTGGCTCTCTTCTCCTTCACACCGTCTTAGGCAGAAGCAAGAAGATCAACGACACTACATATACAGTTTTCAAGCAGAAGTAGGAATCCAAATTCCGGGGGGCAGAAAAATATTCGAGTTCAGACAATATTTTTCTTTTACAGTTTAGTTATCAATTTTATTTCGATTCTCTTCTACTGGCCGTGTTTCCTCCTCCAATAAAAATCTAGTGGCCTCTTCTCCCTGTGGAATAGGCTCGGTACCCCGCCGGGCCGAACAACGTAAATTTTGATATTATTTGTGTTTTAAGGATTTATTCATTTTGGTATTTTTTCTTTTGGTGTTTGGATCACTACAACACAACCGGCCTATAGAGACACATAATTAGAGACAAATTATATTTTTATTTCTAAATCTTCATATTTAGAGACTAATAAATATAAAATTTGTTCCTAATTAGTCTATAAAAATAGCTTTAGAGTCAGATCAGTTAAGTGACTATGTTGCTGGTGTTTCTATAGCTTAGGGTCAAATCTATTAAGTGACTCTGTTGTTATTGTTTCTATAGATCTTTAGAGGCTAATTATGAATAAATTTTTTTGTCTATTAATCTTTAAATGTGAAAATTTAAAAATAAAAATATAATTTGTCTCTAATTTTGTATCTCTATAGGTCAATTATGTTGTAGTAGATTTTTGAATTCTTGCAGGAAAACCTGTTTTTTTTCAAACACCAATTACTAAGATACTTCTTGTTTAGTACTTATTTGAAGAACAATACTGCATTACGAGATTTATGGCATTTCACCAGAAATTAGAGCATTTATGTAGAGAAACTGGACATATTAATTGTCAAACAAAAACATTTGCTGTAAAGCAGATATTTATTAATTCAAATGGATACAAAGGATTATTAGAACAAAACCGGAAAGTAGGAAAAAAATCTAAGGAGAAGTTAGTATCCCGCTCATCAGCTACTTATACACGTGGCTGAGAGCGTTATTAACAAACTGTCAAAAGTAAAAGACTAATTTGCCCTTAATTAATCTCTAAATAACATTGTGTATTTATGAGTCTATTTCAGTAATTACACATCCTTCATACTTCTCAATGCTGCCTTGGACATGGGTTCTCCGGACCGAGCTTGCTCATCATTTTCTCATATTATTGCAGTGGAAGGGACTCCGTAAGAATGTTAGTGGGCTGTTCTTTCTCGTTTGGTGGCTCCTCTAGCAAAATAATAGTCAATTTCAAGGTATTTTATCATTTCATGAAACTCAGGACTAACAATGGTATAAAGAGCACTTATATTGTCATAGTGAATTGGAGTTGCACTTATATTGTCATAGTGAATTGGAGTTGATAAAGACAAGGCTCGGATTTCACTTTCAGCACTTGATTTGCTGACTGTAGGTTGTTTCTCACCAACGAGGATCCAATTTTCACTAAATAATATGAAATTGATCTTCTTGTCATCAACAACTACTCCTGTCGGCATCATAGTAGCCAAACAAGGATGAAATGGCCTCCGCTAGATAAACCCATGCTTGGAGCTCCTTTCAAGTACTTCAGAATTCAGATAGCTGCTTTGATTGTTGTAAACTTGAAGTATACTTTGACCTAAGTCAACAAAGTGACTTAGAAACCTCATTTTCAACCCAAACTTGACTCATACACTTAGATTCACTCATATTAGATATTTATGTACGTGCCTAAGTTTGAGAAAACATGAGTAGATAGTAAAATTTGATACTTAGCCATTTTCATGCTTTCATGCCTATTTCAAATAAAATCGTGCTAAGTTCATATTTTGATCAAACGACATTAGTTTCACCTCAAACTTGATATACATGCTTTAAATGACCATATCTTGATATTTTGAAAGTTTGAATGAAATCTAAAAATATCATGAAAAAGATATGATATTCACGAAAATATCCATACTCGAGTACATACATGATTTCTAGTTTTGGATTTCAATTATCTTTTAATGATATCATGTATTACTTATTCTCTCATTCGATATGTTGTTTTCGTCCCTTGGGTTGGTTGACTTCGTTTTCATGAAAACTAGTTTTCAAGTCCCAACTTTGACCATAGGTTGACTTTTCTCGTCCTTTTTGATTGATGTCAAAAGGGGGGAAAAATATAGGTAAAAGGGAAGAAAATATAGGAAAACCATGCATATAGATAGAGGGAGTTTATTTTCATAGATATGCATGTTGATAGGGGGAGAAATCTCATGTTTGATATCCTTTGCGCTCTAATGAATATATTTTCTTAAGGATGTTTGTCATCATCAAAAAGGGGGAGATTTGTTGGCCAAAGGTTTTCTACCTTGGTCTTAATCTTAGCTTTGATGACAACAAACATGAAACTAATGTCTCATTGAGAAATCTTTCAGGTTCCAAGTTGGTTAGCGCTCGACGTCCCCGATCGGAAAAATCGAAGAAATCAGAGAAATCAGCAAGGACGCTCGTCGACTCTCGGGATTCTTCGAAAAAATAGAGCTTAGGTTTAGGGTGTCTAGATAAATTATAAATCCTCATAATGATGCTAAGAAATCCAAAAACCAATCCCAAACCCCAAAACATGAAAACTCAGAAATCGTCCTGAAATTCACTAAGCCTAGGGAGCTCCTTGGAGGGCTATATGACCTAGACATTTTCTTGACAATGGCGGTAATTGTTCCTTGATTAGAAACTAGATAACGAGGTATTTTTAGAAATTTGTTGGAAACCTTTAGCCTACCCATATTTGATCCGGGAGATTAGAAAATTTTTGTTTTCCGAAAATTTGTACTAGACCCTGAAAACTAGATTTTGATTCTTAAGGATTTTGATTTTTTAGATATTTTTATTGAATCCAAATGGGAGGTAATCCTTATATAATAATTATGTTTTAAAGTTATTAACTTTAAGTTAATAAATATTATATAAGTAGACTTAGCGAAGACGGAACTAGAAATGAGCAAACGAGCAGAAAAATCAGCAAATTGGGCTAATTTTTCTAGTTTTGGTCGACCGATCGATCAACCAAATTGGGTTGAAAATTGGCAATAGCCAATTCGGTCGACTGAATATGGCGAAAAATTGGCAGTAGCCAATTCGGTCGACTGGTCGGTCGAACGAAGTGTGCCAGAAAGCGACAGTTTGCTTTCGGTCGATCGACCGGTCGACCGATGATCGATCGGCCATCGACCGGATGGCGGAAACTGCTAGTTTTTTGCCCGTTGAGCCGTCTGTTTCATGCCATCTCCTCAAGGCTTATAACTAGAAGCCTTAGCAAGCCTTCCACCCACTAATCCAACATCTTTAAGCCATATTTGATGATCCTTGAGCTTGATTGAGCCACCATTCTTGAAATCCCTAGCTTTGATCTCTCAACTCCATGATTAAGCCTTGACTTCATTGATTCACCATCAAAGGCATCAAGAGGAAGCTAGAAAACTTTGTTTGGAGCTAAATATAAGTTGTTTGATTTATTGCTCCATTAAGTTGTGTATTTTTTTGTTTATTTCATTATATTTGAGCTTGTGAAGACCTAGGTTGTTAGGTCTTGAAATTGGGTGGTAACCTTGATGTTTAAGATTTAAATCCGCCGGTGTAAACATAATTTGCTAGGATTAGTTCTTGTTGTCCTTAGGATTGAGATGAGAGAGTGCTCTTGGTAGGAAGACAGAGACTTTCGGGTGTGGAAGTGCCTTCGGTGTGAGAGCGGAGACTCTCCGGTGAAAACGTCCTCGTTGTAAAGGAAACAAGATAATCTAGTAAAACTAGTTTGGAAATCCTAAGCGGGGTGCTTAGGTAGTGGAGTAGGCATTGGGGCCGAATCACTATAAATCACCCTGTTTGCATTGCTTCTTCTTGCGTTTGCTTAATTAGCATATTTACTTTGCTTTCGCTTGTCATTCAAATTGTTAATTGCCTAAGTAATCAAGTAAACGATTAAAACCCTAATTAGACGAAAAGATTAGTAAACATACTATTCACCCCCCCTCTAGTGTGGCCATTTCACCAACATAATCCTGGAGCTTCAAATGTTTGTGTGGCATCCTTTGACTTCTTCTAATGAGGGAATATGTGGTTTGAGATGGCAATTCAACTTCAACTTCTCTTTCTCTATTGTCAAACACACCATTATTGTGTGTTTCAATGACTTCATTTAGGTCAGGTTTATTTATTACGTCCATGGATGATTTATTCAAGTGTTTGGTGGGAATGGTGTGAATGTCATCAAATAGAGGCATGTTGTGGTCTGTAACTAGTATTGGGAAGATGGTGCCTTGTGGTATAGAGGTGTTGAATGGATACAAATATGGAATGAGTTCAACAAAAGTTACTTTTATGGATACAGATATGGAATGAGTTATTATGTTGTATACCTTGTGTCTTTTCTTGCCATAAGAGTAACCTATAAAGATTGACTCATTTGCTCTAGGTTTGAATTTCATTCTACATTGCTTGATGGTATTTGTATAACATAGACCTCCAAATGATTTTAAATGAGACATGCTGGATTTTTTCCTTTGCATATCATAGGGGCTCATATTGTTGATGGTGGAACTAGGTATCTTATTTATGAGATAGGTTGATGTCATCAGGCAATCCCCAAAAAACACAAAGTAGTTGAGATTGGTACTTGAGACTCCTGACCACATCTAGCAAATGTCTATATTTTCTTTTAACTAAGGCATCTTGTTGTGGAGTTTCTACACAAGTACTCAAGGTATTGTTATAGAACTCATTTTCATTGCTTGATCTAAATTTTTGTATGTTTCTTTCAAATTGGTTTTGCACAAGTTTAATGAAATTGATGATCAAGGAAGAGACTTGAGTTTTGGAGGAGAAAAATTCCAAACACACATTGTATAATCATTCACAATAGTCAAAAAATAGTTTTTTTTTTGCCATCATACGTACGAACCATAAGGTGTTGTTTGGTTAGCGAAAATTATTTTCTAGTTTGGTTTCAGTGAAACTGAAAACTTGGTTTTGGTTTTTAATTTTTAATTTTCTAAAAACACGTTTGGTTAATGAAAACAATCATCAGTTTTAGTTGGTTGAAATCAGTGAATATTTATTTGGTTATAAAAAATAATATTAATTTTCCTTGAATAATTTTAGTAGTAATTTGATTTTTGATTAAATAGTAAACTAATTCATATGAAATAATTCATAAAACTTAATATGGTTGTAGAAGAAGGTCGCATATTGTATTTGTAGTTACTTTACAAAATTAAATGTTTGCTAATATGATTATAAAATATTTATAAGATTTAACTAATTAAGTTATTGATAATTTAATTTTTTTTGTTCAACTAGATATAAAATTAATTAATAGTTATTACAAAATTTCAAAAAAAATAAGTCCAATGGCCTAAAATTAATTTTGATTAAATTATAAATATATTGACTTTAAAAAAAATGAGTTATTTTAAAATTTAGGTTTGAGTCAATTAGATATAAATTGGTTTAATTAATTTGTCAATTTAAGATAATAATTTGAGTTGAAAATGATGATTTTTATTTTTATTTTTATAAATTAGATATAGTTTGATTTTTTTTTTTATAATCAACAAAGTTGCCACTACATTTTAATAACGAAATCGACAGTCTCGAAACCACAGAAAACAATATTTTGGTGTTTTCATTTTTATTAAGAAAAACCGATTTCATTGAAACCTATTTTCATTCTGATTTCGATTCAGTTTTATAAAAATATTAAACCAAATACGTTTTCGTAAGCAATTTTGGTTTCGGTGAAACCAAAACCATGAAAGTAGGCTTGGTTTTGCTAACCAAACAAGTCCTAAGAGGTCCTAAACATTCACATGAACAATTTCAAATGGAAACAAAGCTTTATTCATAGGGGCATATGTTTGCATGAGTGATATCATTTGCCGATATTACAAAAAAAAAAAATATTTGCATGAGTTCAGGAATGATATTCACTTAGCAATTTTAGTTTATTTAGCGACATGTCTTAATCTCATGTGCCACAAAATTATACTATCTAAAGAAAAATTGCAAAACAAGGGACATTGAATTTTGTTTACTGATATGGGTGGAAGCTCCATTCATACAGTATAGTCCATTACTCAGCTATACCATTCCCCAAAATCTTTTTTGTAGTGAGGTCATGGACAACAAAATCACTGGTCAACTTGCTAACATATAGTAAATTGAATTTAAAGGTTGGGACTGATAAGGTGTTATCTAACTTTATATGTTTGCTCACATATGCAGTTCCTATTTCAGATACATGAGTTACAACCCCATTTGGAAGGAATACTGTGTTGTTATGGCTTGGTTTGGTGGTATTTTCTAATTGGATATGAGGTGAAGCAATATGATCGGTAGCTCCAATGTCGAGAATCCAGGAATTAGTAGTAGTACAAGCTATTGATCGAGCATAGTGATATACCTGCCAAGTTCACTTGATGTTTGATACTTTGCTTTAGGTTCATCAGGTTTAGTAGAGTGCTACACTGCTTTGCAAGGTGATGCACTTGTTCTACTAGGTATTTCTGACCCATTTGATTTGTATCAGTGTTAGTGCAAACACCTTCAGCACAATCTATTTTAGCTGACTGAGCATTGTTTATTTGCCTTTCATTTGCAGAATTGCTTCCCCATTCATTTAATTTTTGTTTTCCCTTGTAAAACATGTGGCCAGATGGGAAACCATGAAGTATATAACAAGTCTCCTTAGTGTGTCTTGTTTTTTTTGGCAATGCTCACAAAATTTGCTCGAATCATATTGGGACTTGTTCTTTCCCGTTTGTTTGGAGGTATATGATTGATTTTGGTAGTAGCTATCCAATGCTATGCTTCCCACTTAAGAAAAAGCCCCCGAACCTATTTGTCTTTTTGACTCTTCCTGTTCCAATATCGAATAAGCTTGTGAGATGTTTGGGAGTGGCTTCATCAAATATTTGTCGATAATATCGACAAATTATTATATTTGTTGGAACCATATCCATTGGTATTACCGACGGATTATGATATTCGTTAATAATACCGGCGAATACAAATATTTGTCGGTAATACCGACAGATTTTACCAAATCTATCGGTATTACTTAGCAGGCATTTACTGACGGGTTATCTGTCGGTAATAGTATTATCAATGGATTTTGGACTATTACGGACGGATTTAGTCCGTTGGTGATGTCCTATTTTTTTGTAATGAAAGCATTTGACCCCTTATGCATACATACGATTCATGGATATACCTTCTCAACCTTGCAATTGCAATGTGAACCTGCGTCAATGGCATTCATTTCATCCCAAAACCCTTTCAATTTGGTATAATATGTTGATATTGACATTGCTCCGTGCCTTGTATTCCATATTTGCATCTTAATGTCGAATACTCTAGGCTCATTGCTTCGACCGAATCTGCCCTCTAGATCTCACCACATATCATGAACGATTGCGGCATAAATCACACTAGGGCAGAGTTCGGAAATAATCGAATAGAACAGTCAAGATTGAACCTTATCATCACATCTTCTCTAAAGCTTGTGTTTGGATTATGTTTCTTTTGGTTTGTCGATGAGTCCACCCATGAATCCAAGCTTATTTTTCACCAATAATGTAATTTTCATTTATTCTTTACAAGGTAAATAGTTCTCATGACCCTTAAGCTGGGATGAGACAAGTGACATACCAGGATGATCGCTCCCTTGAAGAAGATATGGATTATCTTCTGATTCAGTGAGATCTAAGGAAGCACTATATGCTTGTACACTCTACTGTTCTCCTACACTCACTACTAGAATAACAAGCATCAGCATATAGGTGAGATCGTCCTATTTCATTCGGGATTCATGTTATTCATATTGCACTAAGTATTTTCTTTTAACCGCTAATTTCATTCTAAATTTCAGCAGCATCTCCCTACAGTTCTCCGAATACGCATATCATCTGGGCGCGTATAGAAGAACAAGAGAGATACAATAGCCAAAATTTAAGAATGAGTTAACAGTTAAAAGAAAAAACTATGTGCAATACAAATAACTATACTCCCAAATTGTCCAATTAGGGACAATTCAAGGGTTGTATATCGTATAATAGATCATATACTTCTTTTACACGAACATATAACCTCCGAACGGATCTAAGGTTTTGCTAAATCATATCCGACTCATCGATGCGTACGTGAAATGTATCAACTTGTCGGATAGATGATTATTTTTTAAATATTTTGATGTCGGTTCGAGTCCACAGTGGACGATTTTGGCACGAGTCCATAGTGGACGATTCCGACGCGAGTCCAAAGTGGACGATTCCGGCGAGAGTTCAAAGTGGACGATTCTAATTAATCTAAATTAATATAATTTAAATTAATCTAAATTAATATAATTTAAATTAATCTAAATTAATATAATTTAAATTAATCTAAATTAATATAATTTAAATTAATCTAATCTAAATATTTATCTAAATTAATTTAAATTAATCTAAAGATTAACATTAATCTAAATTAATCTAATCTAATCTAAACATCTAAATTAACCTACACATTTAATTAATCTAAACATGTAAATTTACCATAAAAACATTTTATTAATATAGAATTAGGATTTAATAAAAGAAAAAAAAATAGGGTTTAAAAAAAACCTTATTTTCGGCGCCGGAGTCCTGTAGTCCACAGGACTCCGGCACTGGCCGAAACCCTAAACATAGGGTTTTGGCCGATTCTACAATAAATAGAGAGGGGCGAGTTACCTGGAGTGGGCGGCGGCGGCGGCGATTGGCGTCGGCGAGCGACGACGGCGGGGGGTTGGCGGAGATCGGCGGCAGCAGAAGAAAGGAAGAAGGAGTTAGGGGTGGGTGCAATCAGTCGAGTTAAATAAACTTATCAGCAACGGCTCACTCATCCGTTAGAAAGTCGTTGCTGATAAGTAACATCATCAGTAATGGCTCACTCGTTCGTTTGAATGCCGTTGCTGATAAGTATTTTATTTTCGCGCCGCGAGCACGCGATCGACTAAAGAGTGACAGATGCCGTAGCCGTAACTAAGCCGTTGCTAATGTGATAATATATCTGCAATGGCTCGAGAGACCGTAACAAAGCCGTTGCAGATATATCACATCTACAACGGCCCGAGCGATCGTAAGAACGCCGTTAGAAATAGCAACGGCTTGCATGACCGTTGCTGATTATCATATTTCTAGTAGTGACTTGGCCAAGCGGCAAAAGCTTTGCGGTTTATAGCCATTTGGAAGGGAAAAGAGATTTGATCGCCTATGAGTGATGCTAGTGGACACTGCAGATTTTTTACCTCTTTGATCGATCAGTACCACTTTGATACCATGTACCTGGACTTGATATTGATTGTCAAACAAAAACATCTGCTGTGAAGCAGATCTTTATTAATTCAAATGGATACAAAGGATTATTAGAAGAGAAATTGGAAAGAAGGAAAAAACATTTAAGAAATATCTCTCTCATGATCACTTGTACACATGTGGTTGAGGCGTTATTAAATGTCAAAACTAAAAGATTTTGCCCTTAAACTCTAAATACTACTATGTATTTATATGAGTCTATTTCAGTAATTATACATACTTATTTATACTTCTCAATAATTTAATAAGTCAAGCGTATTTAGAAATGTATTTTTGAAGGAAATTAATTTGGACATGCATGCACTTGAAGAGCATTGGAGTATATATTCACGATGCTTGCTTTTCTATTGAGGGAGTCATTCAGGGCCTATTTGGTTAGCGAAATTAAGTTTGTTTTCAGGGTTTCAATTTCACTGAAATCAAAATTGCTTACGAAAATGTGTTTGGTTCAATATTTTCATGAAACTGAATCAAAATCAGAATGAAAATGAAATCAATTTTCTTAATAAAAATAAAAACATCATAATGTTATTTTCTGTGGTGTCGAGACTGTCGGTTTCGTTATCAAAATGCAGTGGCAACTTTGTAATTATAAATATTTTTTTAATAAAATTAATTAATTTAAAAATAAATCAAATTTTATCTAATTTTTAAAAATAAAAATCATCATTTTCAACTCAAACTATTATCTTAAATTTACAAATTAATTAAACCAATTTATATTTAATTGACTCAAACTCAAATTTTAAATAACTCAATTTTCTTAAAGTTGATCTATTTATAATTTAATCAAAACTAATTTTAGACCATTGGAACTTTTTTTTAAAAATTTTATAACAACTATTAATTAATTTATATATATAATTGAATAAAAAAATATTAAATTACCAATAACCTAATTAATTAAATCATATAAATATTTTATAACCATATTAGCAAATAATTAATTTTGTAAACTAACTAAACATTTAATTACTAGTAAAAATGTTCAAGAAAAATTAATATTATTTTTTATAACCAAATAAATATTCACAGGTTTCAACTAACTAAAACTGATGTTGTTTTCATTAACCAAATGCGTTTTCAGAAAACTGAAAACTAGAAACCAAATTAAGTTTTCGAAATCAAGTTTTCAGTTTCACTGAAACCAAATCAGAAAATAATTTTCGCTAACCAAACAACACCTCAGTATTTCTGTCATGCTTCAGTGTTCGAGGTAAGATTCAACGTACTTTATTTTGGTGCTAGTTTGCTGCTCAGCATAATTGGGACCTTTGATTATCAAGAGATTCACGAAGAACCTTTGCATGCCTATGAATTGATATATCACTCTATAGTTTGTTGTGTGTATGGACAAATTAAAGTAGAATAGTTATAATAATATGTCTGATATACGATACTTTACATTACATGATTAAATCACTTTCTGGTGTGCACAAGTAAGAAACAAAACTAGTTGGTGCCCTTCCTAGCTTGCTCCTAGTCCTTCAAGGCCTCAAGAAGATGACTCTTTAGATCAAAGTAGGCTTGAAGTAGAGTTAAAGGCTCAAGCAAGATAAGATTGAGAAATGAGATTTAGAACTCAAGAAAATTGGCTCAATCTTTCAAGGAGGGACTCAATGAAGCATTAGTAGTCAAAGAAGGCTGGTTTTAGGGTCTTTTATAGAGGCCATATGAAGATAGGGTCAAAACTAGCTGTTCAACAACTCTAAATATATCCGTTGGCAGTTTCCGTCGACCGCAGGCTGACCCTTGGTCGGCCAAGATTTGGCCGAGGGTCAGCCAATCGAATAGGTTCTCGAAGCTTTCCAAAACCATTTCAATCGATCCTCAGGTAACCTACGATCGGCTGAGGATCATACGAGGATCAGTCGAGGATCGATCGAGGTTCGATCGATAATGTGATTAGAAACTGATTTATGATATTTAGTTGTTTTTTTAATCGAGTTCGGTTTCTGGTTTCGATTGGGTTTTGGCTTTGCATAAATACATGAAAAGAGGTATTTTGAGGCCTTAGAAGTATTCTACAACAAATTCTAAGCCTAGACTTAACTTTCGATTCGATCGCCTTCGAAGTCGTCGACACTTGAATTTCCACATTTTATTCCGACGAACTTCGCGAGTGTATCGATTGCCCAACCAAAAATGAAACATTGATAAACTCATTAGAATAAGTTTGTTATTGTCACGCTCCAAAATCGGGTCAAGCGACTGGCCAAAGTGCGGACAGACACTCCGAAGCCTATACCAAGCAACCACATCAACCATACCATATATACCACTCAAAATATCATAACACACACATTTATTTATAAAAGTATAACAAACATACTACATGTCTTAGAAATAAACTCAAACTAAACTCGACTCGACTACACCAATGGGTTTCACGAGACCGCTACCGGAGTCCGCCGCCACCAATCGCGTCATACCTCAATATCAACTCATGCGCGATGCACACCACTCAGCCCAATCCGGCCCAATATCAACTTCTACGCGACGCGCACCACTCGACCATCACATGTACATCCCAAAACTATATTCGTTAAGGGAATATACTGTACTCTTATAATGAGGTAAATTACTCAAGTAAATACGGCTTAGTTCACCTTTCTCGATGCACAATAGGTAGCACCCACTATGCCTCCACTCGGCCCAATTAAATTATTCTCCGCCGTGTTACCCTCCACTATCCTCTCAATAATTTGCCTTATCAATTTCCTATTCAAGAACCTAACATCCGTAGCCGTTGTTGCGTAGCGAAACACTATATCTTATCGAGCAGTTTTTGCATGACGTACTTTCCCGCCAAACTACTGGAATAACGAGCATCAGCAATGGCTCGATCCGTTGCTACGCCATTGCTGAAGACCATCAGCAACGATCAACAACGGCTACTCCTGTTGCAACGCAGCCATCGTAGAAGATCACGTACATGATAACTTAACAACGGATCTGCAACGGCCGCTCACACCGTTGTGAATGATATTATCAGCAACGGTTCCGCAATGGGTTTTACCCATTGTTGATACATCATCAACCACGGCTCAACAACGAGGTACGACTGTTGCTACTTCTTTTATCAGCAACAGTTCTGCAATGACGCGACGATTATTACGGATATTGCCATCAGCAACGGCCCTCACGCCGTTGCAAAGCCTTTGCTTAAAGGCTGTTGCTAAGCCGTTGTTGTTGTTCATCAACAACGGCTTTAACTTTGCGGCCTAGGTATTACGATACACTTTCAGCAATGGCTTTCACACGGATGACCGTGGGAAGACCGTTGCTGATGATATTAACTTGTAACTGAGAAATTTCAAAATTAGAAATTTCCAATGATACATTTATAATTAACCTGATTCATAATTCACACACCCATAAACACATTCATTCAAATACACATACATTAACACACACATCACAGATACACTCAGATATACATCAAAATAATTATAATTATACACAATCGTATAAAAAATATACAAAATCAAAAGTATAGTATCAACACGATACGAATCAATATATCAAGTCACAAAACAAGTATTTGTATCCAAGTAACAAGTATATAACAAGTCAATATCCAAGTCAATCAAGTCATAAAATAATAAAAGCTCACTACGACGATGGAGGAAGGTATGGATCATACGGCGGGGTCTGGAGTGCTTGAGTGTACACCGGCGTGGACTGAGTCAATGACGATGGATCTGAGTGTACACTGCTGGACTGACCTGCCATTTGTCTCAACATGACATGCATCTCAGCCATCACCTGACTCTGATGAGCCATCATCTCACTCTATCGTGCGACCGTCTTCTCCAGTGTCGATATCCTCCTGTTCTGATCATTAATCCTGGATGTGGAGGACATACAATTTCAACAATATTACTTTCAAGTGCGGACATATCTAATTTGACTCGAAGGATATTTGCACAAATATTTCTAAAAAACATACTTAATTCAATCAACGGACCCCAAATATTATCAGGTAGAAGATCTCGGAATGCGATCGGAAGCAATCTCTGCATGAATACATGACAATCATGGCTCTTCGTCCCTGATATTTTGCAATCATCGACGTTCACACATCGAGATAAGTTTGAGGCATATCCATCGAATAATCTGAGTTCTTTGATCCATTGACAAACATCTTTCATATGTTGTTTATTTAACACATATGAGGCCTTCAACTTCAGATATCGTCTGTTGATCTCTTGTAACTCCAACTCCGGCCTCTTACAAAGTATTTTCAGATTATGTCGGGCCTTGACATTATCTTTAGTTTTCTCGGGAAAATCCATCTAAGTGTTAAAAATATTATCAAACATATTTTTCTCAATGTGCATGACGTTTAAATTATGCTGAATCAATAATGAACTCTAATACGACAATTCCCAAAAGATACTTTTTTTCACCAAATTATGTGTTTTACCAAAGCCCGACACTCTTTCATTCCGACCAAACACTATCTCTGGAAGTGCTGAAACACGCGCTAACATTTGTTCACCAGACAACATCGGTGGTGGCTCATCTCTTTCGACTCTGCCCTTAGTAAATTCATTTTCTAGTATCCCTAGCAAATGAAGGATAACATGTATCCAAATGTTTCCATGGTTCACTGTCGGATGAATGAGTCATTACTGTATCATCACGACTTCTTGCATGCCAACTCATGTAGGGGGCCGTATTTTTCGACATGAATAATCTTTGAAGCCTAGGTGTCAATGTAAAATATCGAAGCACCTTAAAAGAGATATTTTTCTGTCGGACCAATTTCTTCTCCTTGTAACGAGGATATTCACATATAGGGTATTTATCCAACTGCACATTTTCTTTATAATATAAAATGCAGTTATTTTGGCACGCGTGTATTTTTTCGTACCCAAGCCCAAATTTTCTCATCAACTTTTTAGTCTTATAAAAAGTTGGCTCAAACTTGTTATCAGTAGGCAACATTCTATTAATCAATCCCGCAATCCGATGAAACGCAACTCCGTTGATATTACAATCGGCCTTGATGTTCAGGAGTTGCGTCATTGCCGAAAACCTAGTGTATTTAGGACAATTCTCATACAAAGGTTCATCGGCAGCTTTCAACATCTCGTAAAATTCTGTGGCTTCTTTATTCGGTAATTCAATATCTACCGCAGGTTGTACTTCTGGTGATAATTCTATGACGTCAACACTCGTAGTATCTGGTGGCACTGATGTCTTAGTAACTAGCCGATTGACATTATCATTCGGCTGGAATTGACCCCAAGACTATCAAGTATCATAGTTCTATATAGATTAGATGGAGTGGATGAAGAAACACCAACAGAGGAAGATTCACCATGTGTATGAACGATAGGATTGCTCAACATTCTGAGCTCACGTAACTCCCCGTGACATGTCCATATAAAATATCTTGGTGCAAATCCTTTGCTATACAGATGCAGAGTGATAGTTTCCTGATCCAAAAATTGTGCATTCAAGCAAATGCGGCACAGACATTGGATTTTTTCACCGGCGCTAACAAATATTCGATTCGCATAATTTAGGAAGTAAGTTACGCCTAATCGAAACTCATTCGTTAAAGCTCCACTAAGTATTTTCAGTTAATGTCTTTAGGTGAGATGGTCCTATTCCTTTCGGGATTTATATTGCACTGAGTATTTCTTTTAACCGTTAACTTCATTTTAAATTTCGGCATGATCTCCCTAGAGTTCTCCGAATACGCATATCATCTGGGCGCGTATCGAAGAACAAGAGAGATGCAATAGCCAAAATTTAAGAATGAGTTAACGGTTAAAAGAAAAAACTAAGTACAATACAAATAATATGTTCCCAAATTGTCCAATTAGGGACAATTCAAGGGTTGTACGTCATATAAAAGATCATCGTCTTCTTTTACACGAACATACAACCCCCGAACGGATCTAAGGTTTTGCTAAATCATATCCGACTCGTCGATGCGTATGTGAAACGTATTAACTCGTCAGATTGATGATTATTTTCTAAATGTTTCGATGCCGGTTCGAGTCCATAGTGGACGATTCCGGCACGAGTCAAATGTGGATGATTCTAGCGCCTGTCCAAAGTGGACGATTCTAACTAAATTGGACTAACTAGTAACACTAAATAATACTGAAACATT